>CM038146.1:441747518-442161180 GCA_021437245.1 Aegilops speltoides
ACCCCCACAAAATCATATAGTCTTGTCATGCTCCATCTTCTTAACACAAAGTATTTATCATGCACAACCCCGATGAGAAGCCAAGTAATTGGTTCATACTTTTACCACGCGTCAGCTTTTTCAACCCCGCACTATGGGTGAAATAGAATACAGTGATAGAGATTGATATGAAGAAGACAGTAAAGGAGAAAGTATCACATCGACGAGGCTAATCAACGGGCTATGGAGATGCCCATCAATTTATATCAATGCAAGGAGTAGGGATTGCCATGCAACAGATACACTAGGAGCTATAACTGTATGAAAGCTCAAAAATAAAACTAAGTGGGTGTGCATCCAAGTTACTTGCTTATGAAGACCTCGGGCATTTGAGGAAGCCCATCATTGGAATATACAAGCCAAGTTCTATAATGAAAATTCCCACTAGTATAAGAAAATGAAAGCATAGGAGACTCTATATGAAAAACATGGTGCTACTTTGAAGCACAGGTGTGGAAAAGGATAGTAACATTGCCCCTTCTCTCTTTTTCTCTCATTTTTTGCTGAGCTCTTTTTGGCCTTTTTTTTCTTGGGCTCTTTTTGGCATCTGTTTTTTTCCTCACTGGGACAATGCTCTAATAATGAATACTGATGATCATCACACTTCTATTCACTTACAACTCAAAATCACAACTCGGTACTAGAACAAAATATGACTCTATATGAACATCTCTGGCAGTATACCAGGATGTGCAATGATCTAGCATAACATATATAGAAATGATGAACTGTGGCTGAGCCACAAATATTATGTCAACTATATGATCATGCAAAGCAATATGACAATGATGATGTGTGTCATAAAAATAGAACGGTGGAAGTTGCATGGCAATATATCTCGGAATGGCTATGGAAATGCCATAATAGGTTGGTATGGTGGTTGTTTTGAGGGAGATATAATGAGTATTATGTGTGATAGAGCGTATGATATCACGTGGTTTATGTGTGATAGAGCGTATCATATCATGGGGCTTTGATGCACCGGCGAAGTTTGCACCACATCTCGAGGTGAGAAACGGCAATGCACGGTACCGAAGAGGCTAGCAAATTATGAAAAGGTGAGAGTATGTATGATCCATGGACTCACATTAGTCATGAAGAACACACATACTTATTGCAAAAGTTTATTAAACCTCGAAGCAAACTAATACTATGTATGCTTGTTGGGGAATGTTGCATGGAAAACAAAAAAAGTTATACGCACACGCAAGATCTATCCATGGAGATGTACAGCAACGAGAGGGGAGAGTATGTCTACGTACCCTCATAGATCGTAAAGCGAAAGCGTTTAACTGAAGGAAATATGCCCTAGAAGCAATAATAAAGTTGTTATTAAAGGAAATATGTCCTAGAGGCAAAAATAAAGTTGTTATTTATATTTCCTTATATCATGATAAATGTTTATTATTCATGACATAATTGTATTAACCGGAAACTTGATACATGTGTGAATACATAGACAAAACACAGTGTCCCTAGTATGCCTCTACTAGACTAGCTCGTTAATCAAAGATGATTAAGTTTCCTAACCATAGACATGTGTTGTCATTTGATGAACGGGATCATATCATTAGGAGAATGATGTGATGGACAAGACCCATCCGTTAGCTTAGCATAATGATCGTTAAGTTTTATTGCTATTGCTTTCTTCATGACTTATACATATTCCTTTGACTATGAGATTATGCAACTCCCGAATACCGGAGGAATACCTTGTGTGCTATCAAACGTCACAACGTAACTGGGTGATTATAAAGATGCTCTACAGGTATCTCCGAAGGTGTTTGTTGGGTTGGCATAGATCGAGATTAGGATTTGTCACTCCGAGTATCGGAGAGGTATCTTTGGGCCCTCTCGCCAATACACATCATGATAAGAATTGCAAGCAATGTGAATAACGAGTTAGTTGCGGGATGATATATTATGGAATAAGTAAAGAGACTTGCCAATAACGAGATTGAGCTAGGTATGAAGATACCGACGATCGAATCTCAGGCAAGTAACATATCGATGACAAAGGGAATGACGTATGTTGTCATTGCGGTTTGACCAATAAAGATCTTCGTATAATATGTAGAAACCAATATGAGCATCCAGGTTCCGTTGTTGGTTATTGACTGGAGATGTGTCTCGGTCATGTTTGCATAGTTCTCGAACCCATAGGGTCCGCACGCTTAACATTCGGTAACAAATTATATTATGAGTTATGTGTTTCGGTGACCGAAGATTGTTCGGAGTCCCGGATGATATCACAGACATGATGAGGATTCTCGAAATGGTCGAGAGGTAAAGATTGATATATGGGATGATAGTATTCGGACACTAGAAGTGTTTCGGAATGTATCGGGTACGTATCGGAGTACCGGGTGTCGTGGGAACGAACACCTATGGGACCGGAGCCCCTTTTCGGTCCGGCGGGGGGGCGGAGATCGCACGAAGAGCGGATCGAGGCGAAGCACACGAGTGATTTTACCCAGCTTCGGAGCTCTCCGGAGAGATAATACTCCTACTGCTACTTTGTGGTTTGTATTGTGTTCTTGCTTGAGAAGGTGAGTGTTTTCTGGTTTCGAATGCTCCGAACCTCTTCTACGTTGCGCATGGGCCTCCTTTTATAGGCTCAAGGGGTCACCGACAGGTGGCAACGTAGACAAGGGTAAAACTGGAAAGGAATTGTGGTTGGTACACCTACTTGAACAGTGTATCCTACCTAACCCTGACGGCAGGGGACAAAGGCATTAAATGCCCGTATGTGTCGCCCAGACAGTGCATAAAAAGGATCGTCAGGGGTGCCACCGCTTGCCACGATGGCCACCTCGCACCGCTGGCTGCACAGCTTCTCGCCACGCGCGCCTGGAAAGGCCCCAGGGCGACACGTTGGTGGATGTGCTGGAGCGCGGGTACGGAGTGGTGGCTTGCCGCGGCTGTTGTCTTGCTGCGGTCATTGTCTTGCTGCGCCCGGAAGCTTGTCGCTTGCCGGGCCTTGCCGGGATGCGAGGCGCGTCGCGGCAAGTTCCTTGAGGTGCCTTGGTTGCCCTTCCTGGCAAGCTCCTCTTGCCGGGGTCTTGTCTCCTTCCCGGCAAGCTCCTCTTGCCGGGGCCTTGTCTCCTTGACTTGAACACTTTGTTCTTGAATGGCTCCAAAGGAACCACGGAGGACTTTGGCGGGCACCCGGCAAGCCTTGCTGCGGGGCGCTGCAAATGCCCGTGCACCAGTTTGGGATACTAGGCTACCCCTACTCTAGTACACCGACAGGAGCCCCCGGGCCTGGGCCACACACGGTACCGAGCGCTGTTGGGCCAGGCCCAAAACAGGGCACGGGCACGCGCGGCCTGGGTCCACGCCGTATCTTGCTCCGTATCCACCGCGCCCTCCCCTAACGGCATGCGTCGATTGCGGTGTCGTGGGAGAGATCGTGGGTGGTTCTTTATTCGGAAAAGCGGAACGTCCGCCCCCTCCCTCTTTATAAGCAGAGGAAATAGGGGCAGTTCCCCCATCTTGCCCGTTGCTACTTCCAATCTCAGAAATCTCCGCCGCTCCCCCCTTCTTCCAAAGCCGAAAGAGAGCAGTGCTCCGCCCCCCATTGCCGCCGTCGTCACCAACGCCGTCGATCTCCCCCACCACCTCCGCCATGGCTCCAAAAGCCGGGAAGGCGTGAAGTCGGCCGAGGCGCTGCGGCTCGAGGCGCTGCGAAAGGAGCGGGCAACCTTCCCCCCCGAGCTCGCCTCGAAGGAGCTGAGGGAGTGGTACTACCTCTTCTGGTCGATGGCGACGCGAGCGCATCCGCGCACCAAGGTACTCTCCGCCGCCGTTTCCGAACGGGCCCCGAACGGATACCCTTTCTTCGCGCCATTCTTCTACTGCGGGCTCTGCCCGCCCTTCTCTGAATTCTTCTGTGATATCATGAACACCTACGGGTTCCACCTCCTTGATTTCACCCCCAATACTATTCTGACCATGGCAGTTTTCGCACATCTCTGCGAAAACTTTGTCGGAGTCCACCCAAACGTAGCTCTTTTCCGCCACTTCTTTATGCCCCGGTTCGACAGAGGAGAGCCCCTAGCCGGCGGAATCACCTGGATCTCGAGAGCCGGCAAGAAGGAGGCCTACCTGGAGGGGGAGCTCCACAGCAAATGGGAGGAGTGGAGAGCGGAATGGTGCTGGATCGTTGAGGAGGACCCGCAGCCGTTTACTGCCCTGCGCCAAGCCCCAGCAGTACGCGGCAATGACTGGAGTGCCCTGGCCGCGGACGACAACAAGCTGAAGATTGCCACCACCTGGATCTTGCGGCTAAGGCTTGCCGGGCTGACTGTAGGCGCTGTTGGCGCAAACTTTCTTCACCGCCGCATCGCCCCCCTGCAAGAGAGGAGGAGACCCGCCTGGGAATTCGGGCGTCCGGCGGATATCATGAGGCTGCGCCCGGGCCTCAACTTCAATTTCACTGTCTTGGAGCTGGATGCGATGCTCAAGGAGCTGTTCAAGCACGATCCTCAGCATCCCGAATGGTTTAGGCTGCCGCAGGGCGTCGTCCCACTATGCAACAATTCCTCGCTCGATCGCATCCGCGCAATGATGCCGCAGTGCGACTCGCATGGGATTGTTCCAACTTGGCAGGAGCCCGCGGATGACGTAGTGCATCAGTTCTTCGACGGCCTGGTGGAAGTGGCGGTCTGTGCCGACAAGCAGAAGAGCCTCACCCGCGACACCACCAACGCGGAGATGCGGCGCATCGCCACCAGGGCGGAAGACGCGGTGGCAGCCGCCGCCGCGGGCGAGTTTGGGTTCACTGTGGAGGAGGCAGAGGCGGCCGAGGCGGCAAGCCTTGCCGATCGAGATGAGCTTGCCGGAGAGCTTGCCGGCGAGGGGGAGCTCACCGAGCCTGAAGCAGAGTCGAGCGAGCCCGTCGAGGGTGCGAGCGGCCAGCCGTCTTCAAGTAGCTTGCCGCAAGCAGAGCTCCCAGCGCAGCCCCTAGCTCCAACAAGAAGGCGCCTCCATAGGACTGGGGATGTAGCGGGGCGGCAGACGACTCAACAGCCATCGCGCCGTGCGACACGCTCCACCGTGACAAGCACTGTTGCTGCGGGAGCATCTCACGCTGCTGCGGCAACTGGAGCTGGGGCCTCCCAGACTGCCGCTTCTGATCCTGCCGCTGCCCCCGCCAAGCGACCAAGAGAGCCTACTCCTCCGCCTCGTCGTGCCAAAAGAGTGCCAGACTTCAACCTCTCCGCGCCCAGCTCCGCGAGGAAGAAGAAGAGTAAGATTCTTTGTTGCACTTGTAGTTCTTCAATTCTTGCTCTTTTTGTTTTGTATCTGATTTGCTTTGCTCTGAACTTATTCTTTTTCAGAACCCTTGCCCAGAGAGCGGCGAAGAGAGTCAAAGCTCCGGTGATTATCATCGAGGACGAGCCCACCGCGACAGCAGGGGGCGCGCCCGAGACCACCATGCCGGACCCGGCAACTACTCCGTGAAGCAGCCCCCAGCGTAAGTATCTATTTACTTCCTGTTGTTGGGCGCGCATGGGTGCTCTTTATTTGCTGATATCTGTCTCTTGATTTGTGTAGGAGCAGAACAGCCTCACCAGGAGCAACAGGAAGCCGCCCCTGAGACGCTATCTGCTTCGACTATGCCGCCAAGGGAGGATTCCCCGGCAAGGGAGCATTCTCCGGCAAGGGAGAAATCTCCGGCAAGGGATAGTTCTCCGGCAAGGGACGGCACCAGCGACCCCCCGGAGGTGGAGCACATGACTGTGGATCCCAACACAGGTAGTCCTTCTTGCCAGGAAACTTTCCTTGGGTTCTTCGTCTTCTGATTTTTCTTCTTGGATATTTGCTTGACTTCTTCTCCCTCTTCCTGCCTTCAGATCCACTATCCACGGAGCCGATGGAGACCGAGGCCACTGGCAAGGAGAACGCGTGCGGCGACACCAACGACGCCGCTGCCACCGAGGGAGAAGCTGGCGCTGAAGATCCCGCCGACGAAGAGGCCGCCAAAGCTGCCGACGCAGGAGCTGGCAAGGGGTCCGGCGATCGCACTAACGGCCCCGAGGCCGCAGGAGCACAGGGCGCTACACCGACCGCCGATCCCTCCGCCGCCGCCGCAGCGCCAGGCTCCGAAGAGCCCCAGCCCGACGCCTATCTGAAGGCCGGCGATGGCGTCTTCATCAAGCTCCCCTAGGCGTCAAGCTCCAGGGCGCCAGTCGAAGGAGAAGTCTTTGACGGAGAAGTGCTTGCCTCTGCTGGGTTGACACTGGTCGATACGCCAAGCAGCAGCAGCGGCGAGCCTGAGGAGGAACAGCTGCTGCGGAGGCTGCTGTCGCTCTACCGTGCCCGACAAGCCAAGCTGGAATCCCGGGAAGCGCTTGTCGCGCAGGCGGGAGTGGATATTGAGAAGCACGTGGAGGAGCTCCGGGAACGCAATCAGGAAGCCCTCCGGTCCATTGCAGAGGAGCGGACGCAGCTTGTCGAGGCGCGGAAGGCCTTCCTCCTCGAGAAGGCTGAAGCCGAAGAACAACAGCGGCTTGCCGCCGAGGAGCTGTCTGCGCGGGAAGGCGAGTTGACGCAGCGGAAAGTCAATCTGGACAGCTACGAGGAGGAGCTTGTCGCGCGAGAGCAGACACTTGGTGGGGCTCTAAAGGAGGCAAAGGATGCTGCCGCAGCTGCTGAGGCTGCCAAGGAGGAGCTGGAGACGAAGGCGACGCAGCTGGAGGCCGATCTCAAGGCGAGGAATGAAGAGCCTGCCGCGCTCTAGCGTGAGCGCGAGAAGGACGCCCACGCCCATGGCGAGCTGCAGGGTCGTCTCCTCGAGAAGGGCAGGGAGCTGAGCGCCACCAAGGACTCCAACGCTGATCTGGAGTTGAAGCTAGCCACCTTGACCGAGATGTTGGACGTCGCCAAGGAGCGGGAGGTGGCCTTGAAGGAGGAGATCAAGGCCAATGAAGCACTGCTGACGAGGGCCGCCGAAACCCAGAACACCTTCAGGGAGACTGTGGAGCTGTGGACAGAGGGCCTCCTCAACATTGCCGCAGTCATCGACGAGGAGCTGGCGCAGCTGGGAATGGAGGGTTTCGGGTACTCCTCCGACGAGAACCTCCAGCCCAGCGCCAAGCTCACTCTGTTCTTCAAGGGCGTGGCGACAGCACTCCAGCGACTCCGGGAAAGGATCCCAAAGCAGCTGGCCGACGAGTCGTGCACGATCTGCGCCAGAGTTCTGCAGAAGGTGTTGGTGAAGGTGGCCTTCCGCAACCCAGGCCTCAACCTCACCAACGTCCTCAGGAAGCTGCCGGCGGATGCTGATCTGGAGGCGCTCAAGGACCTTGTCGCACCCATTGTGGACTAGGTGAATGAGGTCAAGAGGGTTGACGGCGATCAGGTAGATTAGGCCGCCCGTTTCCTCCTTTTCTTGTCGCTGCTGGTCATGTTGCGAGAACAATCTTATTAGAGCTGCGACAAGCTATCTTGTAATATAACTTTTATCTTGGGTATGGATTTCTATGTTATTTCCTTTACTTGATTCCTTCCCTTGTATGTTTTTACCCTACGCTTTTAGGGAACTTGTCGGCGCGGGCACCCTTGCATAAGCGCTGAGTCTTGAACGTCAAGAGCGTCTTTGGCGGTGCCGCCACCGACAAGAAACCTTGTCGCAACTAGTCACAGCACACTTAATTTGTTGAGCTGACTCGAAACAAAGTAAGGGCGCGACTAGCTACGAGTTGGTTCCTCCGCGCACAGGTTTTCCATACAAAGCTTGGTCGTTTGAGGAAGATAACTTAAATTTTTTTAAAACTGATTGCTCAAACTTTGGCAACTTAGCTTTTCTGTCGTTTGCGTCCCGGCAAGGCGGTACTTTCTTGAACGACGTCTGGTCCACACCATTATCTCCTCCTTCCCCCCCGGCAAACTTGTGGGCAAGGGAACCTTCCTTTTGAGAAAAAAGAAGAGAAAATAAAGATATGGAGCCTTAAGGCTCGTTATTGCTTACCGGGGGCAGGTGCTGCACAAAGTGTCAGATAACACATGCAAAAAATAGAAAGCATGAAATTGACAAGATGCGCGGAGCACATGAACTTTATTTACACACGGGGTCTGCGCCCAGCTTTGTACAAAGGATTACATGCAACAGCGGCAAGACTTGTACAAAAGGTGGTTGCCGGAACGGGTTCCGGCAACCGCGCCTTACGGGTAAAACATACGAAGATGCTCAATATTCCAGGAGTTGCTCACGGGAAATCCATCTTCGGTCTCAAGGCGGACAGCGCCAGGCCTAGTGACTCGTTTCACCCGGTAAGGGCCTTCCCACTTCGGTGTCAACTTGTTGGAATTCTTGGCGGATTGAACGCGCCGAAGGACAAGGTCGCCTTCCTCGAGACTTCTGGCATTAACTTTGCAGCTATGTTAGCGGCGCAAAGCTTGCTGGTATCGAGCAGGTCGTCTGACGACTTCAAGCGATCCTCCTCAAGGAGCAAATAAGGCGTCATCTTGTCGCAGCTGCTCTTGCTCAAGCTCATCATAGCGAGCACTCGAGGCGACCATTATCTGAGTTCCGTGGGGAGAACTGCCTCTGCTCCATACACTAGAGCGAAAGGTGTCTGGCCAGTGGCTCGATTTGGTGCCGTCCTGATCGACCAAAGAACCACCGGCAGCTCCTCAATCCAGTTCTTTCCGCACTTGTGCAGCCTGTCGAAAGTTCTGGTCTTGAGCCCGCGCAGCACTTTAGCATTTGCCCTCTCCGCTTGACCGTTGCTTCTCGGATGAGCGACAGAAGCGAAGCAGACCTTGGCGCCAAGATCTTGGACGTACTGCATGAAGGTGCGGCTCGTGAATTGCGTGCCGTTGTCGGTGATGATCCTGTTAGGGATTTCGAAATGGCAAACAATCGACCTGAAGAACTTGACTGCTGGCTGTGCTGTCACCTTCCTCACTGCTTCCACTTCCGGCCACTTTGTGAACATGTCGATTGCAACGTACAAGTACTCAAAGCCCCCGATAGCTCGGGGAAAGGGACCGAGGATGTTGAGCCCCCAGACCGAAAATGGCCAGGATAAAGGGATCGTCTGGAGAGCTTGAGCTGCCTGGTGTATCTGCTTGGAATGGAACTGGCACGCTTCACACTTGGTTACTTGTGCAGTTGCATCTTGGAGGGCTGTTGGCCAAAAGAAACCTTGCCGGAACGCTTTGCCGGCAAGTGCTCTTGCGCCAATGTGGTGACCACATATGCCTCCATGTATCTCCGCCAACAGCTTTTGTCCGTCTTCCCGGGGAATACACTTCAATTTCACACCGTTGAATCTTCTTACATGCGAGATGTCGTCAACAAACTGGTACATACTTGATTGCCGGGCTACTCTTTACGCTTCTTCTTGCTCTTGGGAAGTTCTCCATCTCAAGAAGCGGACAATCTGCTTTGTGCCCATGTTGGAGCTTGCGGCTCAACAACAAGGACTAAAGGCACATATGCTGCTGGGAACATCTGCTTCTCTGGCGAGAACCTGCGGTTCAGCCGAGCTTGATGTTCCCGGCAAGCTTGCGAGCAAAACTTGTCGGGGCGTCTGCTTCAATGGAACAAACCCTAGGGCTTGTCGGGCAGATGCTCCTCAAACTCTTGGTGTTGATCTTGGGGACCTTCTTGGCGGCGGCTTCGGGAGCTCTGCCGGAAAATAGTCACCAGAAATCAACTTCCTCTTCTTGCTCTGCCCAGTTGATGGTGTTACGGATGGTTGAGTCAGTTTGAGCACAAAAATCCCTGGTTCCACAGGTAACTTAAGTGCGGCGCACTTCGACAGGCCATCTGCAACATCGTTCTGAGCTCTCGGAACATGTTCCATCTGTAGGCCATCAAAGTGCTCTTCTAACTTTCTCACTTCATCAACATAGGCTTTCATCAATGGACTCTGATAGTTTTTGTTGACTTGGCAGACGACAAGCTGTGAGTCACCCCTGACAATGAGCTTCTTGATCCCAAGGTCAGCTGCGATCCTGAGACCGGCAAGCAAACCTTCATACTCTGCAGTATTGTTTGTTGCTTGCTCCTTGGGAAAGTGCATCTAGATGACGTACTTGAGGTGCTCTCCAGTGGGTGCGACAAGCAGCACGCCCGCACCGGCGCCTTGCATCGAGAAGGCACCATCAAAGTACATCAACCACTCTTTGCTTGCTTCCTTGACGGGGATGCTCGTCTCTGGAATTTCTTCATCTGGTGTTGGCGTCCACTCTGCTATGAATTGTGCCAGTAAACGGCTCTGGACAGTTGAAGTGCTTTCAAACTTGAGGCCAAAGCTTGACAGTTCCAGTGCCCACTCGACAATCCTGCCTGTTGCTTCCGGATTCTGCAGTATCCTCTTCAGCGGAAAGCGAGTGACAACTGTGATCTCATGTGCTTGGAAGTAATGGCACAGCTTTCTCGAGGCCATGAGAAGGCCGAAAATCAATTTATGCACACCAGAGTACCTTGACCTAGCCCCCTGCAGGAGGGAACTAACAAAGTAAACTGGGCGCTGCACCATTTTCTTCTATTTCTCCTCTTGTGCCTGCGCAGATCCATCCTTGTCGGGACCAGAGCTTGTCGGGGAAGCCCCCTGCTTGTCGCTGGATGCACTTGCCGCGGTTGCTGGCTCATCGTCCGCCTCCCTATCCGCTACTAACGCAGCACTAACCACTTGATTGGTTGCCGCTAGGTATAGCAGCAACTTCTCTTGTGGCTTAGGTGCGACAAGTATTGGAGTGGAGGACAGGTATCTCTTTAAGTCCTGCAAAGACCCTCTCGCTTCGAGTCCATTTCATTGGACCTGCCTTTTTCAATATTTTGAAAAATGGCAGGGCGCGCTCAGCAGACTTAGAGATAAACCTGCTGAGAGAAGCCACGCAACCGGCAAGCCTACGTACATCCTTGACGCGCTTCGGTGCTTCAATCTGCTCAATGGCCATGATCTTGTCAGGATTTGCAAAGGTCTCGTCCAAATCCTGAATCAGAGTTGCTCTGTCCTTGCTCTTGACCACTATGTCATCCATGTAGGCTTCCACATTTCTGTGCAACTGTGGCTCAAAAGCATCATGGACTACTCTTGCAAATGTTGAACCAGCATTCTTCAAACCGAAAGGCATCCGTACGAAACAGTACGTGCCACACGGAGTGATGAATGCGGTCTTTTCCTCATCCTCTTCTACCATGAAGATCTGATGATATCCTGAGTACACGTCAAGAAATGAAAACAAGTCACATCGGGATGTGGAGTCAACAATCTGGTCAATGCGCGGCAAGGGAAATGGGTCTTTGGGACAAGCTTTATTAACATCGGTAAAGTTGATACAAAGCCTCCATTTCCCGTTTGCCTTGCGCACGACTACAGGATTGGCCAACCACGTAGGATGGAGCACTCCTCTGACGAGGCCTGCTGCTTCCAATTTCTTGATCTCTTTTGCGATGAATTCTTGGCGCTCCACTTCTTGTTTCCTGACTTTCTGCTTGACGGGTCGCGCATGAGGACAGATGGCAAGGTGGTGCTCAATTACTTTCCTGGGAACTCCGGGGATGTCAGACGTTTGCCATGCAAACATGTCGACGTTCGCCCGCAGGAAAGCAACGAGTGCGCTTTCCTATTTAGGGTCGAAAGTGGCACTGATGGTGAAAGTACCACCAGTGCCGTCCTCCTTGGCGGACACCTTCTTGGTCTCTGGCGGAGCTTCCTTCGTCTTCTTACACTTGCCGGTGGAGCTTGATGGTGCGTCCTCGACGGTAGCGCAGCACTCCGAAGAGGCGCGCTTGCCGGAGTGGGCATCAGAGCTCTTGCCGGACTTGGTCTTCTTCTTCCCCCCGGGAGCTTCAGCGGCAAGTGACTTACGATCTGCTGCGGCTGCTGCTTCCCGGTAGATCTTGTCGGTGCAGATAAGAGCATCTTTCTTGTCGCCAGGGACAGAAATGACACTTATCGGGCCTGGCATCTTGAGTACGTTGTATGCATAGTGAGAGGCTGCCATGAACTTGGCGAGCGCTGGACAGCCGAGTATCCCATTGTATGGCAATGGAAAATCAGCAACATCAAAAGTGACCCTCTCAGTCCTCAAGTTCAACTCGCTGCCAAATGTGACTGGCAACGTGATCTTTCCCTTCGGCTTGCTCCTCCCCGGGTTGATTCCTTGGAATGTGCCGGTCTCTTCGAGCTCGCCGTCAGGGATCTGGAGCTTCTGGAGTACCGCGGAGGAGATCAGGTTCAAGCCGGCCCCGCCGTCAACTAACATCTTAGTGACCTTGAGGTTGCGGATAGTTGGTGAAACCAACATCGGCAAGTACCCGACCATAGTTATGCGATCAGGGTGGTCCTCAATATCAAAGATGATAGGCGTGCTGGACCATTTTAAAGGCCTGCGTGACTCAACGAGTGGTTCTGCGGCATTGACCTCCCGCACCCACTGTTTGAGCTGGCGGTGCGAAGTATGCAGAGAAGCACCGCCGTCGACGCACAGGACTTCTTTGGCTTTCTGAAACTCCTGCTCATCGGCCTCGTCATCATCCATCTCTTCATCATCGTCTTCATCCTCATCCTTGTCGCAGCCGCGGGGAGGCCTATCTCCTTGCCGCAGCTTGGCCTTGCCGCGGCGTACTCCCCGGCCGGGACGCTTCTTGCCGGATCCTCCAGTACCTTCTTTGGCCTTCTCCTTGTCGCGTCGCTCGTACTCAGCTTTCTGCTGCTCGACAAGCTGCTCGACCTTCTTGCAGCTCTGGAGATCATGGCCCTTCGTGCGGTGGATCTTGTAGTACTGCTTGCCGGAGCCGTCCTGCTTGTCGGCGGCCGCCACAGCTTCGGCTTCCTTGGCGCCACCTCCATTGCCGGATTGCTCAACGACTAGCACATCTTTGCCCTTCTTCTTTCTGTTGTTCCGCCGCCGGTTTTTCCTTGCCGGGGCGGCATCCTCGCTGTCAGATCCTCCTGCTCCTGTATTCTCTCCGGGGAGTCTCCTCCCCTCCTTAGCACGTGCACACTTGTCGGCCAGGGCGTATAGCTCACTGACGTCCCTGATCTTGCACATCGCCATTTCCTCCCGCATCCTGCGGTTTCGCACGTTCTGATGGAACACGCTGATGACCGCGGCAGGGTGGACATCTGGGATGTTGCGCTGCACTTGGCTGAATCTCTGAATGTACTTGCGCAGGGGCTCTCCTTCCTTCTGGGCGAGCGGATGAAGGTCGCTCTCTTGGCCATGAGGCTTGTGGCCGCCTGTAAAGGCGCCGACAAACTGATGGCACAGATCTGCCCAGGAGGATATGGAGTTGTCCGGCAAGTGCATGAGCAAGGATCCTCTTGTCGCGCCCCTCGGCAGCCTGCACCACGATGGTGTAGATGTCGAGGAACTCCGACGGATGCAACCTGCCGTCGTACTTCTCTGGTACATCTGGCTTGAAGTTCTTTGTACTGGGCCACTGGACTTGCCGCAGCTCACGAGTGAATGCATGGCAACCTACCACGTATGGCAAGTCGCCTGGTTTCCCTGGCGCATGCATGTCGACAGTGGGCCCAGCGCGCTGGTCTGACTGACGCCGCGCTTCTCTTCGGCGCTCGATGCGTGTACGAGCATCTTCTTGCTGTCGTTCTTGAAGAACTTGGCGCTGATCGCGACGAGCTCGTGGATCTTATGACGCTGTGGAGTCAGTGTCAAGGTTGACCCGGCGAGTTGGCGATCTTGGCCTTCGGGGTGGAGAGTGCATGGTGGTTGCACCCCCACCGGTCTTGTCGCCATCCGCTTGCGCCCGGCAATCTTGCTGCGGCTTCGATGTACTCGGTTGCTGTGGAGTGTCGCCGTTGGCGAAGCCGATGAGACTCTGAATGGTGGCCCTCCAATCGCGGATAGGAGCCCCTTTTCGGTCCGGCGGGGGGCGGAGATCGCACTGTCACGCCCAATATGCAACCCTATCCAAAAGGAACTCAAAGGTCCCACCAAGGATAGACCTGCATATTGAGACGCTTTTGCATGGTGGATATCATTACATCAACATTACATAATAGTGGGGATTCATCCAATACATACAATGTCACATGAATACACAATACAACATACAAGAACAACATCCGACTACGGATGAATCATAAACAGAAACTCAAACAATATCCACCCTGCTAGCCCAGGCTGCCGACCTGGAACCTATCCCCTGATCGAAGAAACAGAAGAAGAACTCAACGCAAGCAAGCATCGCTCTCACGTCATGATCATCGCATAACCTGTACCTGCAACTGTTGTTGTAGTAATCTGTGAGCCACGAGGACTCAGCAATCCCATTACCATGGGTATCAAGACTAGCAAAGCTTAATGGGTAAGGAAGGGGTAAAGTGGTGAGGTTGCAGCAGCGACTAAGCATATATGGTGGCTAACATACGCAAATCAGAGCGAGAAGAGAAACAATGGAACGGTCGTCAACTAGTAATGATCAAGAGGTGATCCTGAACACCTACTTACGTCAAACATAACACAGAAACCGTGTTCACTTCCCGGACTCCGCCGAGAAGAGACCATCACGGCTACACACGCCGTTGATGCGTTTTAATTCGGATCCGTGTCAAGTTATCTACAACCGGACATTAACAAATTCCCTCGCCACATAACCGCAGGCACGGCTCTCGAAAGTTTATACCTGCAGGGTGTCCCAACAGCCCATGACAAGCTCTCGCGATCAACAAAGGAATAGACCTTCTCCTAGGAAGACCCGATCGAGTCTCGGAATCCCGGTTTACAAGACATTTCGACAATGGTAAAACAAGACCAGCAAAGCCTCCCTGTCCGACAAATCCCGATAGGAGCTGCACATATCTCGTTCTCGGGCACACCGGATGAGCAGACGTCGGGTTGGCATAGACCCGATTTGCCAGGGGCGCGGACATCGCTTCGGTTTGGACCAACACTTAGACAAGCATTGGCCCGGGGGGGGGGGCTAAAATAAAGATGACCCTCCGGTTGGCTGACCCAAGGGAAAGGTATAGGTGGTGGTGAGGCAAATTGTAAAACCAAGGTTGGGCCTTGCTGGACAAGTTTTATTCAAAGCGAACTGTCAGGGGGGTCCCATAAATCACCCGACCGCGTTAGGAACGCAAAATCCGGGAACATAACAACGGTATGACGGAAACTAGGGCGGCAAGAGTGGAACAAAACACCAGGCATAAGGCCGAGCCTTCCACCCTTTACCAAATATATAGATGCATTAATAATATAAGAGATATTGTGATATCCCAACATAACCTTGTCCACCATGGAGCAATCTTCAACTTCACCTGCAGCTAGCAACGCTATAAGAGGGGCTGAGCAAAAGAGGTAACATAGCCAAGCAACGGTTTGCTAGGAATGGTGTCAAAGGTTAGATGTTCATGGCAATTTGGGAGGCTTGAAGAGCAAATGATAGGTAACGCAGCATAGCGATAGAACGAAGCAACTAGCATAGCAATTATAGTAGTGAGATCCAGGGTAGCGGTCATCTTGCCTGAAATCCCGCAAGGAAGAAGAACGAGTCCATGAAGAAGATGAAGCCACGAAGACGAACCACACGTAGACGAACGAATCCTCACGGTCGCAACGAAACGGGAACTATCGAGAAGAAGCACACAACATGGTAAACACACCACACATGAACAAGGCACGATGCACAACAAGCATGATGCATGA
Organism: Aegilops speltoides; assembly: GCA_021437245.1. Classification (NCBI taxonomy): domain Eukaryota; kingdom Viridiplantae; phylum Streptophyta; class Magnoliopsida; order Poales; family Poaceae; genus Aegilops; species Aegilops speltoides. The sequence continues at coordinate 441,763,194 of CM038146.1, forward strand.
CCAAGCTACAAGAAGCTACTCATGGCAAGAGATGATGCAAACAAGAACAACACATCAAGGCAAGTTTAAATGAGTCCGGGAACAACATATAACAACTCCGGTAAGTCCTCATATGCATATTTCGAAATTGGTCCAGAACTGAATAAACATTAAGTTGAAGTTGTTAAACAGCAAGTTAAGATGCACCAAGATGATCTACACGAAATTCTAGTCAAGTTACATATAAAGTTCATTTAGTTCGGAGCTACGGCCTAGAAGATATGAGCAAAACAAGTTAAGCATGGCATTGATGCAAAATGCACCCAAACATCAAGCAAACACACCAAAACAAGGATGCAACATGATAATATGAAACTACATGCAATTCTAAGCAAGTTTCATATAGAGCAGACTCAAAACGGAGCAACGGGGCAACACATACACTCTATACAAGTAATAGCAACAATCTGTCCATAACAGCAACTAGGCATATTACAAGCATCAAAAAAATAAGCTACAGCACCCCAACATAATAACAAAAGGCATGATCATGAAGTACAGGTAAAGCATAACAAGACATGAACACTGAGCTATCTCCATAAACAACTAGAACATGCTCAAAAAGACATAGAAAGATTGCAAATTATAACAGTTTCAGACTTTAGCAGAAATAACATCAGGTTGCAATGTTTAGAGCTATCAAACAACATGTTACAGGAACTTATCATGGCAAACAAAGGCATGGCATGAACCTACTAATGGCGTAGATCAAAGGTCCCTTACTGACCATGAGCCAAAAGGGCACAGAAAATATGATGGCACCCATGTAAACATGGCAAGTTATATTACAGATTCATACATGGCAGGAACAACAATAAGTAGGCATGTTGGTGAGCTTGAACCACTCACCACAGAGCAATACATGGCATGGCAAGGCAACCAACAGTAAGAAGGCATGTTTATGAAGCTAAGAATGGCAAGAACAAGGTCATAGGGTTCATGGATCACTAGGAAAACACATAGAAACAACTGAACTTAATGTAAACAGGCTGACAACAACATTATCAAGCAACTTTGGAGCAAGATATGAACAATCTACAGCAAGCTATAAATGCAACCAGGGGCATGGATGGATAGGGCATAACATGTAGATCAAAACATGTTTATAGAACATCTCCAGATTATGCATAGAATGATTAGTAGCAACATGTTTACATAGCAACAAAATATAATAGAATCTGCCTAGCAAAACAGTAACAGCAAGTGCCCTACTTAACAAGCTTGATGCACTCACTACACAAGTCACAAAAATACATGGATAGCACTCCTTGAAAGATGGCATATCATAGATCAAAACACATGTAGACATCAACCTCATAGGATGCACACATCAATCATTGCAAAAATGATAAATGAGCAAGTTATAACAGTTTCAGCAGGTTAACATCAACATGCACTCTTCCAACAGCATTTCGGGCATCAAGATGAGCTGAAATGAAAATAATGCAATGGAATGAAATGAAGTACTCGTCGAGGCGAACAATTTGACATATTACACGCACGAAACGGAGCTACGGATGCAGAGATACAACATGATGAACATGGCATGATAATGTCAAGGACTTGGCCGATTTTTTTTTTAAAAAACATGATATGCACAAATTACTAAAACGTGCCCGGGAAGAGGGTTAAGCGAGCTCACCCATTGGGCTCGGCCCATTTGCAGAGGAGGAGGAGGCAGGCCGGCTGGGCCGGGGCCGAGGTGGGGCTGGGCAGGCCGAGGCGAGGCCGGCCCGCTTGGTGGCCCACGTCGGCGGCGTCTTGATGGCGTCGGATCGGCGCTTTGCTTTCGATGCGGAGGAGCAGGAGGCCGGCGGCGAGGGACTTGGCAGCGCAGGGGAGCTCACCGGCGGAGGCGGGGTCACGGATCTAGGGCCGAGGCGCCGGATCGGGGCCTCACGAGGTCGGGTGCCATGGCGGCGCTGGGCGGCGTTGGGACCGCGGCGGGCACCGTGGGGAGGCGCGAGCGGAGGGCGGCGGCGGGCGGCGCGGAGGCTCAGCGACGAGGGTCGGCACCGCGGTGAGCTGCGCCACCGGCGCGGGTCGATTCGGGCGGCGGAGATCCGTCTTGGCGGGCGGTGGCGGCGAACCTCGCGACGGCGAGCGAAGCGCCGGCGGTGAAGGACGCCGGGCGAGACGGGCGAGGCGCTGGGCGGCGGCGGCGAGGCGCGACCAGTGGGGACCAGGGCGGGCAGCGATGGACTGGCGGGCAGACGGAGGGAGGCGGCGGGGGGACACGTGGCAGCCTCCCATTGGCTGCGGGAGGCGGCGGCGAAGCGTCCGGCATGGACGGACGTGTCCGGCGGCGCGCGGGGGAAGAGGCTAGGGTTAGGGTGGAATTTCATCCGCGAATTTGGAAGGGGAGGCATATTTATAGATAGAGGGAGCTAGGAGAGTCCAAATGAGGAGCGGTTTTCGGCCACGCGATCGTGATCGAACGACTGAGAGCATGGAGGGGAGTTTGATGGGTTTTGGGCCACTTTGGAAGGGGTGTTGGGCTGGACACAAAAGAGGCTTTTACGGTTACCCGGTTAACCGTTGGAGTACCAAACGACCTCCAAATGGCACGAAACTTGACAAAGCGGTCTACGGTGCTATACCAAGGCCGCTTGGCAAACCTCGGGCCATTCCGATAAAGTTTAACACCCGCTTACAACAGAAGAGAAGAAGGGGACGCCGGGGGACATAGGAGTGCCGGATTGCAAAAAGGACAACGGGGAAAATGCTCGGATGCATGAGACGAACACGTATGCAAAATGAAATGCACATGATGACATGATATGAAATGCAACACGCAAGCAAATGACATGGCAACAACGGCGAATAACTGGCAGTCACCTGGAGCAACGAATCCGGGGCGTTACACGCACGAAGAGCGGATCGAGGCGAAGCACACGAGCGATTTTACCCAGCTTCGGAGCTCTCCGGAGATATAATACTCCTACTGCTGCTTTGTGGTTTGTATTGTGTTCTTGCTTGAGAACGTGAGTGTTTTCTGGTTTCCAATGCTCCGAACCCCTTCTACGTTGCACATGGGCCTCCTTTTATAGGCTCAAGGGGTCACCGAAAGGTGGCAACGTAGGCAAGGGTAAAACTGGAAAGAATTGCGGTTGGTACAACTACTTGTACAGTGTATCCTACCTAACCCTGACGGCAGGGGACAAAGGCATTAAATGCCCGTCTGTGTCGCCCAAACAACGCAGAAAAGGACCGTCAGGGGCGCACCGCTTGCCATGATGGCAATCTTGTCAGCGTCGCTTGCCACCTCGCACTGCTGGCTGCACAGCCTCTCGCCACGCGCGCCTGGAAAGGCCCCATGGCGACACATTGACGGATGTGCTGGAGCGTGGTACAGAGTGGTGGCCTACCGCGGCAAGCGCCTTGCCGCGGTCGTTGTCTTGTCGCGCCCGGAAGCTTGTCGCTCGCCGGGCCTTGCCGGGACGTGTAGCGTGTCGCGGCAAGTTCCTTGAAATGCATCGTTTTGGCCTTCCCGGCAAGCTCCTCTTGCCGGGGCCTTGTCTCCTTCACTTGAACACTTTGTTCTTGAATGGCTCCAAAGGAACCATGGAGGGCCTTAGCGGTCACCCGGCAAGCCTTGCCGCGGGGCGCTGCGACTGCCCGTGCACAAGTTCGGTGTACTAGAGTAGGGGGGAAGGTTGCCCGCTCCTTTCGCAGCGCCTCGAGCCGCAGCGCCTCGGCCAACTTCACGCCCTTCCCGGCTTTCGGAGCCATGGCGGAGTTGGTGGGGGAGATCAACGGCGTTGGTGGCGACGGCGGCGATGGGGGGCAGAGCGCTACTCTCTTTCGGCTTTGGAAGAAGGGGGGAGTGGCGGAGATTTCTGAGATTGGAAGTAGCAACGGGCAAGATGGGGGAACTGCCCCTGTTTCCTCTGCTTATAAAGAGGGAGCAGGCGGACGTTCCATTTTTCCGAATAAAAAACCACCCACGATCTCTCCCACGACGCCGCATTCAACTCGTGCCGTTAGGGGAGAGGGCGGTGGATACGGAGTAAGATACGGCGTGGACCCAGGCCGCGCGTGCCTGTGCCCTATTTTTGGCCTGGCCCAACAGCGCTCGGCACCATGTGTGGCCCAGGCCCGGGGGCTCCTGTCGGTGTACTAGAGTAGGGGTACCCTAGTATCCCGAACTTGTGCACGGCGATTCTGCGCCAGCGGCAAGGCTTGCCGGGTGACCGCCAAGGCCCTCCGTGGTACCTTTGGAGCCATTCAAGAACAAAGTGTTCAAGTCAAGGAGACAAGGCCCTGGCAAGAGGAGCTTGCCGGGAAGGCCAAACCGATGCATTTCAAGGAACTTGCCGCGACACGCTACGCGTCCCGGCAAGGCCCGGCGAGTGACAAGCTTCCGGGTGCGACAAGACAATGACCGCGGCAAGGCGCTTGCCGCGGTAGGCCACCACTCTATACCCACGCTCCAGCGCATCCATCAACGTGTCGCCATGGGACCTTTCCAGGCGTGCGTGGCGAGAGGCTGTGCAGCCAGCGGTGCGAGGTGGCAAGCGGCGCTGACAAGATTGCCATCGTGGCAAGCGGTGGCGCCCCTGACGGTCCTTTTACGCAGACTGCTTACGGCGACAGACGGGCATTTAATGCCTTTGTCCCCTCCGTCGTGGTTAGGTAGGATACATCGCATAAGTAGTTCTACCAACCGCAATTCTTTTCCGTTTACCCTTGTTCACGCTTGCCACCTGTCGGTGACCCCTTGAGCCTATAAAAGGAGGCCCATGCACAACGTAGAGGGGGTTTGGAGCATTCGAAACCAGAGAACACTCACGCTCTCGAGCAAGAACACAATACAAACACGAAGCAGCAGTAGGAGTATAATCTCTTTGGAGAGCTCCGAAGCTGGGTAAAAATCGCTCGTGTGCTTCGCCTCGATCCGCTCTTCGTGCGATCTCCGATCCCCGCCGGACCCTCTAGTATACCGACAGGAGCCCCCGGGCCTGGGCCACACACGGTGCCGAGCGCTGTTGGGCCAGGCCCAAAACAGGGCACGGGCACGCGCGGCCTGGGTCCACGTCGTATCTTACTCCGTATCCACCGCCCTCTCCCCTAACGGCACGCATTGAATGAGGCGTCGTGGGAGAGATCATGGGTGGTTCATTATTCGGAAAAACGGAACGTCCGCCCGCTCCCTCTTTATAAGTAGAGGAAACAGGGGCAGTTCCCCCATCTTGCCCGTTGCTACTTCCAATCTCAGAAATCTCCGCCGCTCCCCCCTTCTTCCAAAGCCGAAAGAGAGCAGTGCTCCACCCCCCATCGCCGCCGTCGCCACCAACGCCGTCGATCTCCCCCACCACCTCCGCCATGGCTCCGAAAGCCGGGAAGGGTGTGAAGTCGGCCGAGGCGCTACGGCTCGAGGCGCTGCGAAAGGAGCGGGCAACCTTCCCCCCCGAGCTCGCCGCGAAGGAGCTGAGGGAGTGGTACTACCTTTTCTGGTCGACGGAGACGCGAGCGCATCCGTGCACCAAGGTACTCTCCGCTGCCGCTTCCGAATGGGCTCCAAGCGGATACCCTTTCTTCGCGCTGTTCTTCTACTGCGGGCTCTGCCCGCCCTTCTCTGAATTCTTCTGTGATATCATGAACACGTACGGGTTCCACCTCCTTGATTTCACCCCCAATGCTGTTCTGACCATGGCATTTTTCGCACATCTCTGCGAAAACTTTGTCGGAGTCCACCCAAACGTAGCTCTTTTCCGCCACTTCTTTATGCCCCGGGTCGAGAGAGGAGAGCCCCTAGCCGGCGGAATCGCCTGGATCTCGAGAGCCGGCAAGAAGGAGGCCTACCTGGAGGGGGAGCTCCGCAGCAAATGGGAGGAGTGGAGAGCAGAATGGTGCTGCATCATTGAGGAGGACCCGCAGCCGTTTACTGCCCTGCGCCAAGCCCCAGCAGTACGCGGCAATGACTAGAGTGCCCTGGCCACGGACGACGACAAGCTGAAGATTGCCACCACCCGGATCTTGCGGCTCAGGCTTGCCGGGCTGACTATAGGCGCTGTTGGCACAGACTTTCTTCGCCGCCGCATCGCCCCCCTGCAAGAAAGGAGGAGACCCGCCTGGGAATTCGGGGGTCCGGCGGATATCATGAGGCTGCGCTCGGGCCTCAACTTCAATTTCACTGTCTTGGAGCTGGATGCGATGCTCAAGGAGCTGTTCAAGCACGATCCTCAGCATCCCGAATGGTTTAGGCTGCCGAAGGGCGTCGTCCCACTATGCAACAATTCGTCGCTCGATCGCATCCACGCAATGATGCCACAGTGCGACTCGCATGGGATTGTTCCAACTTGGCAGGAGCCCGCGGATGACGTAGTGCAGCAGTTCTTCGACGGCCTGGTGGAAGTGGCGGTCCGTGCCGACAAGCAGAAGAGCCTCACCCGCGACACCACCGACGCGGAGATGCGGCGCATTGCCACCAGGGCGGAAGAGGCGGCGGCAGCCGCCGCCGCGGGCGAGTTTGGGTTCACTATGGAGGAGGCAGAGGCGGCCGAGGCGGCAAGCCTTGCCGATCGGGATGAGCTTGCCGGAGAGCTTGCCGGTGAGGGGGAGCTCGCCGAGCCTGAAGCAGAGTCGAGCGAGCCCGTCGAGGGTGCGAGCGGCCAGCCGTCTTCAAGTAGCTTGCCGCAAGCAAAGCTCCCAGCGCAGCCCCCAGCTCCAACAAGAAGGCGCCTCCGTAGGACTAGGGATGTAGCAGGGCGGCAGACGAGTCAACAGCCGTCGCGCCGCGGGACACGCTCCACCGCGACAAGCACTGTTGCCGCGGGAGCGTCTCATGCTGCTGCGACAACTGGAGCGGGGTCCTCCCGGACCGCCGCTTCTGATCCTGCCGCTGCCCCCGCCAAGCGACCAAGAGAGCCTACTCCTCCGCCTCGTCGTGCCGAAAGAGTGCCAGACTTCGACCTCTCCGTGCTTAGCTCCGACGAGGAAGAAGAAGAGTAAGATTCTTTGTTGCACTTGTAGTTCTTCAATTCTTGCTGTTTTTGTATTGTATCTGATTTGCTTTGCTCTGAACTTATTCTTTTTCGGAACCCTGGCCTAGAGAGCGGCGAAGAGAGCCAAAGCTCCGGTGATTATCATCGAGGATGAGCCCACCGCGACAAATAGGGCGTGCAAGACCACCTTGCGGACCCGCAACTACTCCGCAAGCAGCCCAGTAAGAAGTATCTGTTTACTTCCTGTTGTTGGGTGCGCATGGGTGCTCTTTATTTGCTGATATCTGTCTCTTGATTTGTGTAGGAGCAGAACAGCCTCACCAGGAGCAACCGAGAGCCGCCCCTGAGATGCTATCTGCTTCGACTACGCCGCCAAGGGAGGATTCCCCGGCAAGGGAGCGTTCTCCGGCAAGGGAGAAATCTCCGGCAAGGGACAGTTCTCCGGCAAGGGATGGCACCAGCGACCCCCCGGAGGTGGAGCCCATGACTGTGGATCCCAACATAGGTAATCCTTCTTGCCAGAAAAACTTCCCTTGGGTTCTTCTTCTTCTGATTTTTCTTCTTCTGATTTTTCTTCTTGGATATTTGCTTGACCTCTTCTCCCTCTTCCTGCCTTCAGATCCACCATCCACGGAGCCGATGGAGACCAAGGCCACCGGCGAGGAGAACGCGCGCGGCGACACCAACGACGCCGCTGCCACCGAAGGAGGAGCTGGCGCTGAAGATCCCGCCGGCGAAGAGGCCGCCAAAGCTGCCGACGCAGGGGCTGGCGAGGGGTCCAGCGATCGCACTGACGGCCCCGAGGCCGCAGGAGCGTAGGGCGCTACACCGACCGCCAATCCCTCCGCCGCCGCCACAGCGTCAGGTTCCGAAGAGTCCCAGCCCGGCGCCTATCTCAAGGCCGGCGACGGCGTCTTCATCAAGCTCCCCTGGGCGTCGAGCTCCAGGGCGCCGGTCGAAGGAGAAGCTTTTGACGGAGAAGTGCTTGCCTCCGCTGGGCTGACACTGGTTGACGCGCCGAGCAGCAGCAGCGGCGAGCCTGAGGAGGAACAGCTGCTGCGAAGGCTGCTATCACTCTATCGCGCCCGACAAGCCAAGGTGGAATCCCGGGAAGCGCTTGTCGCGCAGGCGGGAGTGGATATTGAGAAGCGCGCGGAGGAGCTCCGGGAACGCAATCAGGAAGCCCTCCGGTCCATTGTAGAGGAGCGGGCGCAGCTTGTCGAGGCGCGGAAGGCCTTCTTCCTCAAGAAGGCTGAAGCCGAAGAACAACAGCGGCTTGCCGCCAAGGAGCTGTCTGCGCGGGAAGGCGAGTTGACGCAGCGGAAGGTCAATCTGGACAGCTACGAGGAGGAGCTTGTCGCGCGAGAGCAGACACTTGGCAGGGCTCTCAAGGAGGCAAAGGATGCCGCCGCAGCTACTGAGGCCGCCAAGGAGGAGCTGGAGAGGAAGGCGACGCAGCTGGAGGCCGATCTCAAGGCGAGGAATGAAGAGCTTGCCGCGCTTTAGCGTGAGCGCGAGAAGGACGCCCACGCCCATGGCGAGCTACAGGGTCGTCTCCTTGAGAAGGGCAAGGAGCTGAGCGCCGCCAATGACTCCAATGCTGATCTCGAGTTGAAGCTGGCTACTTTGACCGAGATGCTGGACGGCGCCAAGGAGCGGGAGGTGGCCTTGAAGGAGGAGATCAAGGCCAACGAAGTGCTGCTGACGAGGGCCGCCGAAACCCAGAACACCTTCAGGGGGACTGTGGAGCTCTGGACTGAGGGCCTCATCAACATTGCCGCAGCCATCGACGAGGAGCTGGCGCAGCTGGGAATGGAGAGTTTCGGGTACTCCTCCGACGAGAACCTCCAGCCCAGCGCCAAGCTCACTCTGTTCTTCAAGGGCGTGGCGACAGCACTCCAGCGACTCCGGGAAAGGATCCCAAAGCAGCTGGCCAACGAGTCGTGCACGATCTGCGCGAGAGTTCTGCAGAAGGTGTTGGTGAAGGTGGCCTTCCGCAACCCAGGCCTCAACCTCAGCAACGTCCTCAGGAAGCTGCCGGCGGATGCTGATCTGGAGGCGCTCAAGGACCTTGTCGCACCCATTGTGGACAAGGTGAATGAGGTCAAGAGGGTTGACGGCGATCGCGTAGACTAGGCCGCCCGTTTCCTCCTATTCTTGTCGCTGCTAGTCATGTTATGATAACAATCTATTAGAGCTGCGACAAGTCATCTTGTAATATAACTTTTATCTTGGGTATGGATTGCTATGTTATTTTCTTTACTTGATTCCTTCCCTTGTATGTTTTTACCCTACGCTTTTAGGGAACTTGTCGCGCGGGCACCCTTGCCGCGAGCGCTGAGTGCGGAACGTCAACAGCCTGCTGGCGGTGCCGCCACCGACAAGAAACCTTGTCGCAACTAGTCGCGGCACACTTAAGTTGTTGAGCGGACTCGAAACAAAGTAAGGGTGCAACTAGGTACGAGTTGGTTCCTCCGCGCACAGGTTTTCCATACAAAGCACGGTCGTTCAAGGAAGATAACTTGAAAAAAAATTTAAAACTGATTGCTCAAACTTTGGCAACTTAGTTTTTCTGTCGTTTGCGTCCCGGCAAGGCGGTACTTTCTTGAACGACGTCTGGTCCACACCATTATCTCCTCCTCCCCCCGGCAAACTTGTGGGCGAGGGAACCTTCCTTTTGAGAAAAAGAAAGAGGAGAAAATAAAGATATGGAGCCTTAAGGCTCGTTATTGCTTACCGGGGGCAGGTGATGCACAAAGTGTCAGATAACACATGCAAAAAATAGAAAGAATGAAATTGACAAGATGCGCGGAGCACATGAACTTTATTTACGCACGGGATCTGCGCCCGGCTTTGTACAAAGGATTACATGCAACAGCGGCAAGACTTGTAGAAAAGGTGGTTGTCGAAACGGGTTCCGGCAACCGCGCCTTAGGGGTAAAACTTACGAAGATGCTCAATATTCTAGGAGTTGCTCACCGGAGTGCCATCTTCGGTCTCAAGGCGGACAGCGCCAGGCCTAGTGACTCGTTCCACCCGGTAAGGGCCTTCCCACTTTGGTGTCAACTTGCTGGAATTCTTGGCGGACTGAACGCGCCGAAGAACAAGGTCGCCTTCCTCGAGACTTCTGGCATTAACTTTGCGGCTACGATAGCGGCGCAAAGCTTGCTGGTATCGAGCAGCTCGTACAGCAGCCTGAAGACGGTCTTCCTCAAGGAGCAACGCATCGTCTTGTCGCAGCTGCTCTTGCTCAAGCTCATCATAAGCGAGCACTCGAGGCAACCCGTATACGAGTTCCGTGGGGAGAACTGCCTCTGCTCGACAAACTAGAGCGAAAGGTGTCTGGCCAGTGGCTCGATTTGGCGTCGTCCTGATCGACCAAAGAACCACCGGCAGCTCCTCAATCCAGTTCTTTCCACACTTGTGCAGCCTGTCGAAAGTTCTGGTCTTGAGCCCGCGCAGCACTTCAGCATTTGCCCTCTCCGCTTGACCGTTGCTTCTCGGATGAGCGGCGAGCGAAAGCGACCTTGGCGCCAAGATCTTGGACGTCTTGCATGAAGGTGCGGCTCGTGAATTGCGTGCCGTTGTCGGTGATGATCCTGTTAGGGATTCCGAAACGGCAAACAATCGACCTGAAGAACTTGACTGCTGACTGTGCTGTCACCTTCCTCACTGCTTCCACTTCCGGCCACTTTGTGAACTTGTCGATTGCAACGTACAAGGGACCGAGGATGTCGAGCCCCCAGACCGAAAATGGCCAGGATAAAGGGATCGTCTGGAGAGCTTGAGCTGGCTGGTGTATCTGCTTGGAATGGAATTGGCACGCTTCACACTTGGTTACTTGTGCAGTTGCATCCTGGAGGGCTGTTGGCCAAAAGAAACCTTGCCGGAACGCTTTGCCGGCAAGTGCTCTTGCGCCAATGTGGTGACCACATATGCCTCCATGTATCTCCGCCAACAGCTTTTGTCCGTCTTCCCGGGGAATACACTTCAATTTCACACCGTTGAATCTTCTTCTGTACAGTATGTCGTCAACAAACTGGTACATACTTGATTGCCGGGCTACTCTTTCCGCTTCTTCTTGCTCTTCGGGAAGTTCTCCTGTCTGAAGGAAACGGACAATCTGCTGTGCCCATGTTGGAGCTTGCGGCTCGACAACAAGGACTAAAGGCACATATGCTGCTGCGGGAACATCCGCTTCTACGGCGAGAACCCGCGGTTCAGCCGGAGCTTGATGTTCCCCGGCAAGCTTGCCGGAGCAAAACTTGTCGGGAGCGTCTGCTTCAACGGAACAAACCCTAGGGCTTGTCAGAGCAGACTGCTCCTCAGCACTCTTGGTGTTGATCTTGGGGACCTTCTTGGCGGCGGCTTCGGGGAGCTCTGCTGGAAAATAGTCACCAGAAATCAACTTCCTCTTCTTGCTCTGCCCAGTTGATGGTGTTACGGATGGTTGAGTCAGTTTGAGCACAAAAATCCCTGGTTCCACAAGTAACTTAAGTGCGGCGCACTTTGACAGGCCATCTGCAACGCCGTTCTGAGCTCTCGGAACATGTTCCATCTGTAGGCCGTCAAAGTGCTCTTCTAACTTTCTCACTTCGTCAACATAGGCTTTCATCAATGGACTCTGATAGTTTTTGTTGACTTGGCGGACGACAAGTTGTGAGTCACCCCTGACAATGAGCTTCTTGATCCCAAGGTCCGCTGCGATCCTGAGACCGGCAAGCAAACCTTCATACTCTGCAGTATTGTTTGTTGCTTGCTCCTTGGGAAAGTGCATCTGGACGACGTACTTGAGGTGCTCTCCAGTGGGTGCGACAAGCAGCACGCCCGCACTGGTGCCTTGCAGCGAGAAGGCACCATCAAAGTACATCAGCCACTCTTTGCTTGCTTCCTTGACGGGGATGCTCGTCTCTGGAATTTCTTCATCTGGCGTTGGCGTCCACTCTGCTATGAATTGTGCCAGTACACGGCTCTGGACAGTTGAAGTGCTTTCAAACTTGAGGCCAAAGCTTGACAGTTCCAGTGCCCACTCGACAATCCTGCCTGTTGCTTCCGGATTCTGCAGTATCCTCTTCAGCGGAAAGCGAGTGACACCTGTGATCTCATGTGCTTGGAAGTAATGGCACAGCTTTCTCGAGGCCATGAGAAGGCCGAAAAGCAATTTATGCACACCAGAGTACCTTGACCTAGCCCCCTGCAGGAGGGAACTGACAAAGTAAACTGGGCGCTGCACCATTTTCTTCTGTTTCTCCTCTTGTGCCTGCGCAGATCCATCCTTGTCGGGACCAGAGCTTGTCGGGGAAGCCCCCTGCTTGTCGCTGGATGCACTTGTCGCGGTTGCTGGCTCATTGTCCGCCTCCCTCTCCGCTACTAACGCAGCACTAACCACTTGATTGGTTGCCGCTAGGTATAGCAACAACTTCTCTTGTGGCTTAGGTGCGATAAGTATTGGAGTGGAGGACAGGTATCTCTTTAAGTCCTGCAGCGCAGCCTCCGCTTCCGGAGTCCATTTCATTGGACCTGCCTTTTTCAATATTTGGAAAAATGGCAGGGCGCGCTCAGCAGACTTAGAGATAAACCTGCTGAGAGCAGCCACGCAACCGGCAAGCCTACGTACATCCTTGACGCGCTTCGGTGCTTCAATCTGCTCAATGGCCTTGATCTTGTCGGGATTGGCTTCAATTCCCCGCTGAGACACGAAAAATCCAAGAAGCTTGCCGGAGGGGTCTCCAAACACACACTTCTCGGGGTTAAGCTTGAGGTTGACCTTGCGCAGATTTGCAAAAGTTTCATCCAAATCCTAAATCAGAGTTGCTTTGTCCTTGCTCTTGACCACTATGTCGTCCATGTAGGCTTCCACATTTCTGTGCAACTGTGGCTCAAAAGCGTCATGGACTACTCTTGCAAACGTTGAACCAGCATTCTTCAAACCGAAAGGCATCCGTACGAAACAGTACGTGCCACACGGAGTGATGAATGCGGTCTTTTCCTCATCCTCTTCTGCCATGAAGATCTGATGATATCCTGAGTACGCGTCAAGAAATGAAAGCAAGTCACATCCGGCTGTGGAGTCAACAATCTGGTCAATGCGCGGCAAGGGAAATGGGTGTTTGGGACAAGCTTTATTAACATCGGTAAAGTCGATACAAAGCCTCCATTTCCCGTTTGCCTTGCGCACGACTACAGGATTGGCCAACCACATAGGATGGAGCACTCCTCTGATGAGGCCTGCTGCTTCCAATTTCTTGATCTCTTCTGCGATGAATTCTTGGCGCTCCACTGCTTGTTTCCTGACTTTCTGCTTGACGGGTCGCGCATGAGGACAGACGGCAAGGTGGTGCTCAATTACTTTCCTTTGAACACCGGGGATGTCAGACGGTTGCCATGCAAACACGTCGACGTTCGCCCGCAGGAAAGCAACGAGCGCGCTTTCCTATTTAGGGTCGAGAGTGGCACTGATGGTGAAAGTACCACCAGTGCCGTCCTCCTTGGCGGACACATTCTTGGTCTCTGGCGGAGCTGCCTTCGTCTTCTTACACTTGTCGGTGGAGCTCGATGGTGCGTCCTCGACGGTAGCGCAGCACTCCGAAGAGGTGCGCTTGTCGGAGTGGGCATCAGAGCTCTTGCCGGACTTGGTCTTCTTCTTCCCCCGGGAGCTTTAGCGGCAAGTGACTTGCGATCTGCTACGGCTGCTGCTTCCTGGTAGATCTTGTCGGTGCAGATAAGAGCATCTTTCTTGTCGCTAGGGACAGAAATGACACTTATCGGGCCTGGGATCTTGAGTATGTTGTATGCATAGTGAGAGGCTGCCATGAACTTAGCGAGCGCTGGACGGCCGAGTATCCCATTGTATGGCAATGGAAAATCAGCAACGTCAAAAGTGACCCTCTCAGTCCTGAAGTTCAACTCGCTGCCAAATGTGACTGGCAACGTGATCTTTCCCTTCGTCTTGCTCCTCCCCGGGTTGATTCCTTGGAATGTGCCGGTCTCTTCGAGCTCGCCGTCAGGGATCTGGAGCTTCTGGAGTACCGCGGAGGAGATCAGGTTCAAGCCGGCCCTGCCGTCAACTAACATCTTAGTGACCTTGAGGTTGCGGATAGTTGGTGAAACCAACATCGGCAAGCACCCGACCGTAGTTATGCGATCAGGGTGGTCCTCAATATCAAAGATGATAGGCGTGCTGGACTATTTTAAAGGCCTGCGTGACTCAACGGGTGGTTCTGCGGCATTGACCTCCCGCACCCACTGTTTGAGCTGGCGGTGCGAAGTACGCAGAGAAGCACCGCCGTCAATGCACAGGACTTCTGTGGCTTTCTGAAACTCCTGCTCATCGACCTTGTCATCATCCATCTCTTCATCATCGTCTTCATCCTCATCCTTGTCGCGGCCGCGGGAGGCCTATCTCCTTACCATCGCTTGGCCTTGCACAAGGTCCTCCCGGCTGGGACGCTTCTTGCCGGATCCTCCAGTACCTTCTTGGGCCTTCTCCTTGCCGCGTCACTCGTACTCAGCTTTCTGCTGCTCGACAAGCTGCTCGACCTTCTTGCAGCTCTGGAGATCATGGCCCTTGGTGCGGTGGATCTTGCAAGATCGCTTGCTTGCGAGCCGTCCCTGCTTGTCGGCGGCCGCCACAGCTTCGGCTTCCTTGGCGCCACCTCCATTGCCGGACTGCTCAACGACTAGCACATCTTTGCCCTTCTTCTTTCTGTTGTTCCGCCGCCGGTTTTTCCTTGCCGGGGCAGCATCCGCTACCGCCGGATCCTCCTGCTCCTCAGATTCTCTCCGGGAGTCTCCTCCTCTTCAAAGATGTGCACACTTGTCGCCAGTATATAGCTCACTGACGTCCCTGATCTTGCACATCGCCATTTCCTCCCGCATCCTGCGGTTTTGCACGTTCTGATGGAACACGCTGATGATCGTGGCAGGGTGGACATCTGGGATGTTGCGCTGTACTTGGCTGAATCTCTGAATGTACTTGCGCAGGGGCTCTCCTTCCTTCTGGGCGAGCAGATGAAGGTCGCTCTCTTGGCCATGATGCTTGTGGCCGCCTGTAAAGGCGCCGACAAACTGATGGCACAGATCGGCCCATGTGATATGGAGTTGTCCGGCAAGTGCATGAGCCAGGATCTGACATTGGGCTTGAGCACCAGCGGAAAGTAGTTGGCAAGGATCTTCTCGTCGCGCCCCCCGGCAGCCTGCACCGCGATGGTGTAGATGCTGAGGAACTCCGACGGATGCAACCTGCCATCGTACTTCTCTGGTACATCTGGCTTGAAGTTCTTTGTACTGGGCCACTGGACTTGCCGCAGCTCGAGTGAACGCAGGGCAACCTACCGCGTATGGCAAGTCGCCTGGTTCCCCTGGTGCATGCATGTCGACAGTGGGCCCAGCGCGCTGGTCTGACTGATGCCGCGCTTCTCTTCGATGCTCGATGCATTTACGAGCGTCTTCTTGCTGTCGTTCTTGAAGAACTTGGCGCTGATCGCGACGAGCTCGCGGATCTGATGACGCCAGTGAGTCGATGTCGAGTTTGACCCGCGAAGTCGGCGATCTTGGCCTTCGGGTGGAGAATGCATGGTGGTTGCACCCGCCGTCTTGTCGCCATCGCTCGCGCTGGCAATCTTGCCGCGCTTCGATGTACTCGGTTGCCGTGGAGTAAGCCGCTAAGCGAAGCCGATGAGACTCGAATGGTGGCCTCCAATCGCCGATCTTGTACGCTGTTGGAGGGTAATCCAGAGCAGATTGAGCTCGGGCCAAAGCTTCTTCCGAAATTTTGGGTGGCGGTGGCGAACGGTGCGAGGAGCGGGATATGCTCGGACCCCAAGCTGGTTGAAGAGCGATATCCCGTCCGGCGACAAATGTCTTGCTCATGCCAACATGTTGGCATGCATGCTGGTCTTGAGCATCCCGAGATCCACCAGCTCGATCTCGGTCCAACGAACGTATGGTACCGCGAGTACCATGACGCTGTCGGTCCTGCGCCTCCTGAGATGGGCACGGTGCGTGTACGGACACCGAGGTTTGCGCGGCCTTGTGCTTGGACCTGGCGGTAGCGTGAGCTCCCTCGTCGATGCCCGTTCCTCCGCCGGCGTCTACTCCACCACCCTTTTGCTCCGGTGGCGGTGGGATCGACGTGGACGGAGCGGCTACCCCCGAAGCCTTCTTCTTCGGTGGCATGTCGATGAAGATGATGAAGATCTAGCTCGCGTGAACGCCGGATCGGGTTCACACAACCTCGACGCCCTACACCGACGCTACCGTAGGGGCGCCGAGATTGCGTGAACCTGATCCGGCTCACGCGAGCGATCTTCATTATCTTCATCGACATGCCACCGAAGAAGAAGGCTTCGGGTAGCCGCCCGCCCATGTCGATCCCACCGCCACCGAGTAAACGGGTGGTGGAGTAGACGCCGCGAGGAACGGGCGCCGACGAGGGAGCTCATGCTGCCGCCAGTTCAAGGACAAGGCCGCAAACCTCGGCGTCGTGACACGCATTCACGCCTGCCTCAGAGGCGAGGATCGACAGCGTCATGGTACTCGCGGTACCATATGTTCGTTGGACCGAGATCAAGCTGGTGGATCTCGGGATGCTCAAGACCAGCATGCACGCCAACATGTTGGCATGAGCAAGACACGGTCGCCTGGACGGGATACTGCTCCTTCCAACCCAGTTGGGGGTCCGAGCATATCCCACTCCTCGCATCGTTCGCCAAAGATGTCATGGGAACGAACACCTATGGGACCGGAGCCCCTTTTCGGTCCGGCGGGGGGTGGAGATCGCACGAAGAGCGGATCGAGGCGAAGCACACGAGCGATTTTACCCAGCTTCGGAGCTCTCCGGAGAGATAATACTCCTACTGCTGCTTTGTGGTTTGTATTGTGTTCTTGCTTGAGAACGTGAGTGTTTTCTGGTTTCGAATGCTCCGAACCTCTTCTACGTTGCGCATGGGCCTCCTTTTATAGGCTCAAGGGGTCACCGACAGGTGGCAACGTAGACAAGGGTAAATCTGGAAATGAATTTTGGTTGGTACACCTACTTGAATAGTGTATCCTACCTAACCCTGACGGCAGGGGACAAAGGCATTAAATGCCCATCTGTGTCACCGAAACAGTGCATAAAAAGGACCGTCAGGGGCGCCACCGCTTGCCACGATGTCTATCTTGTCAGCGCCGCTTGCCACCTCGCACCGCTGGTTGCATAGCTTCTCGCCACGCGCGCCTGGAAAGACCCCAGGGCGACACGTTGGTGGATGTGCTGGAGCGCGGGTACAGAGTGGTGGCTTGCCGCGGCAAGCGCCTTGCCGCGGCTGTTGTCTTGCCGCGGTCGTTGTCTTGCTGCACCCGGAAGCTTGTCGCTCGCCGGGCCTTGCCGGGACACGAGGCGCGTCGCGGCAAGTTCCTTGAGGTTCCTTGGTTGCCCTTCCCGGCAAGCTCCTCTTTCCGGGGTCTTGTCTCCTTCCCGGCAAGCTCCTCTTGCCGGGGCCTTGTCTCCTTGACTTGAACACTTTGTTCTTGAATGGCTCCAAAGGAACCACGGAGGACTTTGGCGGGCACCCGACAAGCCTTGCCGCGGGGTGTTGCGACTGCCCGTGCACTAGTTCGGGATACTAGGGTACCCCTACTCTAGTACACCGACACCGGGGGATTACCGAAACCCCCCGGGGGAAGATATGGGCCCTATGGGCCATATGAGGGAGGCAAGGCAGCCCACAAAGGGTGCCCCCCCAAGGAAGGAGTCCGAATTGGACTAGGGGAGGGGGCGGCGCCCCCCTTTCCTTCCCCCTTTCCCACTGCAATAAAAGGAAAGCGGGGCCGAATTGGACAAGGAAACCAAGTGGGACTCCTCCCACTTGGCGCGCCCCTAGGCCAGCCTCCTCCCCTCTCCCTCCTTTATATACGGGGGCGGGGGGCACCTCAAGGACACACCAATTATTCTTAGACGTGTGTGGCGCTCCCCTCCATCATTTGCTCCTCCGGTCATATTTTCGGAGTGCTTAGGCGAAGCCCTGCACGGATCACTTCACCATCACCATCACCACGCCGTCATGCTGACGAAACTCTCCCTCAACATTTTGCCAGATCAAGAGTTCGAGGGACGTCATCGAGCTGAACGTGTGTAGAACTCGGAGGTGTCGTACGTTCGGTTGAATCGAGAAGACGTTCGACTACATCAACCGCGTTAAGCTAATGCTTCCGTTTTCGGCCTACGAGGGTACATGGACACACTCTTCCCCTCTCGTTGCTATGCATCTCCTAGATAGATCTTGCATGATCATAGGAATTTTTTTGAAATTGCATGCTACGTTCCCCAACAATTATTTTATATTTCCTTATATCATTATAAATGTTTATTATTGATGCTAGAATTGTATTAATCGGAAACTTGATACATGTGTGGATACATAGACAAAACACTGTGTCCCTAGTAAGCCTCTACTAGACTAGCTCATTGATCAAAGATGGTTAAGTTTCCTAACCATAGACATGTGTTATCATTTGATGAATGGGATCACATCATTAGGAGAATGATGTGATGGACAAGACCCATCCGTTAGCTTAGCATATTGATCGTTCAGCTTTATTGTTATTGCTTTCTTCATGTCAAATAAATTTTCCTTCGACTATGAGATTATGCAACTCCCGGATGCCGGAGGAATACCTTGTGTGCTCCCAAACATCACAATGTAACTGGGTGACTATAAAGATTCTTTACAGGTATCTCCGAAGGTGCTTGTTGGGTTGGCATAGATCAAGATTAGGATTTGTCACTTCGATGATCGGAGAGGTATCTTTGGCCCTCTTGGTAATGCACATCATAAGAAGCCTCACAAGAAAAGTGACCAATGAGTTAGTTACAAGATGATGTATTACAGAACGAGTAAAGAGACTTGCCAGTAACGAGATTGAACTAGGTATGTGGGTACCGACGATCAAATCTTCGGCAAGTAACATACCGATGACAAAGGGAATACCGTATGTTGTTGAAGGAAATATGCCCTAGAGGCAATAATAAAGTTATTATTTATTTCCTCATATCATGATAAATGTTTATTATTCATGCTAGAATTGTATTAACCAGAAACATGATACATGTGTGAATACATAGACAAACATATAGTCACTAGTATGCCTCTACTTGACTAGCTCATTTATCAAAGATGGTTATGTTTCCTAACCATAGACATGTGTTGTCATTTGATTAATGGGATCACATCATTAGGAGAATGATGTGATTGACATGACCCATCCGTTAGCTTAGCACTTGATCGCTTAGTATTCTGCTATTGCTTCCTTCATGACTTATACATGTTCCTATAACTATGAGAATTGTGTAACTCCCGTTTACCGGAAGAACACTTTGGGTACTACCAAACATCACAACGTAACTGGGTCATTATAAAGGAGTACTACAGGTGTTTCCGAAGGTACATGTTGAGTTAGCATAATTCGAGATTAGGTTTTGTCACTCCGATTGTCGGAGAGGTATCTCTGGGCCCTCTCGGTAATACTCATCACCTAAGCCTTGCAAGCATATAACTAATGAGTTAGTTATGAGATGGCGTATTATGGAATGAGTAGAGAGACTTGTCGGTAACGAGATTGAACTAGGTATTGGATACTGACGATCAAATCTCGGACAAGTAACATACCGATGACAAAGGGAACAACGTATGCTGTTATGCGGTTTGACCAATAAAGATCTTTGTAGAATATGTAGGAACCAATATGGGCATCCAGGTCCCACTATTGGTTATTGACCAGAGACATGTCTCGGTCATGTCTACATCATTCTCGAACCGTAGGGTCCGCACGCTTAAGGTTTCGATGACAATTATATTATGAGTTTATATATTTTGATGTACCGAAGTTTGTTCGGATTCCCGGATATGATCACGGACATGACGAGGAGTCTCGAAATGGTCGAGACGTAAAGATTGTTATATTGGACGGATATATTTGGACACAGGAAAGGTTCCGGAGAAGTTTGGAGCTCCGGAGGTTACTGGAACCCCGGGAGGTATATGGGCCTTATTGGGCCCATATAGGAAGAAGGAGAAGGAACAAGGGAGGGGCGCCCCAGCCCAATCCAATTGGGAGGGCCCCCTTTCCTTTCTCCTTCCCCTCTTCCTATTACTACTACTAGTACTTATTCCTAATACTAGTACTCTTTCCTTCCCCTCCAAATAAGATAAGGAAAATGGGGAAACCTACTTGGAGTAGGTTTCCCCTCCTCTCATGGCGCGCCGCCTTGGGCCGCCTCCTCCTCCCTTCCTCCTTTATATACGGGGTAGGGGCACCCTAGACACACAAGTTGATCATTGATCGCCTTAGCCGTGTGCGGTGCCCCCTCCACGATATTACACCTCGGTCATATTGTAGCGGTGCTTAGGCGAAGCCTCGCGACAGAGAACATCAAGATCGTCACCACGCCGTCGTCTTGACGGAACTCCCCTCGGCGCCTCGCTGGATCGGAGATCGAGGGTGCGCCATCGAGCTGTACGCGTGTCAAGAACTCGGAGGTGCCGGAGTAACGGTGCTTGGATCGGTCGGACCGGGAGGACGTACGACTACTTCCTCTACGCTGCGTCAATGCTTACGCTTTGGTCTACGAGGGTACGTAGACAACACTCTCCCCTCGTTGCTATGTCATCACCATGATCTTGCGTGTGCGTAGGAAAAATTTGAAATTACTACGTTCCCCAACAGTGGCATCCGAGCCTAGGTTTTTATGGTTTGATGTTATATGCACGAGTAGAACACAAGTGAGTTGTGGACGATATAAGTCATACCGCCTACCAAAGATGTCATACTTTGGTTCAGCGGTATTGTTGGATGAAGCGGCCCGACCGACATTACGCCAGACGCTTACGCGAGACTGGTTTTACCGCCGTGCTTTGCACACAGTGACTAGCGGGTGTCGGCCTCAACTTTAGTTGAACTGAGTGTAGCTACGCCCGTCCTTGTGAAGGTTAAAACAGAGTCTATTTGACAAACTATCGCTGTGGTTTTGATGCGTGGGTGAGATTGGTTCTTGCTTAAGCCCGTAGCAGCCACGTAAAATTTGCAACAACAAAGTAGAGGACGCCTAACTTGTTTTTGCAGGGCATGTTGTGATGTGATATGGCCAAGACGTGATATTTTATTGTATGAGATGATCATGTTTTGTAACCGGTTATCGGCAATGGCAGGAGCCATATGGTTGTCGCTTATTGTATGAAATGCAACGCTCTGTAATTGCTTTACTTTATCACTAAGCGGTAGCGATAGTCGAGAAGCAATAGATGGCGAACGACAACGATGCTACGATGGAGATCAAGGTGTCGCTACGGTGACGATGGTGATCACGACGGTGCTTTGAAGATGGAGATCACAAGCACAAGATGATGATGGCCATATCATATCACTTATATTGATTGCATGTGATGTTTATCCTTTATGCATCTTATCTTGCTTTGATTGACGGTAGCATTTTAAGATGATCTCTCTAATTATCAAGAAGTGTTCTCCCGAGTATGCACCGCTGCGAAAGTTCTTCGTCTTTGAGACACCACGTGATGATCGGGTGTGATAGGCTCTACGCTCAAATACAACGGTGCAAAACAGTTGCACACGCGAATACTCAGGTTATACTTGACGAGCCCAAGCATATACAGATATGGCCTCGGAACACGGAGACCGAAAGGTCGAGCGTGAATCATATAGTAGATATGATCAACATAGAGATGTTCACCATTGAAACTACTCCATCTCACGTGATGATCGGACATGGTTTAGTTGATTTGGATCACGTGATCACTTAGATGACTAGAGAGATGTCTGTCTAAGTGGGAGTTCTTAAGTAATATGATTAATTGAACTTAAATTTATCATGAACTTAGTACCTGATAGTATTTTGCTTGTCTATGTTTGTTTGTAGATAGATGGCTCGTGTTGTTGTTCCGTTGAATTTTAATGCGTTCCTTGAGAAAGCAAAGTTGAAAGATGATGGTAGCAATTACATGGACTGGGTCCGTAACCTGAGGATTATCCTCATTGCTGCACAGAAGAGTTACGTCCTGGAAGCACCGCTGGGTGCCAGGCCTGCTGCTGATGCAACTGACGACGTTAAGAACGTCTGGCAGAGCAAAGCTGATGACTACTCTATAGTTCAATGTGCCATGCTTTACGGCTTAGAACCGGGTCTTCAACGACGTTTTGAACGTCATGGAGCATATGAGATGTTCCAGGAGTTGAAGTTAATATTTCAAGCAAATGCCCGGATTGAGAGATATGAAGTCTCCAATAAGTTCTACAGCTGCAAGATGGAGGAGAACAGTTCACGGTGAGCATATACTCAAAATGTCCGGGTATAATAATCACTTGATTCAACCGGGAGTTAATCTTCCGATGATAGCGTCATTGATGAATTCTCAATCACGCCACCAAGCTACAAGAGCTTTGTGATGAACTATAATATGCAAGGGATGAACAAGACTATTCCCGAGCTCTTCGCAATGCCGAAAGCATGGAGGTAGAAATCAAAAAGGAGCATCAAGTGTTGATGGTCAACAAGACCACTAGTTTCAAGAAAAGGCCAAAGGGAAGAAGAAGGAACTTCAAAAGAACAGCAAACAAGTTGCTGCTCAAGAGAAGAAACCCAAGTCCGGACCTAAGCCTGAAATCGAGTGCTTCTACCGCAAGCGATCGACACCGAAGCGAAACTTCCCCAAGTATTTGGCGGATAAGAAGGATGGCAAAGTGAACAAAGGTATATGTGATATACATGTTATTGATGTGTACCTTACTAATGCTCGCAGAGCACCGGGTATTTGATATCGGTTCTGCATGCTAACATTTGCAACTCAAACAGGGACTACGGATTAAGCAAAGATTAGCTAAGGACGAGGTGATGATGCGCGTGGGAAATGGTTCCAAAGTCGATGTGATCGCGGTCGGCACGCTACCTCTACATCTACCATCGGGATTAGTTTTAGACCTGAATAATTGTTATTTGGTGCCTGCATTGAGCATGAACATTATATCTGGATCTTGTTTGATGCGAGACGGTTATTCATTTAAATCAGAGAATAATGGTTGTTCTATTTATATGAGTAATATCTTTTATGGTCATGCACCCTTGAAGAATGGTCTATTTTTATTGAATCTCGATAGTAGTGATACACATATTCATAATGTTTAAGCCAAAAGATGTAGAGTTGATAATGATAGTGCAACATATTTGTGGCACTGCCGTTTAGGTCATATCGGTGTAAAACGCATGAAGAAACTCCATACTGATGGACTTCTGGAATCACTTGATTATGAATCACTTGGTACTTGCGAACCGTGCCTCATGGGCAAGATGACCAAAACACCGTTCTCCGGTTCTATGGAGAGAGCAACAGATTTTTTGGAAATCATACATACAGATGTATGTGGCCCGATGAATGTTGAGGCTCGTGGCGGATATCGTTATTTTCTCACCTTCACAGATGATTTGAGCAGATATGGGTATATCTACTTGATGAAGCACAAGTCTGAAACATTTGAAAAGTTCAAAGAATTTCAGAGTGAAGTAGAAAATCATCGTAACAAGAAAATAAAATTTCTACGATCTGATCGTGGAGGAGAATATTTGAGTTACGAGTTTGGTTTACATTTGAAACAATGTGGAATAGTTTCAGCAACTCACGCCACCGAACACCACAACGAAATGGTGTGTCCGAACGTCAGAATCGTATTTTACTTTATATGGTGCAATCTATGATGTCTCTTACCGATTTACCGCTATCGCTTTTGGGGTTATGCTTTAGAGATGGCGCATTCACATTAAATAGGGCACCATCAAAATCCGCTGAGACGACGCCTTATGAACTGTGGTTTGGCAAGAAACCAAAGTTGTCGTTTCTCAAAGTTTGGGGCTGCGATGCTTATGTGAAGAAACTTCAACCTGATAAGCTCGAACCCAAATTGGAAAAATGTGTCTTCATAGGATACCCAAAAGAGACTATTGGGTACACCTTCTATCACAGATCTGAGGGCAAGATTTTCGTTGCTAAATTCGGATCCTTTCTAGAGAAGGAGTTTCTCTCGAAAGAAGTGAGTGGGAGGAAAGTAGAACTTGATGAGATAATTGTATCTACTCCCTTATTGGAAAGTAGTTCATCAAAAGAACCGGTTCCTGTGATGACTACACCAATTAGTGAGGAAGCTAATGATATTGATCATGAAACTTTAGATCAAGTTTCTACTGAACCTCGTAGGTCTACCAGAGTAAGATCCGCACTAGAGTGGTACGGAATCCGATTCGGAAGTCATGTTACTTGACCATGATGAACCTCACGAACTATGAGGAAGCGATGATGAGCCCAGATTCCGCAAAATGGCTAGAGGCCATGAAATCTGAGATAGGATCCATGTATGAAAACAAAGTATGGACTTTGGTTGACTTGCCCGATGATCGACAAGCCATTGAGAATAAATGGATCTTTAAGAAGAAGACTGACGCTGATGGTAATGTTACTGTCTACAAAGCTCGACTTGTTGCGAAAGGTTTTCGACAAGTTCAAGGGGTTGACTACGATGAGACTTTCTCACCTGTAGCGATGCTTAAGTCTGTCCGAATCATGTTGGCTATTGCTGCATTTCATGATTATGAAATTTGGCAAATGGATGTCAAGACTGCATTCTTGAATGGATTTCTAGAAGAAGAGTTGTATATGATGCAGCTGAAGGTTTTGTTGATCCAAAAGGTGCCGACAAAGTATGCAAACTCCAGCGCTCCATTTATGGACTGGTGCAAGCATCTCGAGTTGGAATAAACGCTTTGACAAAGTGATCAAAGATATGGTTTTATATGCACTTTTGGAGAAGCCTCAGATTTACAAGAAAGTGAGTGGGAGCTCAGAGCATTTCTAGTTTTATATGTTGATGACATATTATTAATTGGAAATGATATAGAATTTCTGGATAGCATAAAGGATACTTGAATAAAAGTTTTCAATGAAAGACCTCGTGAAGCTGCTTACATATTGGGCATCAAGATCTATAGAGATAGATCAAGACGCTTAATAGGACTTTCACAAAGCACATACCTTGACAAAATTTTGAAAAGTTCAAAATGGATCAGAAAAGAAAGGATTCTTGCCTGTGCTACAAGGTGTGAAGTTGAGTCAAACTCAATGCCCGACCACAACATAAGATAGAGAGAAAATGAAAGATGTTCCTATGCTTCACCATAGGCTCTATCATGTATGCAATGTCGTGTACCGCACCGACGATGCTTAGCAATAATCTTGGCAGGTAGGTACCAAAGTAATCCAGAGTGGATCATCGGATAGCGGTCAAGAACATCCCAAATACCGAAAAGGACTAAGGATATGTTTCTCGATATGGAGGTGACAAAGAGCTAGTCGTAAATGGTTACGCCGATGCAAGCTTTGACACTCGATCCGACGATTCTAAATCGCAAACCGGATACGTGTTTATATTAAACGGTGGAGCTGTAAGTTGGTGCAGTTCAAAACAAAGCGTCGTAGCGGGATCTACATGTGAAGCGGAGTACATAGCTGCTTCTGAAGCAGCAAATGAAGGAGTCTGGATGAAGGAGTTCATTTCCGATCTAGGTGTCATTCCTAGTGCATCGGGACCAATGAAGATCTTCTGTGACAATACTGGTGCAATTGCCTTGGCAAAGGAATCCAGATTTCACAAGAGGACCAAGCACATCAAGAGACGCTTCAATTCCATTCGGGACCAAGTCCAAGTGGGAGACATAGAGATTTGCAAGATACATACGGATCTGAATGTTGCAGACCCATTGACTAAGCCTCTCTCACGAGCAAAACATGATCAGCACCAAGACTCCATGGGTGTTAGAATCATTACTATGTAATCTAGATTATTGACTCTAGTGCAAGTGGGAGACTGAAGGAAATATGCCCTAGAGGCAATAATAAAGCTATTATTTATTTCCTCATATCATGATAAATGTTTATTATTCATGCTAGAATTGTATAACCGGAAACATGATACATGTGTGAATACATAGACAAACATATAGTCACTAGTATGCCTCTACTTGACTAGCTCATTTATCAAAGATGGTTACGTTTCCTAACCATAGACATGTGTTGTCATTTGATTAATGGGATCACATCATTAGGAGAATGATGTGATTGACATGACCCATCCCGTTAGCTTAGCACTTGATCGTTTAGTATTCTGCTATTGCTTCCTTCATGACTTATACATGTTCCTGTAACTATGAGAATTGTGTAACTCCCGTTTACCGGAAGAACACTTTGGGTACTACCAAACGTCACAATGTAACTGGGTGATTATAAAGGAGTACTATAGGTGTTTTCGAAGGTACATGTTGAGTTAGCATAATTCGAGATTAGGTTTTGTCACTCCGATTGTCGGAGAGGTATCTCTGGGCCCTCTCGGTAATACTCATCACCTAAGCCTTGCAAGCATATAACTAATGAGTTAGTTATGAGATTGCGTATTACGGAACGAGTAAAGAGACTTGTCGGTAACGAGATTGAACTAGGTATTGGATTCCGACGATCAAATCTCGGACAAGTAACATACCGATGACAAAGGGAACAACTTATGCTGTTATGGGGTTTGACCGATAAAGATCTTCGTAGAATATGTAGGAACCAATATGGGCATCCAGGTCCCGCTATTGGTTATTGACCAGAGACATGTCTCGGTCATGTCTACATCATTCTCGAACCGTAGGGTCCGCACGCTTAAGGTTTCGATGACAATTATATTATGAGTTTATATATTTTGATGTACCAAAGTTTGTTCGGAGTCCCGGATATGATCACGGACATGACGAGGAGTCTCGAAATGGTCGAGACGTAAAGATTGATATATTGGACGGATATATTTGGACACCGGAAAGGTTCCGGAGAAGTTTGGAGCTCCGGGAGGTTACCGGAACCCCCCGGGAGGTATATGGGCCTTATTGGGCCCATATAGGAAGAAGGGAGAAGAAACAAGGGAGGGGCGCCCCCAGCCCAATCCGACTGGGGGGGGGCCGCCCCCTTCCTTTCTCCTTCCCCTCTTCCTATTACTACTACTAGTACTTATTCCTAATACTAGTACTCTTTCCTTCCCTCCAAATAAGATAAGGAAAGGGGGAAACCTACTTGGAGTAGGTTTCCCCTCCTCTATGGCGCGCCCCTTGGGCCGGCCTCCTCCTCCCTCCCTCCTTTATATACGGGGTAGGGGGCACCCTAGACACACAAGTTGATCATTGATCGTTCCTTAGCCGTGTCGGTGCCCCCTCACGATATTACACCTCACCATATTGTAGCGGTGCTTAGGCGAAGCCCTGCGACAGGAGAATATCAAGATCGTCACCACGCCGTCGTGCTGATGGAACTCCCCCTCGGCGCCTCTGCTGGATCGGAGATCGAGGGTGCGTCATCGAGCTGTACGCGTGTGAAGAACTTGGAGGTGCCGGAGTAACGGTGCTTGGATCGGTCGGACCGGGAGGACGTACGACTACTTCCTCTACGCTACGTCAACGCTTCCGCTTCGGTCTACGAGGGTACATAGACAACACTCTCCCCTCGTTGCTATGTCATCACCATGATCTTGCGTGTGCGTAGGAAAATTTTTGAAATTACTACGTTCCCCAACAGTTGTCATTATGGTTCAACTGATAAAGATCTTTGAAGAATATGTAGGAGCCAATATGAGCATCCAGGTTCGCTATTGGCTATTGATCGGACAGGTGTCTTGGTCATGTCTACATAGTTCTCGAACCTGTAGGGTCCGCACGCTTAACGTTCGATGACGATTTAGTATTATATGAGTTATGTGATTTGGTGACCGAACGTTGTTCAGAGTCCCGGATGAGATCACGGGCATGACGAGGAGTCTCAAAATGGTCGAGAGGTAAAGATTGATATATAGGACGATGTTATTCGGACACCAGAAGTGTTCCGGAGGGTACCGGGTACATATCGGGTCACCGGAAGGGGTTCCAGGCACACTACTGGAATCAGGGAATTTGCTGTCTGCCATATCTTTGCCGTCAGCTAGCAGACGGCAAAGAAGGTCTTTGCCATCAGCTACCAAGAAGCAGACGGCAAACAAATGGCAGACGGCAAAGAAGGTCTTTGCCATCGGCCATTTCTTTGCCGCCTGCTGGCTGATGGCAAAGAATCTTTGCCATCCGCTGGCTGACGGCAAAGAGGGAGGTGGCACCCACTAACGAAAAAACTTAACGTCCCCCCTCTTTGCTGTCCGCAGCAGATGGCAAATATGAACAAAAGCGGACGGCAAAGGAGGGCGGACGGCAAAGGCTAACCTAACTAACCTAACAAACGGCCGAGCCCCCTCCCCCGCCCGTTACTCTCTCTTCTCCCTCAACCTCCTCCCGGCGCCCATCATCGCCCACCCACCCCCCCTTACCCCCCGCCCTCCCGCCCCACCACCACCGCCGCCCGCCGCCTCCGCCTCCTCACTCCCCCATCGCCATCGCCGCCGCCCATACGTCCACCGACCCTTGACGCCTCGAGCCCGCCCGCCCGCCCATACCGTCTCGCCGCCGCTTGCCTCGCCTCCCTCCGCCCACCACCCCCACCCCGCCCGGCCATCCCACTACCGAGCCCCGCCCCCCCCACCCACCCACCACCCGGCCACCAGTCACACCCCTGCTCGGTGAGTATTTTTTTTCTATTTTTTCTTTTTTGCTATTTAATTCTTGTTTAATTGTTAGTGTTAGTGTTAGTGTTAGAAAAGAAGAAAATTTAGTGTTAGTGTTAGAAAAAAGAATATGTAGAAGAAAAGAAGAAGAAGTGGAAAAAAGATGAAAAACAAGAAAAGAAAAGAAGTAGAAAAAAGATGAAAAAGAAGAAGAAGAAGAAAAGAAGTAGAAGAAGAAGAATAGAAGAAAAGAAAAGAAGTAAAAGAAGTAGAAAAAAGATGAAAAAAGAAGAAGAAGAAGAAGAAGAAAGGAAAGAAGAAGAAAGGAAAGAAGAAGAAGAAGAAGAAGAAGAAAGGAAAGAAGAAGAAGAAGAAAGGAAAGAAGAAGAAGGATAGAAGAAGAAGAAGAAGAAAGGAAAGAAGAAGAAGAGAAGGAAAGAAGAAGAAGGATAGAAGGAAACACCCCGACCACTGACCCCGACACCCCGACCCCGACACCACACCCCGACACCTGACCCCGACACCCTGACCCCGACACCCCGACCCCGACACCACACCCCGACACACAGACCACGACACCACACCCCGACACCCCGACCCCGACACGACACCCTGACCCCGAAACAGCACCCCGACACCGACATGACACCCTGACCTCCTAAACCTCCCGAAAAGGTGCTCTTTGGCCTTCCAGAGGCTAACGGGGTTATATATTTGTGAATTATTAGTTAGGTCATATATTTTTCGATTTTGTTATGTAAAACATCATATATAATTGTGTTGATCGGGTAGATTTAAATGTGCAGTTGTTTCATCGCTGCGAGGTTTGGTGTTCGACGACCTCGCCGTCGCTTGATGAGCTCTGCCTTCGTTCGTGGGTGAGCACAAATGACATGTCCTTCTCCCCCATTAATTATTTGCACAAATGACATGAAATTTGGTAGCTAACTATATATGTGGATTGAATCATCAAGATATGTAATCAATATGTGTCTCCTGCTCGAAAGCGTTATAGTTATAAATATGCATGCATTTGCATATTTATAACCTTGATTCTTTCAAATTGTCCAACACTATCCATGGATAGCCAGTATGTGTAGATTGGGTTCGTTTTCCCATATGCTTTGCTCCAGATCCGACGATAAATTTCGCTGCTGCCTTCCTGTTGTTCTCCGGTACACATCCTCTCTATTTATTGCGTAGACGTATCAGAGAACAAAGGGGAGGTGCTACCAAATTTTATGCCGGATCCGGAGCATAGCTTGGGAAAATGAACCCAATCTACACATACTGGTGGGATTAGGACCTATCATTACCTATTAGAGTGTAGGTTGCATGGACGTAATAAAATTGACAAAGTAGATCAACCGATGAATATATACATGGTGAATTATATATATAATTACTGTGTGTCCAGAGCTCAAAGTCAAGATGAGTGATCGTGCGTGGATGTATACCGTCACACCGGTCGTAACAAATGGAGCGCTGAATGGTTCACAAAAACCAAGGGTTTGTGCAAGCCGATTTGCAAATGGCTAGAGGAAAACTTGGTGCCCTGCTTCCGGCGCGGCAATTGGGAAAAGAGGACAGAGGCTGAAATGGGTAAACACCGCAGAAGAATGGTTTTACGCCCGATTATACGGTGTGGACATTTCATGGTGAGTCTGCCCAACGTGACCGAGCTGAGGTGGATCATCGTCGCATCGACGAGCATGGTACCGGGATGGAAAACATGGTGCAAGACTATGATGATGCTCGGGATTCGGACGAGAAGATGGAGGAATCTGCAAAGGCCTTCAATGAAATGTTGGAGTCTTCAAAACATCCGCTTCCACGAGCACACCGAGCTTTGTCGCTTGGATGCCATCTCACAAGTAATGGCTTTGAAGGCTTAGTTCAACTTGGGCGAGAGATGCTATGACGCAATTATGACAAGATTTGGACGCTTTCTACCCAAAGGCATGTAATGCCCGCAAACCTGTACCACCGGACAAAATCCTCCGTAATCGACGATGCCCTATGAGAAGATACATGCCCGTGAGAAAGGATGTGCCTTATTTAGGCTTGACTATGCGGACTTGAACTATTGTCCCATTTGCAAGTGTTCCGTATATTGTGGTAGACAACGGTATGGGTGAGAAGACACAGACCAAAATTCATGTTAGTGTTCTTCGGTGTATGCCAATCGTACCAAGACTTCAAGGTCTTTTCATGATCAAGAGACGCCGATGATGATGACATGGCACAAAACAGCAAAAGAACCGAACTAGATGTTGATGGGAAATCGATGATGGTACACACATCGGATGGTGTTGCGTGGAAAAAGTTTGATGAATTACATGTCGACAAAGCGCAGATCCGAGGCATCCTCGAGTCGGCATCAAGACCGATGGGTTCAGTGTGTTTGGTATGACGGTAGCCCAATACAGTTGTTGGCCCATATTTGTCTTTCCACTCAATCTCCCCCCCCCGGACAGATTATGCAAAGAAAGAACATTTTCCCGACGTTGATAATTCCAGGCCCAACTATCCGGGAAAAATATGAATGTGTACATGCAGCCGCTTAAGGACTAATTGCAAGAAGCCCGATAATGGGTTCAAGACATACGACGCCTATAGCAAACGAAACTTCATAATGCGTGTCCGGTACATGTACTCGACGATGACTTGCCGGCGTATGCGCTTATTCGTTGGCTGGTGTGTGCATGGAAGGTTCCGTGCCCCACATGCAAGGGAGCTCTTGAGTTTCGCTGGCCGGGCGGTCGCAAGTTTTCTTGCTTCAACATGCATAGGCAGTTCCTCGGATCCTCGCCATAAGTTCAGAAAGACAAGAAGAACTTCATCGAGGTAGAGTTGTAAAAACTTTGCACCACCAAGTTGACAGCCAATGCACTCGGATCGCTTAAACGCTCTCAAGCCGATCCAGAGCATCCGTGGTACTTCAAGGGTATAATTCGAGCACGCTGGACTCACAAAACATGCTTATGGGATCTGCCTTCCTTCAAAGATCTCCTTTGCCCACACAACATCGACGTGATGCACATCGAGAAGAATATCGCCGAGGCACTTTTTGGTACATTGTTCGCATAGATGGGAAGTCAAAGGATAA
The DNA here is from genome assembly GCA_021437245.1 of Aegilops speltoides. Classification (NCBI taxonomy): domain Eukaryota; kingdom Viridiplantae; phylum Streptophyta; class Magnoliopsida; order Poales; family Poaceae; genus Aegilops; species Aegilops speltoides. Next base: position 441,794,940 of record CM038146.1, read on the forward strand.
TACTAAGGCTAGAGTCGATCCGAGGCGCTATGTGATAGGCCGTTACAAAACATGAAAGAACCGAAGGAAAGCAGAATCGACGAAGCCAAAGGCATGGTTCAATCTTGGAAGGCCAGCTATGAGGGAAATTATCTTGTGGGTGAAAATGCAGTTGATGTTCTCGATGGGTATGCAGCGAATCTAAAGAGGGAGCGAGTCTTGATAAATTGAAGATATTTGGTCTCAAGAGTCATGATTGGCACATATGGATTGAGCGGTAATGCCGGTGATGTTATGTGGCTTCATCCCTGAGGATGAATGGCTAGTACTGGCAGAACTCAGCTATTTCTTCCGTGTTCTTTGTGCGAAATAACTATCGCCTAGCGTGCTAGAAGAAATGGAAGAGTTGGCGCCAGAGTTGATCTGCAAGTTAGAGAAGATCTTTCCACCGGGCTTCTTTAATCCAATGCAGCATTTGATTTTGCATCTCCCGTCCGAGGCAAGATTGGGGGGCCCGTGCAAAATTGTTGGTGCTACCCAACTGAGAGGATGCAGAAGACGCTTCGAGAAAAATGTAAAAATAAATGTAGAATTGAAGCGTCTATGGCTGAGGCATTCATCACTGAGGAGGCGGCAAACTTCGTGACAGCACACTACGAAACCAAAAATCGTCATTTGCATAATCCGAAGCCTCGGTACAATGCTAACGAGCCTAAAAAGGGTGGATCCAACCTCAGCCTATTCAAAGGCAATCTCGCACCAGCCAGTGTTTCAAATCTAGTATCTTTGGATAACGAAGAATGGCGGGCCATTTCATTGTATATCTTCAACAACCTGATAGAAGTGCGGCCGCACATCGAGTAAGTTCTCGGTACATTGTTTCGCAACTTCTATTTCCTTTGAACTGCTCTTATTCCTAGATATTTCATACAGTCGATACGTTGCCCTATTCTCGTATGGAGCAGTGATCCAAAAGGATTTCGTCGAAGAGTATGAGCTTCTCGCAAAGCAAGGAGGCGGCTATCCCGGTTTCATCTCTTGGTTCAAACAAACGGTAAATTCTATTAGATAATTTCATTTCATTCGCTAATTTGTGCGTAATGCAACAATCCTTTCATATTAAACTTGTAGGCTAATTCAGAGTCTATGGACGCCGAATTGAGACAAGTCGCTAATGGTTTTGACTATAAGGTCCGTTCATTTGACAAATACGACATCAACGGGTATCGTTTTCATCCTATGGCAAAGAGCTATCTATGGCCAATCGAAAGTCTACAAATTGTTGTGTGTCTGCTATCGGCGAAGGAGGTACCGAGTATTATGGGAGAGTTGAAGCAATTTATGAACTTCTATTCTATGGTGAAAACCCACCAATGCCGTAGTCTTCAAATGTTATTGGTTTCAGCCAAGGAGACTAGAAGGACTCATGAACATATAGGGCTAGTTGAAATCAACAAAAGCACCCATTTAGATGTTCCCGATATCTATATTATGGCTCAACAAAGCACCCAAGTATTCTATCTACCCCGGGCCTGCCAAACTAATCCAAATCTGAAAGGTTGGGATGTCGCTTATGAAGTGCCGCCACGCTAGACTATCTCCCCAAAGGAAGAGGATTATGAACCTCACATTAACCTGCATACATATGAAGGAGAATTCTTCCAAGAGACACGCTTTTCCAAAAGCGCTTCAAGAACTGGTATACTTCACCCCAAAACATTGAAGTAGACAATGCAAAGTGAATCCCACATCACCCCGTGAGGAGGAACAAGAAGAGCCGAACAAGAAGAGGTTACTATCATGACGACCTCTCAATGCTTGACCGACACGTAAAGGTGGCCTTCCACATGTTGATGCCATCGAACCCTATGAGCCCGCTATTGATTATAGTGATGATGATGATTATGCATTTATAGATGATACCGACGAGATTATTAGTAGTGTCGTATTCAATTTTTTATGTTGTACTTGATGATGATACACTTAAGTGATATACATATTATTATTCATGTCGGTATTTTTTTTATGTTGTACTAATTTCGTTTACTCTTTGTCATGGCAGGTGTTGAAAGATGGAAGGGGAGCCGACTGAGGCCAACGACAAACGTGCCCAAATTGAAGGTGTGCCACACCATCAAGGTGGCTCTAGCTTATATTAGTTCGGGCTGAATTGGGTAATGTGGTTTGCTTCATGATTAATGCAATTCATTCATCATGCTAGCTTGATCCCTTTAATTACTAATTTACTTTGTTTCTCTCTTTCAGGCATGCTACCATAAGACGGATAAGGTGTCAGAGGGGTACGACCTGTATGCCATGGCCCACACTTCCTCTTACAAGCAAGTCAAGGGGAAGGCGAGGAAAGGGGAGGAGTTTAACCCGAGCCAGATCCCCTACAATCCAGAGCAGGTGATGATATCTAGTGGCGGGAGGTCTCGTGGCTCCATAGCCATTGATCCATAGATTGCTCCTGAGACCACGGTGAGTTTAATTTGAATGGACGTTACTTGCTAGTCTTAACATTTGAGTGTCATCATGCTAATGAAACATTGGAAATGATCTTTGGTGCAACGTTACTCCACACAAGCATCACACGATCCTTCTCCAGCTACTGGCATGAGCCAGCCCGCTCCCACACCTCCATGATCAAGGTAAGTTTCTCTAGTTTTTTGCTTAACAAATGCATAAAGACCTAGACTTAGCTTTATTTCATCCAATATGCTTACCTTAATGACCTAGAGTTAGCTTCTTTTCCTGCAAAATGACTTAATAAGCTTACTAACCTCCAAAACCAGCCATTTTACCTAAGTTAGCTCTAAAACGATCTATACTTAGCTTTGTTTCCTCCAAAATGACCTAAGTTAGTTATAATATGCTTAGTTAACTAGGTTTGCTCAATAATGGCATGTACTTACCTTACTTATGTAAAAAATGGCATAATTAGCTTAGTTGGCTCATAAATGATCCATTTTACCTACATTAGCTCTAAAATGATGCATTTTACCTAAGTTAGCTCATAAACGATCCATTACACCTAAGTTACCTCACAAACGATGGCGTGCTTCTTCTTCTAGTCTTCTTCTTCTAGTCACCTTTTCCTAACTTTCTTATTTGCCATTTTGCAGATTTCATTCACTTCTCGGAAGCTAGCTTGCTATGGAGTGCTTGTTTTTTATTTCATTCTCTTCTAGTATTCTTCTAGATTGCTACGATGGAACTTGCTATCTTGATGAAACTTTGCATTATAATATGTATGTGCAACTTCCTAATGGTTGCAACTTATGTGTATGTGCAACTTCCTATGTATGAGTGGATGGAACTATATATGTATGTACGATGAAACTTATGTGTCATTAAATAGCCCTGTGAAATATATCTATATATGTCATATATATTTGCTGTGAAAATGTTGATTTTAAAAAACAGGGAAAAAGCCATTATGTAGTTTTTTGTCGTCACCACCGACGGCAAAAGGGCTCTTTGCCATCAAGAGCGGACGGCAAAGAGGCCCCATGGCGTGCAACTGTGCTTCCCGGAGGTCAATTTATTTGGTAAGTTTGCCAACAGTGGCTGACGGCAAAGAGGAAAAAAACTTTGCCTACAGCGGCGGATGGCAAAGGCCTTCCGATGTTTGCCGTCAGCGGCCGACGGCAATGGCTTGCCGTTAACCACCTAATGGAGTAACAGCTCAATTATTGCCGTCAGCATTCTTTGCCGTCGGCAGCTAATGGCAAAGGACCCTTTGCCATCAGCCGCCTGAAGCGGACGGCAATGTAGCTCTTTGTCGTCCCTTACATTGCCGTCCACTTTTGCCGTCCGCGGCGGACGACAAAGACCTTTGCCGTCCGCCATCCATGCCTTTGCCGTCCGCCGTGGCTGATGGCAAAGTAGCTGATTCCTGTAGTGGCACCCCCGGCAAAAGATATGGGACTTATGGGCCAAGAGGGGAAACACACCAGACACAAGGGGCTGGTACGCCCCTCATATGGGCCGGCCTAAGTGGAGAAGGAAAAGGGGAGGAGGAAAGGAAAAAGAGGGAATAGGATTCCCCCCTTCCTTCCCCCTCTCCCCTCTTTCCTTCCCCCTTCTGTATATAAGGAAAGGGGGGAGCTGGGCAAGGCAGATCCCCTAGGGGGCGGCAGCCTAGCCCTAGGGCGCCCTGGCTGCCTCTCCTCCCCTCCCACCTATATATATGTGGGGAGGGGGCGCCTCACAAGCAGACAACATCAATTGTTAGCCGTGTGCGGCGCCCCTCTCCATAGTTTACACCCCGGTCATATTCTCGCGGTGCTTAGGCGAAGCCCTTTGCGAATCACTTCACCATCACTTTCACCACGCCATCGTGTTGATGGAACTCATCTACTTCCTTGACACCTTGCTGGATCAAGAAGGCGAGGAACTCATCACGCTGAACGTGTGCAGAGCTCGGAGGTGTCGTATGTTCGGTGCTTGATCGACCGGAGTTGGAATAAGTTCGACTACATCAACCGCATTGTCAAACGCTTCCGCTTTTGGTCAACGAGGGTACATAGACATACTCTCCCCTCTCGTTGCTATGCATCTGCTAGATAGATCTTGCGTGAGCGTTGGATTTTTTTTTGAAATTGCATGCTACATTTCCTAAAAGTGGCATCCGAGCCAGGTCTATGCATAGATGATATGCATGAGTAGAACACAAAGAGTTGTGGGCGGTGATCGTCATACTGCTTACCACCAGTGTTTTATTTTGATTCAGCGATATTGTTGGATGAACTGGCTCGACCAACCTTACATGACCACGCTCATGAGACCAGTTCCACCGGCTGCATATGCAACTAGTTTTGCATAAAGGTGGGTGGTGGGTGTTTGTTTCTCCTACTTTAGTTGAATCGAATTTGACTGCGGCTAGTCCTTGTCAAGGTTAAAACAGCAAACTTGATCAATCACCGCTGTGGTTTTGATGTGTATCTAAGAACAGTTCTTACTAGAAGCCCGTAGCAGCCACGTAAAACTCGCAACAACAAAGTAGAGGACGTCTAACTTGTTTTTGCAGGGCATGTTGTGATGTGATATGGTCAAGACATGATAGGATATACGTTATTGTATGAGATGATCATGTTTTGTAGAAGTTATCGGCAACCAGTAGGAGCCTTATGGTTGTCTCTTTATTTTATGAAATGCAAATGACATGTAATTGCTTTTACTTTATCACTATGCTAGCGATAGTTGTAGAAGCAATAGTTGGCGAGACGACCATGACGCAACGATGGAGATCAAGGTGTCGAGCCGGAGACGATGGAGATCATGATGATGCTTTGGAGATGGAGATCAAAAGCACAAGATGATGATGGCCATATCATGTCACATATTTTTATTGCATGTGATATTTATCCTTTATGCATCTTATTTTTCTTAGTACGGCGGTAGCATTATAAGATGATCCCTTAACTAAAATTTCAAGGTATAAGTGTTCTCCTTGAGTATGTACCGCTATGAAAGTTCGTCGTGTTGAGACGCCACGTGATGATCGGGTGTGATAGACTCTACGCTCACATAAAATGGGTGCAAGACAGTTTTGCACATGCGAATACTCGGGTTAAACTTGACGAGCCTGGCATGTACGCATATGGTCTCGTAACACGGAGTCCGAAAGGTCTAACGTGAATCATATAGTAGATATGATCAACATAGAGATGTTCACCATTGATGACTACTCCATCTCACGTGATGATCGGACATGGTTTAGTTCATTTGGATTACGTATCACTTAAATGACTTGAGGGATGTCTATTTAAGTGGGAGTTCTTAAGTAATTTGATTAATTGAACTTAATTTATCATGAACTTAGTCTTGATAGTTTTGCATATCTATGTTGTAGATCAATAGCTCGCGATTTAGCTTCCTTATTTCTTTTGATATGTTCCTAGAGAAAACTAAGTTGAAAGATGATAGTAGCAATGATGCGGACTGGGTCCGTGATCTGAGGATTATCCTCATTGCTGCACAGAATAATTATGTCCTTGATGCACTGCTAGGTGACAAACCTATTGCAGGAACATATATAGATGTTATGAGCATTTTGCAAGCTTGATATGATGACTACTTGATATTTTAGTGCGCCATGTTGTACGGCTTAGAACCAGGACTTCAAAAATGTTTTGAACGCCACGGAGCATATGAGATGTTCCAAGAGCTGAAATTGGTATTTCAGACTCTTGCTCGTGTCAAGAGGTATGAGACCTCTGAACAAGTACTTTGCCTACAAGATGGAGGAGAATATCTCAACCAGTGAGCATGTGCTCAGAATGTCTGGGTACTACAATCACTTGAATCAAGTGGGAGTTAATCTTCCAGATAAGATAGTGATTGACAGAGTTCTCTAGTCAATCTACTAGAACTTCGTGATGAACTATAATGTGCAAGGGATAATGGAAAAGATTCCCGAGCTCTTCGCGATGCTGAAATCGGCGAAGGTAGAAATCAAGAAAGAGCATCCAGTGTTGATGGTTAACAAGGCCACTAGTTTCAAGAAAAAGGGCAAAGGGAAAGAAAGGGAACTTCAAAAGAATGGCAAGCAAGTTGCCACTCCCATGAAGAAGCCTAAAGCAGGACCCAAGCCTGAAACCGAGTGCTTGTACTACAAAGGAAATGATCACTAGAAGCGGAACTGCCCCAATACTTGGTGGATAAGAAGGAGGGCAAAGTGAACAAAGGTATATATGATATACATGTTATCGAGGTGTAATTTACTAGTGTTCATAGCAACCCTTGGGTATTTGATATAGGTTCAGTTGTAGAGATTAGTAACTCAAAAGATAAGTTGCAGAATGAACAGAGACTAGTTAAGAGCGAGGTGACGATGTGCATTGGAAGTGATTCCAAAGTTGATAAGATCACCATCGCACATTCCCTCTACCTTCGGGATTAGTGTTGAACATAAATAAATGTTATTTGGTGTTTGCGTTGAGCATGAATATGATTTGATCATGTTTATTGAAATACGGTTATTCATTTAACTCAGAGAATAATTGTTGTTCTATTTACATGAATAAAACCTTCTATGGTCATACACCCAATGTAAATGGTTTATTGAATCTCGATCGTAGTGATACACATATTCATAATATTGATGCCAAAGGATGCAAAGTTGATAATGATAGTTGTCGGTGTCAAAACCGGTGGATCTCGGGTAGGGGGTCCCGAACTGCAAGCGCCTAGGCGGATGGTAACAGAGACGAGGGACACGATGTTTTACCTGTGTTCGGCCCTCTCGATGGAGGTAAAACCCTACTTCCTGCTTGATTAATATTGATGATATGGGTAGTACAAGAGTGGATCTACCACGAGATCAAGGAGACTAAACCCTAGAGCTAGCCTATGGTATGATTGTTGTAATGTATGTTGTCCTACGGACTAAAGCCCTCCGGTTTATATAAACACCGGAGGAGGCTAGGGTTACACAGAGTCGGTTACAATGGTAGGAGATCTACATATCTCAGACGCCAAGCTTGCCTTCCACGCCAAGGAAAGTCCCATCCGGACACGGACGGAGTCTTCAATCTTGTATCTTCGTAGTCTTGGAGTCCGCGGACGATGATAGTCCGCTGTCCGACACCCCTAGTCCAGACTCCTCAAGAGCCCCTGAACCAGGCTTCAATGACGATAAGTCCGGCGCATAATGTTCGGCATTGCAAGGCGGGTTCCTCCTTGAATAATCCAGAGAAGATCATGAACACCGTGATAGTGTCCGCTCAAAAATAAATTCCACATTCCACCGTAGAGAGAATAAAATGTACACCAATCCAATCTGCTGACCTATTATGCGGCGTGACGTCACACCGCTACCAAGCCTTTGTTTGAATTGTTTTTTACTATACCACCTCAAAGACGCTCAGAAAGCGTTTCTTGGCACGCCCTGTCTAAGTAGAGATCGTGTTCCCCTTATTCCGGGATTCTCATCAATACATGCGTGGGTAACCCAACCGTGCCCGTCGCCACGCCTCCTCTATCGAAGGTGAATCCCAAACGGTCACGGAGACGGCTCTTGGTATTTCTCCCCTTTATAAGAGGGCCAAGGCTCGTTCTTTTTCTTCAATCTCGCATCGAATCTCTTCCTCGCTCCCAGTTCTAACACCTAGGGCCTCAGACTCGAGCGCTTCGGATTCTCAACCATGTCCGGCTCCGACCTTCAGGACCGGTGGATGCCCTCCTCCGTCACGGAGGAGGACATATTGAAGCTACGTGAGGCCAAGTACCTGGCCTACGAGATTTAGCACAGGTTGCCTGCCCAAGGGCAGGCCGTGCCCGCCCCCGAGCCTGGCGAATACATTGTCTTCGTATCCCACCTCCTTCGGGGTTTAGGCTTCCCGACGGACCCCTTTGTGAGAGGGCTCATGTTCTACTATGGGCTAGATATTCACGATTTGGCTCCGGAGTCCATCCTCCATATCTCCGCATTCATTATCGTCTGCGAAGCCTTCCTCCGCGTCACTCCCCACTTCGGCCTGTGGCTGAAGACCTTCAATGTGGAGCCGAAGATGATCGGGGAGCGTCAAGCGGAGTGCGGCGGGGCGGCCATAAGCAAAAAGGCCGATGCCCCGTGGCCCGAGGGTTCCTTCCAAGAGGAACTCGGACTGTGGCAGCAGGAGTGGTTCTATATCACCGCTCCGAAGGGCAGCAAGGAGAAGCCGCCGCCTTCTTCCGCCCGGGACCTCCACGTCAACTGATGTCGTGGGTCAACCAAGGGCTCAATTGGGGGCCGTCCGAAGACGTGCCCTTACTGCAGGGCCGGATTCGAGACCTCCAAGCGAGGGAGATCAATCTGGTCGTGGTGATGCAAGTTATGCTAATCAGGCATCTTCTGCCCTGCAAATGCCGTCCTCTCCGTCTATGGGAGTTCAACCCGGAGGGACCTCGGATTCTCCAACACTTCATGGGTGCGACACCCGTGGAGATGTACAAGTTGTTCTTCGACCGCAGTGGCGGTCCGAATTGGCCGAGGACGCAGCCTAAGCCGCAATCGCCCGGATACTCGGGTAAATAGCTCGAGTCCGGACGCTCGCTTATCTGCTTTTCCGTTCGCCTCCTGACCCATTACTCTTCACAGGAGTGGGTGGTGCGATCGAGGCTGATAAGGTGTCCGGCCCCCCTCCCCCTCCCAGAGACCGCACTGGAGCCCGTGCTGGTCAGAATGTTGCAGGTCGCACCCATAGCAGGGAGCGATGGGGAAAACAGAGGAGCTATTACTTCGCCCAAAGTGGCGTCTGAAGAGGGGGGAATCAAAAACCCCTCCTTCCAGGGGGAGAAGAGGACCGCCTCCGAAGATCCGGAGGCCAAAGCCCCTAAGCGGGGGAAGAGATCTTCCCCGGGGGGTCCAGCGTCCGGGGAGAACCCGGACGCACAATCATCGCCAAAGAATCAGCCCTCCAGCGAGCCGTGAGTATGAAAAGGGGATTTCATTAGTAAGAAAATACCTCCATTAGTGCTTCAGGGTAACCGTTTTTATCCTACAGTTCGGATTTGCAACCTTCTCAAATGAGTTCGCTTTGGGGACCTTCTTCCGGAGATGATGGAGAGCGAACGCCTCCGCTCTGCTGCCGCCGTCAGATAATGCGACGAGCCAAGTATCGCCACGAGGGTATCCCCGAGTCCGGAGGGGCCGGAGAATTCGGCGCCACCGTATCCGCCGAGAATCAAGAATCTGCTTGAGAGGGCGCCCATCTCAAGATCACCGTGCGTGATGCGCATGGTGATTGAAGGATTTCGTCCGCCGACAACGGATTGCGTAATGCCGCTATGAGTTTGCTGGCGGGATTTGAGGTACGCGAAAATGACGCACCTTCTATTTTGGACAGTTTTGCACATAAAAGTGTGCCCTGTATAGATAGTAGCCCCTGAGACTCAGTAGGTTGTCGAAGACGACAGCGTGCCGAGGATCGAAATCGCAAGTAATGAATGTCGCTGTTCCTATGCAGGTTGCGGATAGTCCGAGGGCTAGCCGGACTAGTGGGGTTGCCGAGTTAATGCGGCAACTTGACGCGGCGGATGCGGACATCGCGCTTGTCAACCGGCGACTTGACGAGTCGCAAGGTAAATGAGTTCTCCATAGCCGCTTTATTAATGGGGTCAAAGCCCTCCTCTGATAAATTATATGTTGTTATACAAACGGTGCTGCTGCTGTGGAGAGCCTTCGGGCCGAACTTGCTCAAGCTAAGGAGCAAGCCCGAAGGAGTGACGCGGCTGCCTCGAGGGCGGCCGAGGAGTTAAAAGCCGAAAAGGCTGCTCACTGCCTAAGCAGGGAAGAGGTGGCCGAGTTGGTCGTAAAAGTAAAAGATGCTGCCGACCGCAATGAGGCTCTTGAAAAGGAGCGTTTATTGGAGCGGGAAGACCTGAGGAAGGCCACCGCCGAAGCCAAGGATGCCCGCACTGCAATGCGGGCCATGAGGGAGGAACTCGCGCCACCGGAGATATCGTGGCTGGCAAGCCTTATCTGCTGCGCCGGTTTATGGATCAAAAGTATGCTCAATTTGATCACCAGGAGTCCGGAGGATCCGTGATATGGACTTAGCGGCAAGTGCGGCCGATGCCGCTGAGCACTTCCGAGCCGAAGGATCACAAGACGGAAGAGCTATGTTGGTCTCAATTCCATAGTCCGGATCGCTCATTTCCATTGACCGACCGGTTGGCCGAATGGGCCGAGCTAAATAGATTATTCGGACTTGCCATGACTGACATCGTGGCTCATGTCTGGCCAGAGAGGCCCAAGGTGACGAGCTACTTCGGCTTACTGCAGCAATTCCTTGGAGCGGTGCCGCATATCAAGGAGATGAAGCGGTCGGCTTGTATCGAAGGCGCGCGGATGGCTCTTGCCCGTGTGAAGACGCATTGGACAGAGATGGATGCCACCGCTGTTGCTGCCCAGGGTTCGGATGAAAACTGGCTCCCCGCCGAGCCCTTTTTCGGGGAAGTTATGCGTGGTGCTCGTGTAATAGAGTCGCAGTGCTCAAAAAATGTTACGTTCAAATGAACGTTTTTATCTCGTAAAACGAGGATTATACTATAACTGCTTTTTATACTTGTGCGTCCCAAGTAGTGAGACTTCTCCTATGCAGCCGCTTATGATACTTTTGTATAACCCGAAAGATTGCGCTCTTGGCTTAGCCCCCACGCACAAGGTGCGGGGTGTTCGCAAATAGCACGCCACACTTAATCCGACGTCTCGGTCCTGTTAAGGAGGTGGTAGCGTAGCGAACGAGGCAATCCGGACTATAATGCTTTATCACTTTCACTTAGCGAGTGGAGTTCGAGATTGGGGCTACGATATAGCCCCTGGGGGCACCGCACTTCTCCGATTTCGCGTGTGTGCCTGACCGGGAAACGGTCCTTCGTCAAAGCGGGGAATTCTAAACATTCCGGTGGTCCATCGAGTGGTCGACCAGTCTCGCTATATCATGACGGTCGCCGGCTTTCATCGAGGTGCTCGCCAAATTAACCGAGCACAATCGCAGAGTTCTCCGGTGCCGCGTTAGCCGGCGATACGTAACGAAGGCAGCAAAACACGTGAGCCGCAAACCCAACATTTGACCAAAGACATGATTCGAGCTGATGCATATAATGCCTAATCTCGAGACGCCGAACACTCCCTAAGGTGTTCGGTCTTTATGATAATGGGCGAATAATGCCCTAAGCCCCTAGTGTCCGTGCACGGGCATGGTCTTCGACGGCCGATGCTAAAGCGCCAGTTCGCTTTGGTTGTAGGAAGAAACCAAGGAAAATAACAACAAGATACAGATAAAAAAGGTTTACACAGGGTCTTAATCTGAAAAGAATCTCGCAACGGGTCCTCGCTGCACGTCTACGCTGTGTCTCCGCGCAGCCGTTATCTCGACGGGTACGCACGTTGTTCGCCTCAGAAAAGAGAGGAAAGTTTAGTTTGAAAACAATTGTGTGAAAAAGGTATGTGTGAAAGAAAAATATAAACAAGCAAAGCAGGGTTTGAATGAACCCGCGGTTGAGTGTGCGCGCAGCCCCTTGTGAAGGTGTGTGCGGCTAGGGAGCCCCTAGCCCATCGATGCCGGACTCGCCTATCCGTGTCCGGTTCTTTGGGTGACCAAGATCGAGATGATGCCACGCGACCGGCATCTTGAGTGTAAGAGACGCGGAATGTGGTATGGCGTTGAAACGGACAAAAGCCTTTCGTCCCAAGAGTGCTTGATATCCACTTTTAAATGGGACGATATGAAAAATTAGTTTTTCGCGCCGAAAGTTATTCGGTGGTCCAAACACGACTTCTAGTAATAGGGAGCCTGTGCACTTGGCATAAGGGCTTGGCGTCACTCCTTTGAAGGAAGTGCGGCTGTGTCGAATTTTGGTAGGGTCTATCCCCATCTTGAGGACTGTGTTTGAATACAGCAGGTTTAAGTCGCTGCCTCCGTCCATAAGGACTTTAGTAAATTGTAATCCGTCGATTATGGGATTTAATATCAGGGCAGTCCGTCCCGCGTTTCGAACGCTTCTGGAATAGTCCAGGTGGTCGAACGTGATTGGTTTTGATATCCAATTTCTATGGTCTGCTGGGTTGGACCGTGCGAGGCTCTTTTTAGGATGTGCCGCACTATTTTCCGTATTATCACATGAAGTGAGTTTACTGATTTGACCTCTTGTGGGAAAGTCTTTTGTTTTCTGGTGCTCTGCTGGTGGGGTTTATCGTCTTCGCTTGACGCGTCGAGCCCCTTGTGTTCGGCGTTTAATCGGCCGGACTGTTTGAAAACCCAACAATCCCTGTGGGTGTGGTTTGCAGGCCTTCCGGGGGTACTGTGGATTTGACATATCCGACCCAAAATCTTGTTTAAGTTGGACAACTCATCCCTGTCATCCTTAAGAGGCGGTGTTTTGTTGTTTGGCCACGAGCTTTTGAATCCGCGCCGACCGCCGTGCTTTTGGGCTTTTCTCTTTATTCCGCTCGCTTTTTTCTGCGCCGTGATTTTCCGCTTCCATCTCTTATCTCGGATGTACTTGGGTCATTGGTGCTGCATCTTGCTAGCCAGCTATCCTCTCCCGCACGTAAGTGGGTCATGAGGCTTGTTAGTGCGACATTGTCCTCGGTTTCTCTTGGCCGAGGTGCTCGGCAAGCCATTCGTCTCGGACATTGTGTTTAAAAGCTGCTAAGGCTTCAAGTCCGACAATGACTATTTGGTTCTTTTGGTGAGAAACCTGTTCCAGAATTTCACACGACTCTCCGGACTGTTGAGTTATATGACTTAGATCATCTCAAGGTCCGAGGGGGGACATAAGTCCCTTGAAAATTTGCTCTAAACGCCCCCCGAGCTCTTCCCAACTTCCAACAAGAGTTTTACGGGAGGCTTTTAAGCCAATGACGGGCTGGCCCTTTGAGCTTGAGGGTAGGTATTTTATGGCGTGAGATCGCCTCCTCCGCCATGTGTATATGTAGTATATAATCTTCTATCCAGACTCCGGGGTCTGTTGTTCCATCGTAGGCCTCTATGTTTATTGGTTTAAATCCTGCTGGGAATTCATGGTCCAGCACCTCATTGGTGAAACATAGTGGGTGTGCGGCGCCCCTGTATTTGGGTGTGCCACCATCTTTGGACACTTGACGTGTTGCCTTGCTTCCTGGGGCCTTCTTCTTTGGCCCGTAGATGGACCTGGCTGGGCCATCTGTCCTTCCAAGTTCATTGGTTGGTTTATGTGTGGCGCCGCTTTCAGAATTTGGCTCGCCATCCGCCGCCTATCCAACCAGCAGCCTCTTTATTTTTTGACCGTGGGGGCTGTATGGCCTCGCTGTCGACTCGTAGCAGCTTATGCTCGGGTAGCTCTTTGGTTGGTGACCATTGCCGATTTATCCGCGGTTTTGAGTACTTTGCTCCACCTCATTCTGAGTGTGTCTTCCGCTGTTTTGAGCTTTCTCTTTTCCTTCTTCAAGCTTCTTGCAGTGTTGATGAGTCTTTTCCGAAGGTTCTTTCCTTCCGGCGGCGTGTCCGGCGTGAGACCGTCTCGAACCGCTGCTTTCCGGCCTGGACTGATTATCTGACTCGTCTTGTTCGGACGGTTGCTTATCTGCATGTTCATCGTCCACTTTTGTGCCCTGTTGTATTGCGGGGTCTTTAGGAGCGTTGTTGTTGTTGAGGCAGGGCTTAGGGCGGCGTTTGCGCCGCTGTTTTGGTTGTTTATCGGCGGGGTTATCTTCTGCCGCGGCCCATTGGTCCTCGTTATCGCTCTCTTTTGGGGTATCCACCATGTATATGTCATATGACGAGGTGGTCTTCCAGTGCCCTGTAGGCGCTGGTTCGTCTCCGGCATCGTCGTCCATAGCGTCGATGTCTTCGGAGTCATAGTCTAGCATGTCGGTTAGATCGCCGACAAAGGGCTACAAAGTGGGCGGTGGGTGGGCTCAATTTCTTCGTCGTCCGTATCCCAACCATCCTAGCCATAGTCCGCCAGGCTATCCCGATAACGAGAGATGCTTCATGAATTCAGGATGTCTCCAAAAGGCGAGTATTGAAGATGTCCGTGGCGGTGAATTCCATAACCGCACCCAATCCGACGGTTGGTAGGGCGCGGAGGTTCGGAGTCCGCAGGAGTCCGCACCTCGAATCACGAGTTTTGCGAGGGACAAGATTAGTGTTCGGCTCCATCGTCGTGGCAGTTGAAGCCCCCGAGGCGGTGTCCATCCACCGTTCCTCTATCTGGGCGATCGGCTCCGGACTAATGGCCGGAGCGGATTCGTGTGCGGCCACCAAGGCACTGTTCGGCGGCAGAGTTAGATCATACCCATCGCAACAGTGCGGCGCGCTTAGCTGTGGCTCGGGTCCGTCGAAGATCAAGTCTCCGCGGACATCGGCCGTGAAGTTTAGGCTTCCGAATCTGACCTGACGGCCAGGGGCGTAGCTTTCGATCTGCTCCAGATGGCCAAGCGAATTAGCCCGAAAGCGGTCGCCCGAATATGAAGATCTGTCCGGGGAGAAAAGTCCCACCTCGACGGCGCTATTGGTTGAAGATGCCATCAAGCCTATCGGTGACGACACGAGGAACTCTCAATGAAAGCACCAATGTCGGTGTCAAACCGCGGATCTCGGTAGGGGGTCCCGAACTGTGCGCCTAGGCGGATGGTAACAGGAGACGAGGGACACGATGTTTTACCCAGTGTTCGGGCCCTCTCGATGGAGGTAAAACCCTACGCCATGCTTGATTAATATTGATGATATGGGTAGTACAAGAGTGGATCTACCATGAGATCAAGGAGGCTAAACCCTAGAGCTAGCCTATGGTATGATTGTTGTAATGTATGTTGTCCCACGGATTAAAGCCCTCCGGTTTATATAAACACCGGAGGAGGCTAGGGTTACACAGTCGGTTACAATGGTAGGAGATCTACATATCTGTATCGCCAAGCTTGCCTTCCACGCCAACGAAAGTCCCATCCGGACACGGGACGGAGTCTTCAATCTTGTATCTTCGTAGTCTTGGAGTCCGGCGGACGATGATAGTCCGGCTGTCCGGACACCCCCTAGTCCAGGACTCCCTCAATAGTGCAACATATTTGTGCCACTGCCGTTTGGGTCATATTGGTGTAAAGCGCATGGAGAAACTCCATGCAGATGACTTTTGGAGTCACTTGATTATGAATCATTTGATGCTTGCAAACCATGCCTCAAGATGACTAAAACTCTGTTCTCCGGAACAATGGAGTGAGCTAATGACTTATTGAAATAATACATACCGATGTATGCGGTCCGATGAGTGTTGAAGCTCGTGGAGGCTATCGTTATTTTCTGACCTTCATAGATGATTTGAGCATATATGGGTCTATCTACTTGATGAAACACAAGTCTGAAACATTTGAAAAGTTCAAAGAATTTCAGAGTGAAGTGGAGAATCATTGTAACAAGAAAATAAAGTTTCTATGATCTGATCGCGGAGGCGAATATTTGAGTTACGAGTTGGGCCTTCATTTAAAACAATGTGGAATAGTTTCACAACTCACGCCACCTGGAACACCACAGCGTAATGGTGTGTCTGAACGTCGTAACCATACTTTATTATATATGGTGCGATCTATGATGCCTCTTACCAATTTACCACTATCGTTTTGGGTTTATGCATTAGAGACAGCTGCATTCATGTTAAATAGGGCACCATATAAATCCATTGAGACGACACCGTATGAACTGTGGTTTGGCAAGAAACGTAAGCTGTCGTTTCTTAAAAGTTTGGGGTTACAACACTTATGTCAAAAGGCTTCAGCCTGATAAGCTCGAACCCAAATCGGAGAAGTGCGTCCTCATAGGATACCTGCTACGTCTTGAGCTCGTGTTGGTTTTCCTCGAAGAGGAGAGGATGATGCAGCAATAGTAGCGTAAGTATTTCCCTTGGTTTTTGAGAACCAAGGTATCAATCCAGTAGGAGGCTCCTCAAAAGTCCCACGCACCTACACAAACAAAGAAAGAACTCGCAACCAACGCAATAAAGGGGTTGTCAATCCCTTGACGGCCACTTGCAAAAGTGAGATCTAATAAAGATAGTAATATAAGATAAATATATTTTTGGTATTTTATAATATAGATGCAAAAAGTAAAGATGCAAATAAAAGTAGATTGGAAGCAAATACGATAAGAGATAGACCCGAGGGCCATAGGTTTCACTAGTGGCTTCTCTCAAGATAGCATAAGTATTACGGTGGGTGAACAAATTACTGTCGAGCAATTGATAGAAAAGATAATAATTATGAGATTATCTAGGCATGATCATGTATATAGGCATCACATTCGTAACAAGTAGACCGACTCCTGCCTGCATCTACTACTATTACTCCACACATCGACCGACTCCTGCCCGCATCTAGAGTATTAAGTTCATAAGAACAGAGTAACGCATTAAGCAAGATGACATGATGTAGATGGATAAACTCAAGCAATATGATATAAACCCCATCTTGTTATCCTCGATGGCAACAATACAATACGTGCCTTGCAACCCTTTCTGTCACTGGGTAAGGACACCGCAAGATTGAACCCAAAGCTAAGCACTTCTCCCATGGCAAGAAAGATCAATCTAGTAGGCCAAACCAAACTGATAATTCAAAGAGACTTGCAAAGATAACTCAATCATACATAAAAGAATTCAGAGAAAATTCAAATATTATTCATAGATAAACTTGATAATACACCCACAATTCATCGGATCTTGACAAACACACCGCAAAAAGAGTTTACATCGAATAGATCTCCACAAGAGAGGGGGAGAACATTGTATTGAGATCCAAAAAGAGAGAAGAAGCCATCTAGCTAATAACTATGGACCCGTAGGTCTGTGGTAAACTACTCACAACTCATCGGAGGGGCAAGGATGTTGATGTAGAAGCCCTCCATGGTCGATTCCCCCTCTGGCAGATTGCCGGCGAAGGCTCCAAGATGAGATCTCGCTTATACAGAAGGTTACGGTGGTGGAAATTGTGTTTAAATGCCTCTGGATGTTTTCGGGCTACGTAGGCTTATATAGGAGGAAGAAGTATGTCGGTGGACGCCCGAGGGGCCCATGAGACAGGGGCGCGCCCTCCTATCTCGTGGGAGCCTTGGTTGCTTCTTGACTTGCACTCCAAGTCCTCTGGATCACGTTCGTTCCAAAAATCACGCTCCCGAAGGTTTCATTCCGTTTGGACTCTGTGTTATATTCCTTTTCTTCGAAATACTGAAATAGGAAAAAACATCAATATGAGCTGGGCCTCCGGTTAGTAGGTTAGTCCCAAAAATGATAAAAATGTGTAAAATAAGGCCCATAAACATCCAAAAGGGGCAATATAATAGCATGGAACAATAAAAAATTATAGATACGTTGGAGACATATCAAGCATCCCCAAGCTTAATTCCTACTTGTCCTCGAGTAGGTAAATGATAAAAAGAGAATTTTTTATGTGAAATGCTACCTAGCATAATTGTTAATGTAATTTTCTTTATTGTGACATGAATGTTCAGATCCAAATGATTCAAAATAAATGTTCCTATTGACAAAAGAAATAGTAACACTTCAAGCATACTAATCAAAGTAATCATGTCTTCTCAATATAACATGGCAAAAGAAAGTTCATCCCTACAAAATCATATAGTTAGGCTATGCTTCATTTTCGTCACACAAAGATGTTCCCATCTTCTATACCCCCGATGACAAGCCAAGCAATTGTTAATCTCAAACTTTTTCAACCTTCACGCAATACATGAGCGTGAGCCATGGATATAGCACTATGGGTGGAATAGAATATGATGATGGGGATTGTGTGGAGAAGACAAAAAAGGAGAAAGTCTCACATTGATGAGGATAATCAATGGGCTATGGAGATGCCCATCAATTGATGTCAACATGAGGAGTAGGGATTGCCATGCAACGGATGCACTAGAGCTATAAATGAATGCTCAACAAAAGAAAACTAGTGGGTGTGCATCCAACTTGCTTGCTCACGAAGACCTAGGGCATTTGAGGAAGCCCATCGTAGGAATATACAAGCCAAGTTCTATAATGAAAAATTCCCACTAGTATGAAAAAGACAACTTATGAGACTCACTATATAAAAAACATGGTGCTACTTCGAAGCACAATATATGAGACTCACTACATGAAAAACAAGATGCTACTTTGAAGCACAAGTGTGGAAAAAGAGATAGTAACAGTGCCCTTTTTATTTATTTTCTCTCTTTCTTTTCTTTTCTTTTCTTTTTTTCTTTTTTCCCTTTTTTTCTTTTTTGTGCCTTTTTTTTATTTTGGCCTTTCTTTTTTTTCTTTGGGCAATGCTCTAATAATGATGATCATCGCACTTCTATTGATTACAACATATGAATTACAACTCGAAACTAGAACAAGACATGACTCTATATGAATGCCTCCGGCGGTGTACCAGGATGGTGCAATGAATCAAGAGTGACATGTATGAAAAATAATGCATGGTGGCTTTGCCACAAATATGATGTCGACTACATGATCATGCAATGGCAATATGACAAAAGCAAAGTATGTCATGATGATGATGAACGGAACGGTGGAAAGTTGCATGGCAATATATCTCGGAATGGCTATGGAAATGCCATAATAGGTAGGTATGGTGGCTGTTTTGAGGAAGATATAGAGAGGTTTATGTGTGATAGAGTGTATCGTATCACGGGGTTTGGATGCACCGGCGAAGTTTGCACCAACTCTCAAGGTGAGAAAGGGTAATGCACGGTACCGAAGAGGCTAGTGATGGTGGAAAGGTAAAAGTGCGTATAATCCATGGACCCAACATTAGTCAAAAGAACTCATATACTTATTGCAAAAATTTAGAAGTCATCAAAAATCAAGTATTACGCGCATGCTCCTAGGGGGATAGATTGGTAGGAAAAGACCATCGCTCGTCCCCGACCGCCACTCATAAGGATGCACAAGCCAGGTACACTTCATGTTTCAAATTTGTTACACAACTTTAACCATACGTGCATGCTACGGGACTTGCTAACTTCAACACAAGCATTCTTTAAATTCATAATAACCCAACTAGCATGACTTTAATATCACTACCTCCATATCTCAAAACAATTATCAAGTATCAAATTGATCATAGCATCCAATTCACTTCCTATGATAGTTTTTATTATACCCAACTTGGATGCCTACCATTCTAGGACCAATTTTATAACCATAGCAAATACCATGCTGTTCTAAAAGACTCTCAAAAAGATATAAGTGAAGCATGAGAGACTAGTAATTTCTTCAAAAATAAGTCACCACCGTTCTCTAAAAGATATAAGTGAAGCACTAGAGCAAAAACTATCAAGCTTAAAAGATATAAGTGAAGCACATCGAGTATTCTAGCAAATTCTAATAAAATAGGCTTCTCCCAAAAAGGTGTGTACAACAAGGATGATTGTGGTAAACTAAAAATCAAAGACTAATATAATACACCACGCTCCAAGCAAAACACATATCATGTGGCGAATAAAAATATAGCTCCAAGTAAAGTTACCAATGAATGAAGGCGAAAGAGGGGATGCCTTCCCGGGGCATCCCCAAGTTTAGGCTTTTGGATATCCTTGAATATCTTGGGGTACCTTGGGCATCCCCAAGCTTAGGCTCTTGCCACCCTTTATTCCATAGTCCATAAAAGCTTTACCCAAAACTTGAAAATTCACAACACAAAACTCAACAGGAAATCTTATAAGCTCCGTTAGTGAAAGAAAACAAAACCACCACATAAGGAACTGTAATGCACTCATTATTTACTTATTTTGGTGTTAAACCTACTGTAATCCAACTTCTGTATGGTTTATAAACTATTTTACTAGCTATAGATGCATCGAAATAAGCAAACAACACACGAAAAACAGAATCTGTCAAAAACAGAACAGTCTGTAGAAATCTGTAACTAAGGCAAACTTCTGGAACTCTAAAAATCCTACACAAATAGGAAGTCCTGGACAATTTGTCTATTGATCAGAAGCAAAAAGAATCAACACGAAATCACGTTCCTGTGATTTAACAAAATTATATTTGTGCGTGCAAAGTTTCTGTTTTTCAGCAGAATCAAATTAACTATCATCATAGGTTATCCTATAGGTTCTACTTGACACAAACACTAATTAAAAGATAAAAACACATCTAAAAAGAAGGTAGATGCAAGATTTATTACTAAACAGGAGCAAAAACAAAAAACATAAAGAAAATTGGGTTGCCTCCCAATTAGCGCTATCGTTTAACGCCCCTAGCTAGGCATAAAAGCAAAGATAGATCTAACGAGTGCCATCTTGGATTTTCAGTTTTTTAGCGAAGTCATGCTCGAATCCAGGAGGTTCTTTCCGCTTCCCTTCATACTCGGAAATTTTTAGATCTAAAGAATCCAACCGCTTATTGCAAAGACTAATCAACATATTCATGCGGTGAAGATTTCCGCTAACACTTTTAAGAGGCTCAAGAGATTTTTGTAATATTTTTGTTACTTCGCAAATCTTTCCAAACACTTGGGTTTCTTCTTGGGTAGGATGAGGTCCTCCCTTTTGAGGTAGTGTTCCCACTATTCCCTCTATAATTTCGTGCGCAATACTAGGATCAATTTCAATAAAATTTCCCTTGGCAATGCAGTCCAAGAGTTGTCTATGTGTCATATTTAACCCAACATAAAAATTGCGAAGAAGAATTCTAAAGTTCACCTCTAGGGTGCATTTGCGATAAGATTCCATCATCCTATACCAAGCATCTTTTAAGTTTTCTCCTTGCCTTTGCTTGAAGTGAAGAACTTCAAACTCGGGAGACATAGGAGCGGATAAGGAACTAGACATAATGACAAGCAAACAAAAGGCAAGCGAAAGAGAGAGAGAGAGAGAGATTGTTAAAGAGAGGGTGAATAAAGCGGCAAGGGTGAAGTGGGGGAGAGGAAAACAAGAGGCAAGTGGCAAATAATGTAAATGCGAGGGAGATGGGTTTGTGATGGGTAATTGGTATGTCTTGACTTGAGCGAAGACCTCCCCGGCAACGGTGCCAGAAATCGCACGTTGGCGGGAGGTCGAATCTTGACTTGACTTGGTGGAAGCCTCCCCGGCAACGGCGCCAGAAATCCTTCTTGCTACGTCTTGAGCTTGCGTTGGTTTTCCTCAAAGAGGAGAGCGTGATGTAGCAATAGTAGCGTAAGTATTTCCCTCAGTTTCTGAGCCAAGGTATCAATCCAGTAGGAGGCTCTGTCGTGGTTCTAAGTCTGACAGTAGAGTGGGGGGTAGGTAAGGAGAGGCAAGGTTCTAGCTATGGAGAGGTTGTGAACACAAGCGATGTATGAGTTCAGGCCCTTCTCGGAAGAAGTAAAAGCCCTACGTCTCGGAGCCCTGAGGCGGTCGAGTGGATTATGAGTGTAGGTATTACAAGAGTGCGAACCCCTCTATCTGTGGAGGGGGGTAGCTTATATAGAGTGCGCCAGGACCCCAGCCAGCCCACATAATGGAGAGGTTAAAGTACATTAAGCCTGGGGCGTTACTGGTAACGCCCCTCATAAAGTGTCTTAACTATCATTAAGTCTATTCAATAGCAAGCCATTGCGTTGCAGAGTGCCTTCTGACCTTCTGGTGGTCGAGTGAGTCTTCATGGTCGAGTGAGTCTTCCATGGTCGAGTCCTTCCAACACGGTCAGTGGGTTCCTCTTTGGTCGATTGGAAGATGATCTCTTCTAAGAGTGTCCCTGGGTAGGACGTTTAGGTCAGGCCTATGACCCTACCCTAGGTACATGAATCCATCATTAGCCCCCGAATGGATTGAGGCTTGAGTGAAGGAGGAGTTGATGTTGTTTCCGATTGTCTTTTGCATACTGGCTATGTGTTGTCTTGGATCGAGATCTTCTCTGTTAATAACAAGCAACTTTTCTTCAGTCGACTCGATCCATTCTTATTATATAGTCGAGTGACCTTTTTTACTTCGCTATTCCCGAGCGACGGATCGCAGGAAATCTCGCACTTGACAGACCGATCTGTCTCTCGCGGATCTCGCGGGATACGAAATTTGGGGAAGTGCGCTGAAGCGAAACGGACCGCTGGCGCCGGATGGGACGTGACAGGACGCCGATCTCCGCTACCGCTTTTTCCGCCACGATCGTCGCAGGTAACTGCTTTCGGGATATGATTGATTGCCGGGTCCACATGTCATCCACTCGGAAGGGATGTTATAAATACAACTCGTGAGGGTTTCTGCACCGTACCCTGTTCTTCCTCCTCTGCTCTCTCCGTCTCCGCCCACCGCAACTGCTGCCGCTCCTGCAACTTCCTCTCTTGCGCATTCCGCCGGCGGCCATGGGCAAAGAGAAGACGGCGTGCCGGAGCGCCAAGAAGGCGCCGGCGGCGAGAAGGCGCCGGCGCCGAGAAGGCGAAGGGGAGATCCACCAGCCACAGCGGTTCTTCGTCGAGATCCCGCTTGCCGAAGGGCTGGGTCCAGGGAGATTGGATCCATCGACCATCGTGGAGAAGGATCTCCTCGATATGGCTAACGACGGCTGATCCCCACGGCGCCGCTGAGGCTTCCGGCCAAGAGTGGCAACCTCACCGGAAGAGGCCGAGTGTGTGCTCCTGCCACCCATGTTGATCGAGGGTTTCGCTGCCGCCGAGTGTTTTTTTTCGTGGGTTTCTGAATTTCTTTGGGGCCCAGCTCCACCATTTTACTCCAAACTCCATCGCAGATCTTGCTGCATTTGTGTCTATGTGCGAAAACTTCACGGGCTGTCGACCGCGACCGGGTTTGTTCAAGTATATCTTCACATGTCGCCTCAGATTGTGAAGAAAGCAAGTCCCGTGACGAGAAGACCCAAGTAGTTCAGATGTGCGGGGCCTAGGAATCCAATTGAGGAATAAGAGCACCTTCCCAGCTATGTCTTTTCCCGAGTCGTTCGGGGGCTGGCAATGACCTGGTTCTATCGCTGTAATGAGTCGACGCCGGACAATCGAGTGGTCTTCCTCCATTCACCATGAGTCGAGTGAATGACCCTCCTCCTCAAGGTGGTTCCAGAGGAGAGAGCTGATGTGAAGATGTTCATGGATCGCGTGGTACAGCTGGTTCGGGACGGTGTGACTGCATGGATCCCTTGGAGGTTTTTCTTCGAGGCTAATCCAGCCTCTTGATTCCCGGAGCCATCGCATGTGGCTGTATCATTGCGACATCAAGACGAGACTCGCGTAACCCGAGGCAATCGACGACGCCATAGTGGAAAGATGGATGGTCGCGATCATCGAACAAGGACAACCTCGCGATCCCGGAGGATTTCTCCACTTGACCACAACAGCGTTTCTAGACAAGGTACATTTGCTCTGCTTTCCATTGTATATCCGTCGAGTGTGTTTCTGTGATTTGGTCGACTGAGCTCTGCTTTGATGTTTCCAGGCCCTTACCAAGCTATACTCAATGCCCAATGGTGCTCGGACCGACCGAGGAGGGGGAAGATAAGCGTAGAGCCAGAAGAGTGGGATTCAGACGCTGCTGAGGATGACGACGACGACGATGATGATGACGAGGATGAAGAAGAGGAGGAAGAGGAGGAGGTTGCACCACCGCGCTCGGAAAGGCGGTCAAAACTTGTGCACGACCCTTCGATCAACGCTGTAAGGAGTTGCGACGCCTCGCATGATCGACCAAACGCCTCGGACTGCTTCTCCGGTGCCGACCGAGAAGGCGCCAAGGCCGAAGGTAGCACCGCCGAGGCCAACCAAACCTTTGCCAAAAATGAAAGTGTCCATCCCCACCATATCGTGGTAAACCAATCACTTAAGTCTTCTTGCTCTGCATAAATTCTGTCTCTGGTTGATACTTGAATCGGTCAACTGATTCTTTGGAACTTCAGTGCTGCGACTTCCGAAACCTCAGGCAAGGCCGAGGACCATGAGATGGAGGACGCGGCGACCTCAAATCCTGGTACCGCATTTTTAATTATGTTCTTAGTCGACTGACTCATAGTTTCTGACTTTGACTCTTTTCTGAAGCTCCAACCAATGACATTATCACCCTTCCCGACGACGATGATGAGGACGAGGAACCATTGAAGCATAGGAGGAGCAGGAAGGCATCTACTGGCAAAGCATCCCAAGATGTGACGGCGCCCGAGACTGCTGCGACCGAAAGGGAGGCCAGCACTCGACATACCGTGTCCTTCGCGATGCCGTTGCCGAGTGCTCGACCCACTTCGTCGAGTGCTGGGCAGCCTTCGCTCTTCGCCACACACCACGTCCCGGAGGACCAAGCTAGTGCTGCTAAGGAGGCGATCCGTCAAGCAGGGATCATGATGGAGCAGGTGAAGATCGTTCGGGATGCGAGCCAAGCAGCTTACGACACCAGCTCCGCCCTTCAAAGCAATGTTCAGTCGATCGACCACCGCTGCTCATTAGGATATGCTATCAAAACTTTTCTTTCTCGAATTATAGCAGTCACCCGGTGGGTGTGTTGATAAAACTCCGATTAGCGGGGCATCGCTGAGTGCACCCGCCGGTGTAGTCCCCATATAAGGTCGATCACGCGGCAATGGTCTTAGGCTTTATAAGTAAATATTGATCATCACTCGAATGAAACGAATGGGTTTACAAACCAGGGGGCACGCTGAGTGCACCCACCGGTGTAGTCCCCGAGATCGTGGTCGATCGCCGCGCTGATTACAGATCAAGAAGTTTTGGTCGACTAATCGACTTTTTTTTTTGGTCGACCGGTCGACTCTGTCTTGAATAAGACCAGTGGGGGCACACTGAGTGCACCCACTAGGTGTAGTCCCCGAGACTACGGTCGAATGCTTGCATTCGACTGTAGTCTTAGAAAGGTGTTATTTTTCTCTATTCACTCGGAAGTGAATCATCTTTGACATTTTGTCGATTGATTCTTCGTAGAAATCCTGTGATCTTGCGACGCGCTATAATGAACTGGAGCAGAAGCATATTCAGCTCGAGTTGGACTTGAAGCTAGTGCAGGAGAATCTGACGAAGGCAAAGGAGGAGACCAAAGGTATGTTTGGTGAGACTTCGACGACTCTTTTCTCCCCTCATTTGCTTCAAACCTGATTTTGCTGTAATTTACAGGCAAGGTGAAGGAGGCCCAGAGGAAGAAGGAGCTTGAGCTGTCTGAGAAGATCAAGCTTGCCGATTTAAAAGCTGGCCTCACCACCAAGCTCGAACAGACAACACCAATCAAGGCTGCTCGCCATTGCCACCAAGGATGTTGATCGATGAAAGTCGACAAGACCACTCGATCGAGAGGATCAACAAGTTGACCGGGAAGAAGAATGACCGGAAGGCTTCCGGTGGTCTTGCTAAAAATTGTTCCTTATGCTCAAGGTAGTCTTTTCACTCGACCAACTCTTCCAACTGTCGTGTTCCCATTCGACTATTTCCTTGATTCGGGGTTTTGTCTTTGCAGAGTTCTGTCGCAACTTTGAAGAAGAAACCAGCCATTTGGAGACGAACCTTGACCCTGTCAATTCTCCGGTGAATGATGAAGTTGCCATGAACGTCTTCTGACTGGAGTCCCGTGTTGCCGCTGTCGTGGATTACCTCGCAAGGCTGAAGGTTGATACGTCCTGCATCGACTCGACGCTCTGGCCTGGGGCGACACTCCAAAATGACCTCGAGTCGTTGATGGCTCGACTGAACGCCGTCCCTGACCGAGTGCAGGAGTGGAAGAAGTCTTCAGCTCGGTGTGGCGCAGATGTCGCCCTGTGTCTAGCGTGAGTCCATTGCAAGGATGCACGAGAAGATAAGCTGGCGGCTCTCCGAGTGGCCAACACCAAGAAACACGACTTCAGGTCTTTCATGGAGACTTTCATCGCTGCTGCTACACGGATCGCAGATGGGATTGACCTCGACGAATTTGTTGCTCCTTCCAGCCCTCCACAGGAGGGGTAAAAAACTTTCCTTGAGTCTTACACTTTAAATTTGCCTCGGTATGCCGAGTGGAATTGTAACCGATAAAACCTTAATGTGCTTAGTGCCCGAGCACTCTCGGTTCTTTAGGTATCGACCTAAATTTGGATTGGATGTTTGGATATGATTGCTCTTGGCTTGAATTGCCCTTTGCAGGTTAACAGCAAGATGCCCACTGCAGTCGACTTATTCCTTAGGCAAGCACTGTGTTGCGGCTAAGCCTCCGAGTGGAAGTCTGGCTTGCCACTCGGTAGGATTTCTTATACCTTAGGTGAGCACTGGGCTGCAGCTAAGCCCCCGAGTGAGAGTTTTGCTCTTCACTCGGTAGGATTTCTTATATCTTAGGCGAGCGCTGGGCTGCAGCTAAGCCCCCGAGTGAGAGGTTTGCTCTTCACTCGGTAGGATTTCTTATATCTTAGGCGAGCACTGGGCTGCAGCTAAGCCCCGAGTGAGAGGTTTGCTCTTCACTCGGTAGGATTTCTTATACCTTAGGCGAGCACTGGGCTGCAGCTAAGCCCCCGAGTGAGAGGTTTGCTCTTCACTCGGTAGGATTTCTTATATCTTAGGCGAGCACTGGGCTGCAGCTAAGCCCCCGAGTGAGAGGTTTGCTCTTCACTCGGTAGGATTTCTTATACCTTAGGCGAGCACTGGGCTGCAGCTAAGCCCCCGAGTGAGAGGTTTGCTCTTCACTCGGCAGGATTTCCGTTGTATTTGTGGCGAAGCTCGGAGGAGAGGGTCGCAGTCGACCTGCACCTCGTCTTCCTTGCGAACGCACATCATACTTATGGTGTAGCTCGGAGGAGAGGGTCGCAGTCGACCTGCACCTCGTCCTCCTTGCGGGCACACGTTGTACTTAGGCGAGTACTTGGACTGCAGTTAAGCCTCCAAGTGGAAGTCTGGCTTACCACTCGGTAGGATTTTTAATAACTTAGGCGAGCACTGGGCTGCAGCTAAGCCCCCGAGTGGAAGTCTGGCTTGCCACTCGGTAGGATTTCTTATATCTTAGGCGAGTACTGGACTGCAGCTAAGCCTCCGAGTGGAAGTCTGGCTTTCCACTCGGTAGGATTTTTTGAAACTTAGGCGAGTACTGGACTGCAGCTAAGCCTCCGAGTGAAAGTCTGGCTTACCACTCGGTAGGATTTTTTGGTTACTTAGGCGAAACGGATTCGCGGCTAAGCCTCCGAGTGGAAGTCTGGCTTACCACTCGGTAGGATTTGTACAAACTTAGGCGAAACGGATTCGCGACTAAGCCACCACCGGGGAAAATTTTATCGACAAAAATAAAAAGTGACAAAATTATGAAGGAACTATGACACTATTATTTCAAGCCCATGAACTACGTATATTTTATTACAACTCTTCCGAGTGAAAAACTTTAAGTGTAAACGGGCGGAGCAGATCCGCTGTTCAAGCTCGGGGCTCTTCGATATTGTGTTCGACGTTGTAGAGACGATATGCCCCATTGTGGAGAACCTTTGTGACGATGAAGGGCCCTTCCCGTGAGGGGCCAGCTTATGTTGTTTCGCTGATCCACTCGAAGGACCAGATCCCTTCCCGGAAAGCTCGACCTCTCACATTTCGGCGTAAAGGCGACGCAAGTCTTGCTGGTAGATCAGAGCCATCTCCCTTTCCTCTTCTAGGAGGTCGACTGCATCTTGACGCGCTTGCTCAGCTTCTGCTTCATTGTACAGTTCAATTCGAGGAGCATTGTGAAGGAGATCACCGGAAGGACTGCTTCGCTCCATAGACCAGAAGAAGGGAGTTCTTCCAATGACCGATTAGGCGTGGTTCGCAAACCCCAAAGCATCAAGGAGTTCGTCAACCCAAGCTCCAGCCGCATGCTTGAGATCTCGCATCACGGGGCTTCGTAACCTTGAGGATTAATCCGTTGGCTCGTTACGCTGTCCATTCGACCGTGGATGGGCGATCAAGCGCACTCGACTTCGTGTGCCTTGGGCGCTGCGAAATCCTTGAATTCTTCCGAGTCAAAATTCACCCATTATCCGTGATAATACTGTAAGGGACCCCATATCTGAACGCCAGCCCTCGATGAAGGAAACAGCGATCAAGGCCAAGATTTTTGATTGGTTTAGCTTCAATCCACTTGGTGAACTTGTCGATCGCTACCAAGACATGCGTGAAACCGCTCCGACCTGTTCGCAAGGGACCGACCATGTCCAACCCCCATACCGCGAAAGGCCGACGAGTGGAATGGTCTTGAGTGTATTGACGCAGCTTGTGTGACATATTGGAGTAGAACCGCATCCTTCGCACTTGTCCACTATTTCTTTCGCCATCTCATTTGCCCTTGGCCAAGAAAAATCCGCTCGGTATGCTTTGGCTACAATGGTCCGAGAGGACGATGGTGACCACAGGTCCCAGTGGATGTCATTGAGTATGACTCGGCCTTCTTCTCGGCGTTATGCATTTTTGTCCGACTCCCGTCGGGCTTTCTCTATACAACTGCCCATTGATAACGGTAAAGGCTTTGGATCGACGGACGATCTGCCGAGCCTCTTCCTCATCCTTTGGGAGTTCCTTTCTCAGAATATACGCGATGTATGGAATTGTCCAATCGGGAGTGACCACTAAAACTTCCATGACCAAGTCGACCACTGACGGGACCTCAACCTCAGTCGGGTCTGTGGCACTCTTGGGCTGTGGAGCTTCCTCTGTGAAGGGATCTTCTTTAATCGACGGAGTGCGATATGCTCCGTAAACACGCCACTCGAATGGCTTCTCTTTGGAGCCTATCTTCGCCAGATCATCTGCTGCTTGATTTTTCAATCGGGGATGTGATGGAGTTCCAACCCTCGAACTTCTTTTCCAGCTTCCTCATCGCATTGCAGATCCAATCATAGCTGGGCTTCTCACGTCCCACTCCTTCATCACTTGATTGACCACTAGATCTGAGTCGCCATAGACCATCAAGCGACGGACGCCGAGTGAGATGGCCATGCGCAATCCATATAAGAGGGCCTCGTACTCTGCCTCATTGTTGGAGGAATCAAAGTGAATCTGGAGCACATACCTAAGCTTATCTCCTCTGGGGAAACCAGAACAACCCAAAGACGTAACCATTCAGATCTTGGAGCCGTCAAAGAACATGGTCCAATGCTCCGAGTGAACTTCAGTCGGCTGCTGTTGTTCAATCCACTCGGCTAGGAAATCCGCTATAGCCTGGGACTTAATGGCTTTCTTTGCCTCGAATTTGATATCAAGGGGAAGAAGTTCAATCGCCCATTTCGCCACTCGACCGGTTGCATCTCTGTTGTGCAGGATCTCTGATAAAGGAGCGTCGCTGACGACTGTGATAGAATGATCAGAGAAATAGTGAGCAACCTTCTTCGTGGTCATGTATATGCCATACACAAGCTTCTGATAATGCGGGTATCGCTGCTTGGATGGAGTCAAGACTTCAGACAAATAATACACCGGGCGCTGAACTTTGAAGGCCTTTCCTTCCTCTTCCCGCTCGACCGTAAGCACAAGATCGACAACTTGTCCGATGGCTGCAATATAAAGCAACAGAGGCTCTTTGCTGATTGGAGTAGCAAGCACCGGCTGGGTGGAGAGCGAGCTTTTAGCTCGGCAACGCTGCATCAGCTTCGAGTCCACTCGACTTGTCACCTTCTTCATCGATCGGTAAAGAGGCAATGCCTTTTCACCGAGTCGTGAGATGAATCGACTTAAAGCGCCAAGCATCCAAGAAGCTTCGGGCGTCGTGCACTCGCCAGTATGCGTTTCATTCGGAGAATAGGTGCCGATCTTTTCGGGTTAGCGTCGATCCTCGCTCGAAACGAGAAAACCGAGTAATTTTCCACCAGGAACTCCGAACGTGCACTTTGACGGATTGAGCTTGATATCGTACCTTCTGAGGTTGGCAAATGTTTCGCGAGGTCGGCAAGCAGGTCGAAACCTTTTCGCGACTTAACGACGATATCATCCATATCGCCCACATTCCGACTGATTTGAGTGAGAAGACACTTCAATCATTCGCATAAATGTGGCTCCGGCATTCTTGAGGCGAATGGCATGGTGATATAGCGAAGCACCGAATGGAGTGATGAAAGCTGTTTTATTTCATCGGGTCCATCTGACGGATCCGATGATACCCGAATATGCATCTAGAAAAGACAATCTTCACATCCCGCGGTCGAGTCAACAATTTGATCTATGCGGGGAGAGGAAAATGATCCTTCGGCAGGCCCGATTGATGTGCTTAAAGTCAATGCACATGCGGAGTGAGTTGTCCTTCTTGGGAACCATGACGACATTAGCAAGCCACTCGGGTGATATATCTCTCGGATGAATCCTGCTGCCAACAATGAGCCACTTCTTCACCAATAGCTTTTCTCTTACGACGGCGGACCGCCAAGATGCTCTTTGACTGGTTTTGCTGACTTGTCGACTGGAGGCGATGCTCAGCCAGATCCCACTGAACACCCGCATGTCACCGGCTTCCATGCGAAATGTCCCGATTCTCACGGAGGAACCGGATGAGCGCTTCTTCCTATTTCGGTCGAGTGTCGTGGAGATGTGGGTCGGGCTGCATTGGGATCGGTCGGGTGAATATGGACTGGCTTTGTCTCACCGCACGGTCAAATGCGACTCGTGGCTGGCTTCTTGGATCGTAACAAATCACTTGGATCTGCGTTTTGTTTGTATTCGTCGAATTCGACCGCTGTCACTTGGGAGTCGGCAATCTTGAGCCCTTCGAAAGCACTCTTCCGCCTTCTTCCGATCGCCGGTGATGTTGATCACTCCTTGGGCCTGGCATTTTCAGTTTGAGGTACACGTAGCATGGTCGAGCCATGAATCGCGTGCGTGGGCCGCCTCCCCAAAATGGTGTGGTATGCACTCTGAAAATCCACAACCTCAAAGGTCAACTTTTCCTTCCGAAAGTGCTTGGAATCACCAAAACCACGCCCGTGGCTATTTGGCCGAGTGAGTTGGCCTTCTTCCTGGTATGACTCGTGGAAACTCATATTGCTGGTGCTCGGTCGACATCGGAATGCCCATCCCTTTCAATGTATCCGCATATAACAAATTCAGCCCACTACCACCATCCATCAAGCACTTTCGTCGGTCGAGTGCCTTCGACAATTGGATCGACCACCAACGCTTGCCGCCCGGGGGTGGCAATGTGAGTCGGTGATCAGATTGGTCGAATGTGATGGGTGTTTGGGACCACTTCACATAACTTGGCTTTTTGGGGCAACCATGTTCACCTCACGGTTAATGACTTTCATCGACTCTTGCTTTCCACATCCGCCAAGATCATCAGTGGAGTTGACATGGATATTCTTCCTCACCGTCCTCTTTGTCTCCGCCTTGTCGGCTCCTTCTCCTTGTCCTTAGACTGTTTTCCTGGCCGCTGAATCGAGTCGACATCGGCGAGTGGTGTGCTTTGGGTAAATGATGTTGCCCTCTTCATCTTTCTTCGTGTGAATATGGCATGGCATATCCATCACGCCATTGCCTTCTTTATCTTTTACTTTCTTAGGATTCCAGGATCCTTTCGCTTCCCTTGAACTTCCCCGAGTCACGCCGGGGCCTCTCCGTGAGTTGCTGGCTCGGCTTTCGTTCGCTTCGACCGAATTTCCCTTCTCCGACCGACTTGGCTTGTATTTGCCGCTCGAGTCGGTCTTCTTCCTCGCCGTTATGCGTTTGGTAGCAATCTCCATCATTCGACTCGGGGTCATGTCGCGGTTCGACCAAACTTCAGCCTCAATTCTCTGTTTTTGACGCCATCTTTGAAGGCGAAACTGCTGATGGTCGGACACATTTTCCACAAGATGGTGCAAAGTAATCCACCTCTGAATGTACTCTCGAGAGTTTCATTGGTCTTCGCACACAAACTTGCAGCTCTGTCAAACTAGCCGGTCGCTTGCAAGTCCCTTCAAAAGTCCCGATTTAACACTCGAGACAAATCTTCCCAAGTGTATATACTTGCTAGGAGGTAATCGATTCAGCCATGCTCTTGCGTAACCTTCCAACATGAGGGGCAAATGCTTCATGGCCACCTCATCATTCCCACCACCAATCTAAACAGCCACTCGGTAATCTTCAAGCCAAGTTTCAGCTTGGATTCCCAAAGGAACTTGCTGATTCCTGTTGCCAATCTGAAATTGGGGGATTATCGCGGCTCGATAGCCCTGCTAAAACACTCCGGACCGCAGACATGCACTCGATTGCTGGTGGGTGCATCTCTCTCGGTCCGCCTCGATGAGCTCTGTTCGGTCGACCAAGCCTTGCACGATAATGGATCGCGTCAAAGCTCAGGTTCCACGGGTCGACCGAACTCTTCGCCTGCATCTTGAAGTAAATCATCATCTTGCCGCCGAGGAGCGCGTCGACCCTTCCTCGAGGGGAAAGGGCACTCGGCGCTGTCATCTCGGTCGAATCGGTCTCCGTCTTTGCTCGCCGGTTGTCGCGCCCTTCTCGCCGCAGAGGCGATCTGGGGCTGTGAGCGATCGACGGTATTCACAGCGACGGATCGACTGTGAATCTGTTGCGCGACTGCGACACGGCTGAGTTCTGGTCTCCTGCTGCTCGGAGTAAATCTCTGATCTGCTGCAAGCCTCTCCCAGCTTCCGACTGGGACGGCTGGATGGACTCTGCTATACGAGTTGCAGCTGCTAAATTCTGAATTGGCGTGCGGTATACCTGAGTCGGTGGGAAGAGTCGACGTCGACTGGCTTCGGGGATTCGTTGCCGCGCGCGCTCGTCGAGTGCTCGCTGAAGATTCTCCAAGCGAGCGCGTTCAGCCACGTTGGCCAAACGTGCTTCCTCCAAGGCGCGAGCCTCGGGGGTTTCTCCGACGATGGGAGTATGCAGGGCATCCATGTTCCTGCGGCGAAGCTCTTCTCTCTGCAGAGAGTCGAGTGTCTCGGGCTGGTACTTCTCGTGCTCTTGCACGGGGTCTCCTCCTCCAGCTGCTCCGCCGCCATGGGCGAAGCCGGGAGGGCTGCGGGGGCCGTCGACCATGAGGACTTCCGCCGCTGGATCACTGCTATCACACTCGGATGCAGTCTCTACGGAGCCAGTCGACAGATCGAACAGGCCGTAGAGGGACTCGTCGGGCTCAATGGCCGCGACCTGGGCGATGGCTGTCTGGCGAGCCACCGCGTGCTTCACCCACCGCTGGAGTCTCGACCGACCAGAGCGCTTGCGCTGGTGGGAGACTGGGTAGGCGACCGACAGAGGAGTCGACCGATACGGGGTCGACGGTTGCCGCAGCACGCCGCAAACACATGCGCGAAAGTGCGTCGCCCCGCGGACGGGGAGCGCCTCGATGTCAAGTGGAGCCTCCTGGAGCCATGCGGAGTCGTCGGCGACAAAGGTGAGAGCACCGAGACGGATCTCGCGCCCCTCAACCAAAACTCCAGCAGTCATCATGACGAAGGTACTCGGAAGTACTGCAACTTCTCCACAAATTGCTAAAACACCTGCCCCAAGGTGGGCGCCAACTGTCGTGGTTCTAAGTCTGACAGTAGAGTGGGGGGTAGGTAAGGAGAGGCAAGGTTCTAGCTATGGAGAGGTTGTGAACACAAGTGATGTACGAGTTCAGGCCCTTCTCGGAAGAAGTAAAAGCCCTACGTCTCGGAGCCCTGAGGCGGTCGAGTGGATTATGAGTGTAGGTATTACAAGAGTGCGAACCCCTCTATCTCGTGGAGGGGGTGGCTTATATAGAGTCGCCAGACCCCAGCCAGCCCACATAATGGAGAGGTTAAAGCACATTAAGCACAGGCATCGTAACGCCTCATAAAGTGTCTTAACTATCATTAAGTCTATTCAATAGCAAGCCGCGTTGCTGCAGAGTGCCTTCTGACCTTCTGGTGGTCGAGTGAGTCTTCATGGTCGAGTGAGTCTTCCATGGTCGAGTCCTTCCAGTCAGTCGAGTGGGTTCCTCTTTGGTCGACTGGAAGATGATCTCTTCTAAGAGTGTCCCTGGGTAGGACGTTTAGGTCAGGCCTATGACCCTACCCTAGGTACATGAATCCATCAGGCTCCTCAAAAGTCCCACGCACCTACACAAACAAACAAAGAACTCGCAACCAACGCAATAAAGGGGATGTTAATCTCTTCACCGCCACTTGTGAAAGTGAGATCTAATAAAGATAGTAAGATAAGATAAATATATTTTTGGTATTTTATAATATAGATGCAAAGAGTAAAGATGCAAATAAAAGTAGTTTGGAAGCAAATATGATAAGAGATAGACCCGGGGGCCATAGGTTTCACTAGTGGCTTCTCTCAAGATAGCATAAGTATTACGATGGGTGAACAAATTACTGTCGAGCAATTGATAGAAAAGCGAATGATTATGAGATTATCTAGGCATGATCATGTATATAGGCATCACGTCCGTAACAAGTAGACCGACTCCTGCCTGCATCTACTACTATTACTCCACACATCGACCGACTCCTGCCTGCATCTAGAGTATTAAGTTCATCGAGCGATTATAACGATTAAGCAAGATGACATGATGTAGAGGGATAAACTCAAGCAATATGATATAAACCCCATCTTGTTATCCTCGATGGCAACAATACAATCGTGCCTTGCAACCCTTTACATCCTTTGGTAAGGACACCGCAAGATTGAACCCAAAGCTAAGCACTTCTCCCATGGCAAGAAAGATCAATCTAGTAGGCCAAACCAAACTGATAATTCGAAGAGACTTGCAAAGATAACTCAATCATACATAAAAGAATTCAGAGAAGATTCAAATATTATTCATAGATAAACTTGATCATAAACCCACAATTCATCGGATCTTGACAAACACACCGCAAAAAGAGTTTACATCGAATAGATCTCCACAAGAGAGGGGGAGAACATTGTATTGAGATCCAAAAAGAGATAAGAAGCCATCTAGCTAATAACTATGGACCAGTAGGTCTGTGGTAAACTACTCACAACGCATCGAAGGGGCAAGGATGTTGATGTAGAAGCCCTCCGTGGTCGATTCCCCCTCCGGCAGATTGCCGGCGAAGGCTCCAAGATGAGATCTCGCGGATACAGAAGGTTGCGGTGGTGGAAATTGTGTTTCGTCTGCCCCCTGGATGTTTTCGTGGTACGTAGGCTTATATAGGAGGAAGAAGTACGTCGGTGGATGCCCAAGGGGTCCACGAGACAGGGGGCGCGCCCTATAGAGGGGGTGCCCTCCTATCTCGTGGGAGCCTCGGCTGCTTCTTGACTTGCACTCCAAGTCCTCTAGATCAAGTTCGTTCCAAAAATCATGCTACCGAAGGTTTCATTCCGTTTGGACTCCGTTTGATATTCCTTTTCTTCGAAATACTGAAATAGGCAAAAAAAACTGCAATATGGGCTGGGCCTCCGGTTAGTAGGTTAGTCCCAAAAATGATAAAAATTTGTAAAATAAGGCCCATAAACATCCAAAAGGGGTACTATAATAGCATGGAACAATAAAAAATTATAGATACGTTGGAGACGTATCTATACCCTAAGGAAAACATTGGGTACACCTTCTACCACAAATCTGAAGGCAAGATATTTGTTGCCAAGAATGGAAACTTTCTAGAGAAGGAGTTTCTCTCGAAAGAAGTGAGTGGGAGGAAAGTAGAACTTGATGGGGTAATTGTACCTTCTCTTGAATTGGAATGTAGCTCATCACAGAAAATTGTTCCCGTGATACCTACACCAACTAGAGAGGAAGCTAATGATGATGATCATGGAACTTTAGATCAAGTTACTACTGAAACTTTTAGGTCAACCAAAACACGTTCCACACTAGAGTGGTACGGTAATCCTGTTCTGGAAGTCATGTTACTAGCCCATGATGAACCTACGAACTATGAAGAAGCTATGATGAGCCCAGATTTTGATAAATGGCTTGAGGCCATGAAATCTGAGATATGATCCATGTATGAGAACAAACTGTGTACTTTGTTGACTTGCTCGATGATCGGCGAGCCATAGAGAATAAATGGATCTTCAAGAAGAAGGCGGACGCTGATGGTAATGTTACTATCTACAAAGCTTGACTTGTCGCGAAAGGTTTTCGACAAGTTCAAGGAGTTGAATATGATGAGACTTTTTCACCCATAGCGATGCTTAAGTATGTCCAAATCATGTTAGCAATTGCCACAGTTTATGTTTATGAAATCTGGCAAATGGGTGTCAAAACTGCATTCCTTAATGGATTTCTTAAAGAAGAGTTGTATATGATGCAACCAGAAGGTTTTGTCTATCCTAAAGGTACTAACAAAGTGTGCAAGCTCCAGCGATCCATCTATGGACTGGTGCAACCATCTCGGAGTTGGAATATACACTTTGATAAGGTGATTGAAGCATATGGTTTTATACAGACTTATGGTGAAGCATGTATGTACAAGAAAGTGAGTGGGAGCTCTGTAGCATTTCTGATATTATATGTGGATGACATATTGTTGATTGGAAATGATGTAGAATTTCTAGATAGCATAAAAGGATATTTGGATAAGAATTTCTCAATGAAAGACCTCGGTGAAGCTGCTTACATATTGGGCATCAAGATCTATAGAGATAGATCAAGACGCTTGATAAGACTTTCAATGAGTACATACCTTGACAAGATTTTGAAGGAGTTCAAAATGGATCAGTCAAAGAAGGAATTCTTGCCTGTATTGTAAGGTGTGAAGTTGAGTAAAGACTCAAAACCTGACCACGGCAGAAGATAAAGAGAGAATGAAAGTCATTCCCTATGCCTCAACCATAGGTTCTATAAAGTATGACATGTTGTGTACCAAACCTGTTGTGTACCTTGCCATGAGTTTGGCAAGAGGGTACAATAGTGATCTAGGACTAGATCACTGGACAATGGTCAAAATTATAGTTAGTTACCTTAAAGAGGACTAAGGAAATGTTTCTCGATTATGGAGGTGATAAAGAGTCCGTCGTAAAGAGTTACGTCGATGCAAGCTTTGACACTGATCTAGACGACTCTAAGTCTTAATCCAGATACATATTGAACATAGCAGCAATTATCTAGAGTATCTCCATGCAGAGCATTGTAAACATAGAAATTTTCAAAATACATCTGGATCTGAATGTGGCAGATCCGTTGACTAAACTTCTCTCACAAGCAAAACATGATCACACCTTAGTACTCTTTGGCTGTTAACCACATAGAGATGTGAACTAGATTATTGACTCTAGTAAACCCTCTAGGTGTTGGTCACATGGCGATGTGAACTATGGGTGTTAATCACATAAAGATGTGAACTATTGGTGTTAAATCACATGATGATGTGAACTAGATTATTGACTCTAGTGCAAGTGGGATACTGAAGGAAATATGCCCTAGAGGCAATAATAAAGTTCTTATTTTATATTTCCTTATATCATGATAAATGTTTATTATTCATGCTAGAATTCTATTAACCGGAAACTTGATACATGTGTGGATACATAGACAAAACACCGTGTCCCTAGTAAGCCTCTACTAGACTAGCTCGTTAATCAAAGATGGTTAAGTTTCCCCATAGACAAGTGTTGTCATTTGATGATCCGGATCACATCATTAGGAGAATGATGTGATGGACAAGACCCATCCGTTAGCTTAGCATATTGATTGTTCAGTTTTATTGCTATTTCTTTCTTCATGTCAAATACATTTTCCTTCGACTATGCGATTATGCAACTCCCAGATACCGGAGGAATACCTTGTGTGCTATCAAACTTCACAACATAACTGGGTGATTATAAAGATTCTCTACAGGTATCTCCGAAGGTGTTTGTTGGGTTGGCATAGATCGAGATTAGGATTTGTCACTCCGAGTATCGGAGAGGTATCTCTGGGCCCTCTCGGTAATGCACATCATAAGAAGCCTTGCAAGCAAAGTGACTAATGAGTTAGTTACAAGACGATGTATTACGGAACGAGTAAACAGACTTGCCGGTAACGAGATTGAACTAGGTATGTGGATACCGACGGTCGAATCTTGAGCAAGTAACATACCGATGACAAAGGGAATAACGTATGTTGTCATTATGGTTCGACCGATAAAGATCTTCGTAGAATATGTAGGAACCAATATGAGCATCTAGGTTCCGCTATTGGTTTGACCGGAGAGGTGTCTTGGTCATGTCTACATAGTTCTCGAACCCGTAGGGTTCGCACGCTTAACGTTCGATGACAATTTAGTATTATATGAGTTATGTGATTTGGTGACCGAATGTTATTCAGTGTCCCGGATGAGATCACGGGCATGACGAGGAGTCTCGAAATGGTCGATAGGTAAAGATTGATACATAGGACAATGGTATTTGGACACCGGAAGTGTTCCGGAGGGTACCAGGTACATATCGGGTCACCGGAAGGGGTTCCAGGCACCCCCAGCAAAAGATATGGGCCTTATGGGCAAAGAGGGGAAACAAACCAGCCACAAGGGGCTGCTACGCCCCCCATATGGGCCGGGCTAAGTGGAGAAGGAAAAAAGAGAGGAGGAAAGAGAGGGAATAGGATTCCCCCTTCCTTCCCCATCTTCCCTCTTTCCTTCCCCCTTCCATATATAAGGAAAGTGGGGCGCAGGGCAAGGCAGAGCCCCTAGGGGGCGGCGGCCAAGCCCTAAGGCGCCCTGGCTGCCTCTCCTCCCCTCCCACCTATATATATGTGGGGAGGGGTGCCTCACAAGCACAGAACATCAATTGTTAGCCGTGTGCAACGCCCCTCTCTATAGTTTACGCCCCAGTCATATTCTCGCGGTGCTTAGGCGAAGCCCTACACGAATCACTTCACCATCACCGTCACCACACCGTCGTGTTGACGGAACTCATCTACTTCCTCGACACCTTGCTGGATCAAGAAGTCCAGGAACTTCATCGCGCTGAACGTGTGCAGAACTCGAAGGTGCCGTACGTTTGGTGCTTGATCGGTCGGAGTTAGAAGAAGTTTGACTACATCAACCATGTTGTCAAACACTTCTGCTTTCGGTCTACGAGGGTACGTAGACATACCCTCCCCTCTCGTTGCTATGAATCTCCTAGATAGATCTTGCGTGAGCATAGGATTTTTTTTGAAATTGCATGCTATGTTTCCCAACAGTAACAACACGATTGATGTAATCGAACACCTTCGCGATCCAACCGATCAAGTACCGAACATACGCCACCTCCGTGTTCAGCACATGTTCAGCTCGATGACATTCTCACCTTCTTGATCCAGCAAAACAAGCGAAGTAGTAGATGAGTTCCGGCAGCACGACGGCGTGGTCATGGTGATGGTGAACTTCTTCCTGTGGGGCTTCATCGTGCACTGCGGAAAACTAGACGGAGGACTAAACTGTGGAGAGGGGCACCGCACATGGCTAAGAGATTGTCGTGGGTTTGTGTGGCGCCCCCTCCCTCATATATATAGGTGGGGGAGGGGAGGTAGCCAAGGGGCGCGCCAAGGTGTCCGGTCGGCCCCCTTGGGGTCCTACCCTATGCCCCCCCCCCTTCCTTGTTTGCCTGTGGGGGGATGGCAGGAGGAGGTGGCGCCCCCACCCCCCTTTCCTTCCTCTTAGGTGGAGTGAAGGAAAGAGGGGCTAGCCCTCCCCCCTTTCCATCCATAGGCTCGGCGGCCAAGGGAAGGGGTGCACCAGCCCCTTGTGGGCTGGAGTGTTCCCCCTTCTTGGCCCATAAGGCCTATTAACCTCTCGGGGCTTCCCGGAACCCCTTTCGGTGATCCGATGACTACCTGATACACTCCGAAACCTTTCGGGTGACCAAATAGCATCGTCCTATATATCATTCTTTACCTTCGGACCATTTCGGAGCTCCTCCTCATGTCCGTGATCTCATCTGGGACTCCGAACAACATTCGGTCACCAAATCACAAAACTATATCGTCAACGAACGTTAAGCGTGCGGACCCTACGGGTTCTAGAATCATGTAGACATGACCGAGACGCCTCTCCGGGAAATAACCAATAGCGGAACCTGGATGCCCATATTGGTTCCTACATATTCTATGAAGATCTTTATCGGTTGAACCTTATGACAACATACGTAATTCCCTTTGTCTGGCGGTATGTTACTTGCCTGAGATTCGATCGTCGGTATCTTCATACCTAGTTCAATCTCGTTACTGGCAAGTCTCTTTACTCGTTCCGTAATACATCATCTCGTAACTAACTCCTTAGTCATTTGGTTGCAAGCTTCTTGTGATGTGTATTACCAAGAGAGCCCAGAGATACCTCTCCGATACACAGAGTGAAAAATCCTAATCTCGATCCATGCAAACTCAACAGACACCTTCGGAGATACCTCTAGAGCTTCTTTATGATCACCCAGTTATGTTGTGATGTTTGATAGCACACAAGGTCTTCCTCCGATATCTCGGAGTTTCATGATCTCATAGTCGAAGGAATATGTATTTGACATTAAGAAAGCAATAGCAATAAACTGAACGATCATATGCTAAGCTAATGGATGGGTCTTGTCCATCACATCATTCCCCTAATGATGTGATCCCGTTATCAAGTGACAACACATGTCCATGGTTAGGAAACCTTAACCATCTTTGATCAACGAGCTAGTCTTATAGAGGCTTACTAGGAACATGGTATTTGTCTTTGTATCCACACATATATTTAAGTTTCTGATCAATACAATTCTAGCATGAACAATAAACATTTATCATGAATAAGGAAATATAATAATAACAACTTTCTTACTGCCTCTAGGGCATATTTCCATCAGTCTCCCACTTGCACTAGAGTCAATAATCTAGTTCACATCGCCATGTATAAGGAAATATAATAATAACAACTTTATTATTGCTCCTAGGGGGATAGATTGGTAGGAAAAGACCATCGCTTGTCCCCGGCCGCCACTCATAAGGAAGACAATCAATAATAAACCATGCTCCAACTTCTTAGCATAACGAGAGACCATACGTGCATGCTTCGGGAATCATAAACCTTAACACCAATATTCTTACTAAACATAATCATTCACTAGTACCTCCCACATATTACCATACTAATATCGCAAAACTATTGCAAGGAAACAAACTTATCACATTCGGTGATCTACATGAAAGTTTTTATTATATCCCTCTTGAATACCTATCATATTTATGACCAATTTCACAACCCGTGCATATTGCCATTACATTTTATCAAACTCTCAAAATGATATAAGTGAAGCATGAGAGTGCAACTATTCCTTTAAAATATAACCACAGTCGTGCTCTAAAAAATATAAGTGAAGCACTAGAGCAACTGCCTAGCTCAAAAGATATAAGTGAAGCACAAAGACTATTCTAACAAATCATGAATGGGTGCGTGTCCCTCTCAAAAAGGTGTGTACAACAAAGGTGATTGTGTCAAACTAAAAAGCAAACAAAGCAAAGACTCATATAGTACAGAAACTTGAGCAACAACCTGATCAATAATACCACACCCCCTTTTAACTCGGTGGTTTCGAAGTGAAGCGACTTCATCACACAAACTTGGCAAGGCCATCTCGGTGGGACCAAGAGCCATTTCGGTGAATGAATTGTTAGGGTTTTGGCTGTGGCAATAGTAGGATCATCTCGGTGGATCCAGAGTAGATTGTATCGGTGATGGAGGGTTTTTGGAGCAATATCACTAAGCACTTTGAGAAACAACCTGATCAACATTACCACATCCCCTTTTAATAGTATTGGCTTTCCTAAGGGACTCAACGTGATCTTGGATCACTAAACCAAAAATGTAGAGTCTTGGGGTATCCAATTCTTGTCCTTGACATTTTGAGGGGTCCACATCCATTTGTCCATGCCATGCCAATCATTGATCTTTTCTGAAATCTATCATCAATATTCATTAGATCAGTAACATATATGTTGTTATTAATTACCAAAACCACTCGGGGATTAGTTTCACTTTCAGTATGTAAGTTATCAGATCTACGGTGCATAAATTTCCATGTTATGTATACAGAAAGTTACTGGGGTATGTTTCAAGAAAATTTTTTTGCCGGTCAAAGAGCGAAGTTTATATTTGATTGGTTAGTCTAGTTGATAGCTAGAGTTAATTCTTAATGGTGAGGTCTTGAGTTAAACTCCCACTTCTAGTAGTGGTCATGGTTGGGTTCTCCTTTGAGATGGTCCATCGCATGTCCATTTTTTGACATCCTCTGCAGTTACCAACATGATGCTATTGACACCCTTGAAAAAATAAATATTTTTTGACACATTGACTCACACCAAGGTCAAATATTGGTTAGTCGAGGGGGCCGGTATCGCCCACGATCGCCTACTCCGACTGTGACTGATCCGATGGTGGTTGATGGGGATGCTGAGCAGCAGGTTTTGACAGGCCAGGCTTTGGAGGTGGTCTCGGCGCTTGCCAATGCAGAGTTACCCGAGAATGGTTCCGGGGTGACTGTATCTCTGGAGGATCCTTCCAGGGCTGAGTCTGACAGAGCTTCAAAATATGCCCGCAAGAAGGAGAATATGCTATGTTATCATTGTGGTGGTAAGGGACATTTTATTGCGGAGTGTGTGGCCGAGTTGTGTGGCACTTGTGGCAAACTAGCACACGATGCGGGGGACTGTCCGCTTCTGAGAGAGCAGGCACCATCGTTGATGACGTATGGGGTGTACTGTGCCGAGCTTACGTTCTTTGAATCTCCAATGGAGATGGAGGTTCCTGACGAGATGTTGAGTTTGACAACTGGGTTAGTTAAGATTGCTAGAGGAGAGGTTTCAGAGTCGCAGATTATTCAGAGGCTTAAGGAGTTAGCCCCTGGGGAGTTCTGGCGGGAGCTTGCGACTGTGGAGGACAAGCTGTTTTGGGTTGTGTTTCCGTCAGTTGAGGACCTTCAGAGGCTTCTAAGTTTCGGGATGTGCAAGGTACCAGGTACTGATGGTGTGCTTGAGTTTCAGGAGTGGAAGAGGGTTGAGCCTACGGGCAAGCCTCTGACTCAAGTTTGGTTGCGATTCTCTAGGGCTCCATCCAAGCCGATGCAGGATGCCCGGGTCGTGGCCAGTTTGGGTATCATGATTGGCAGACCGGAGCGTGTGGATATGGACTTTACTAGAGCCCACGGGATTGCCCGCGTACTGGTCAGTGTGCTGAACATCGAGTTTGTGCCGGAGGTGGTTAAGTGGGCATATCGAGGTCACATATATGACCTTGTTATTGAGTTCGAGGATGAGAGTATCTTTGCCGGGGTGGCCAACGGGTCTGATTCTGATATGCACGAGGATGATGATAGTTCGGCACTTAAGGAGGCACCAGCTGCTAATAGTGGACGTGAGTTGTCCACTACGCAGGGTGCTGATGCTCACACGTCTATGGATGGGACGGTTACTCCTTCTACGGTGCCTACGACTACTCTCAGGTTCAGTTCTTTCGAGCTGGCATCTGCACCCCCGAGACTGTGGAGTGATCGGGTGGAGTCGGATGAGGTGTTTGAGCGCTCGCTTCCGGCAGTGGAGTTTGAGGAGCCAGTGTTTCCTCTTTTGGGGGAGTCGCCGATCCCGGTCAGGGCTGAGGCGGAGGAGGTCATTCGCGCAGGAGAGAGTCTGAAGATGGTGACTTTGGACTACTCCTCTGCGGCCGCGACTATGCAGGTGCAGCCGATGGTGCCTGCTGCTGGTAGGGCATGGGGCAGGTGGCCGCGCTTCCCTCATCAC
Source organism: Aegilops speltoides (assembly GCA_021437245.1). Lineage (NCBI taxonomy): Eukaryota > Viridiplantae > Streptophyta > Magnoliopsida > Poales > Poaceae > Aegilops > Aegilops speltoides. Next base: position 441,838,919 of record CM038146.1, read on the forward strand.
GGCCGGCGGTGGGTGAGCTTCTGATGGTGCAGCTTGAGCCTTCGGTTGGGAGGCCGAGGTTGCTCGACCAGACACCTTTACTTCCTTCTTCCGGGCCGGCGATGCTGGTGCTGGAGTCGCATTCCGGACGGGGCTCGGGGAAGGTGGCTTCGGTGGCCTCGGAGGCCTCTTCTCCTGTGGTGCCATGAGGGCCTTGTTTGTCGGCGGCGCCGGTGCCGACAGTTCGCCCTTCGGCTGGGGTAGAGGGGGAGCTCGGGCAGGAGGCCATGGCTTCTCCGTCCCCCGGCATGGTGCACCCTAGTAGAGCTTCTCGGGAGGAGGTGATTGCTTTCGGTGGTATCCCAGATCCGGTTTCTGAGGGGCGACGGTTGAGCTGCCGTCTCCAGGACCATCCGGAAGTGGACGACATTCAGCAGCAGTGCGCTATGAGGGCGGCCAAGCTTCATGACGTGGAGGTCACTACGGGTATGTCTGTCAATACTTCTAATTCTATTTTGCATTTTCCCAATGATGAGATTATTAATAATGCAAATAAGCTAGGAATTTCACTAGGTAGCAATGATAGTGAAATTTCAAATTCGGTTAATGATTTAGGGTCGCGCTAACTGCCACACGTGTGGCAGGAAGGGAGACGCACCACACGTCTCTAATGTAAACAGATTGCCACATCATCGCATGCATGCATGCAGGAATCTTTTTGGATTTTCAGTTTTTAAAATGTTTTATCTTTTACGGAAAATCCGATTGAAAATCCATTTTCACCATTAAATCCCTCGCGATGAGATCTTCGAAACTAGATCCCATGTTGATATGTTTTGATGAAAAAATTTTTGGATTAAAAGTTGCCATGTCTATTGCATATGAATTGCCATGATGTTTACACTGAAGTTGCCATGATATGTTTCAGCTATTTTCTTCTATATTTAAAAGTAAATTTTGACATTTATAAAACGGGGAATTAAGAAACTAGACTTGCCATGAACCATAAACTAAAATTGCCATGATACATGCACGTAAAATTGCCATGGTTCATACAAAAAATAATTTTCATGGTCAAAGTACTGCAGTTGCCATCATCAAAATACTAAAATTGCCATGATCTACAAACTAAAATTGCCACATGGCAACTTTAGTTTAAGCCCTATAACAACCGCAGTGTAAACATCGTGGCAACTTCGGCAAAAAAATTAGTGAAACATATCAACATGGGGTCTAGTTTTGAAGATCTCGTCGAGACGGATTTAATGGTGAAAACGGATTTTAGTTCGCTTTTATTTAGGAGATACAACATTTTAAGCGAAAACCAAAAAAAATTCTGCTGATCTCATCTATTCATACGTGGCAAAATGAGTGGTGATGGAGGCGTGTGGGTGATGTGCAAACGCCCACACGTGTGGGCGTTAACATTTCCGATGATTTATTGGATTTAGAGGCTGAGCAGGCGCTTGAGATGATACGTAACTTAGCTGCGGTTAAACCCATGAATAACTCCGAGATTGATGCTTTGGGGGTTAGGGTGCTCGATAATCTGTGTGCGGATCTCGCTCATTCGTCTCCTGAGCCTAAGAAGGAAGATGAGCAAGTGGACTTTGTAGAAGTGCGCGCCTCTGAGACTGGTTGTGAGGACCAGCTGGAGAGTTTCAATATTCCTAAACGCAAATGGAAGCGGAAGATTTACCCGGTTTCCGTAGTGCGTAGGAGCGCGCGGATTAGAACAGCTAAAAAATTCCATGACGAGTTATGAAAGGAATCTTTTAGAATAGCAGAGGTCTGAAAGACTTGGCTAAAAGAAGGTTTCTTGCTGAGGCTTCTATTGAGCATAAGTTGGACTTTATCGCTTTATCAGAAACTGGTAGAGCCGACTTTTCGCCTCAATTTCTCAATACGCTGTCGGGAGGTATTGAGTTTGATTGGCATTGTCTACCGCCGCGAGGAAGATCGGGTGGGATTTTACTCGGAGTTAGATGTGACTCGTTAGAAGTCCGAAGCATGGTCATAGGGGATTTCGCAGTTAAGTTTAGGGTGAGGTCGAAGACCGATGGGTTTAACTGGGCTTTGGTGGCGGTTTATGGAGCCACACAGCCCGAGCTTAAACCAGATTTTTTGGCTGATTTGGTTAGGATTTGTGGTTCTGAGCAACTGCCTATCCTAGTAGGGGGTGATTTTAATATTATCAGAAGGCGTGATGAGAACAATAATGATAATTTCGACGGTAGATGGTCGTTCATGTTTAACACCATCATTGAAAGTCTGGATCTGCGTGAGATAGAGCTTTCGGGCAGGAAGTTCACTTGGGCTAATGCTTCCCATGTGTAACAGTGCAGGCACTTACACGGGGCATTTCCGACCATACGCCTTTATTCATTGACTCTGGGGAGGCCACCCATGTGGGAAATAAGAATGTCTTCTCGTTCGAGCTTGCGTGGTTTGAGAGACAAGGATTCTTAGATATTGTTGCCAGAGAATGGGCTAAGGATGCAGGAGGTAGAACTGCACTTGAGCGCTGGCAGAATAAAATTAGGCACTTGAGAAGCTTCCTACGATGGTGGGCTAAACATCTTTGTGGGGTTTATAAGACTGAGAAGGAACAGCTCCTTTTGCTTATTCAGTCCCTTGATGTGAAAGCTGAGAACATGATCCTGCCAGCCTCGGAGCTTCAGGCGAAGCTCAATGCAGAAATGAGGCTGAAAGAGCTACTTCATGAGGAAGAATTAAAGTGGGCGCTTCGGGCCAAGGTCCGACGGGTCGTGCAGGGGGACGCGAACACAAAAAAATTTCACATGATTGCTAATGGCAAGCATAGAAAGAAGAGAATCTTTCAGCTTGAACAAGATGAGGGAACGATTCTGGGTCAGGAAAACTTAAAGTTGTATATCACTGAGTATTACAAGCAGTTGTTTGGACCTCCAGAGGAGAACTGTGTGTCGCTGGATGAGTCTAGGATTGAGGATGTGCCTCAACTGATAGCTGTTGAGAATGATATTTTAATTGCTCCTTTCTCTGAGAAAGAGGTATTTGAGGCCATTTCCCAGATGAAGAATAATAAGGCTCTTGGCCCGCATGGTTTCACGGCCGAGTTTTACAATAAATGTTGGCACATTATTAAAGGAGATCTATTGCCTTTGTTCAATGATCTTTTCGCTGGCCAGCTTCACCTTTTTAAGCTGAATTTTGGAATGATAACACTTCTTCCCAAGAAGACAAGGCAGTGCGGATTGAGCAATTTCGGCCAATCTGTCTTCTTAATGTGAGTTTCAAAATTTTTACCAAGGTCGGGACGAATAGGCTCACACAGATTGCGCATACTGTAGTGCAGCCTACTCAATCTGCTTTCATGCCGGATAGGAACATTCTTGAAGGGGTGGTGGTCCTGCATGAAACGCTCCATGAAATTCACACGAAAAAACTGGATGGAGTGGTTTTTAAGGTGGATTTTGAGAAGGCGTACGATAAAGTCAAATGGCCCTTTCTACAACAAGCCTTACGTATGAAGGGTTTTGATGAAGCTTGGAGGCGCCAAGTTGAATCTTTCACGCAAAAAGGGAGTGTTGGAATTAAAGTGAATGACGATATAGGTCATTATTTCCAGACACACAAAGGCCTGAGGCAAGGTGATCCAATGTCTCCTATCCTCTTCAACATTGTTGGTGATATGTTGGCAATCTTGATAGGAAGGGCAAAGGAGGCAGGGCAAGTAGGTGGCTTGGTGCCTCATCTTGTCGATGGTGGTGTGTCCATTCTGCAGTACGCCGATGATACAATCATCTTTATGGAGCACGACTTGGTTAAGGCGAGAAATATGAAGCTGGTATTGTGCCTTTTTGAGCAATTGTCCGAAGATCAACTTCAATAAAAGCGAGTTATTCTGTTTTGGTAAAGCCAAAGAGGAACAAGATGCTTACAAGCAACTGTTTGGTTGCGATTTGGGGACTCTTCCGTTCACTTACCTTGGTATCCCCATTCACCATCGTAAGTTAACTAACAGCGAATGGAAGTGTATCGAGGATCGGTTTGAGAAGAAACTGAGCTGCTGGAAGGGCAAACTTATGTCGTATGGAGGCTGATTGATTCTTATTAATTCGGTGCTCATGAGTTTGCCTATGTTTCCTTTATCCTTTTTTGAGGTTCTAGTTGGAGTTAGAAAAAGGCTGGACTTCTATCGGTCTCGTTTCTTCTGGCAGAGCGATGAAACTAAGATAAAGTACCATCTAGCCAAATGGGATGTCATCTGCCGACCAAAAGACCAAGGGGGTCTTGGGGTTGAGAACCTTGAAGTTAAGAACAGATGCCTTCTCAGTAAGTGGCTTTATAAGTTATCTGCCGAGACTGAGGCAACTTGGGCGCAGATTCTTTGTAACAAGTATCTGTACTCTAAGACCTTGTCGCAGGTGATAGCTCGACCCACTGATTCGCCCTTCTGGAAGGGGTTAATGAGGGTCAAAGCTACTTTCTTTAACAGAACAAAGTTTGTTGTCGGTGATGGCAATAACACTCGATTCTGCGAAGATACCTGGCTAGGTGATGCACCACTGGCACTCCAGTATCCGGTGCTTTATCGCATTGTGCAGCGACGGGATGCTCTGGTTGCAACGAGTTTGCAATCTGCTCCTCTTAACATCCAATTTAGGAGGGTGCTGGTGGGTGGCCGGTGGGAGGCTTGGATTCATCTGGTGAGTAGACTCATGGAGGTTCAGCTTACTCATCAGCCCGATCAGTTGTGTTGGAAGCTTACTAAATCTGATGAATTCACAGTCAAGTCGATGTACATTGATGTCATCAATTCTAGTGTTATTCCTAGTTCCAAACACGTTTGGAAAGTTAAGGTTCCTCTGAAAATCAAAGTGTTTATGTGGTTTGTGTATAAACAAGTTGTTCTAACGAAAGATAATTTTATTAAGCGCAACTGGACAGGATCTACTAGGTGTAGTTTCTGTGATCGGGATGAAACTATCAAGCATCTTTTCTTTGATTGCCCGATGGCGAGGGTGTTGTGGCGCTCGGTGCAAATTGCCTTTAACATTACTCCTCCGAATTCGGTCAGGTCGTTTTTTGGAACGTGGCTGGTTGGTATAAAGGCCGAAACAGCTAGAAAAATTTGAGTGGGAGCATGTGCGTTGTTATGGGCAATTTGGAACTGCAGAAATGACTTGGCTTTTAACAGAACAACAACTATTCATTTTTTGCAGGTTCTATTCCGGGCTACTGCGCTAATCCGTACGTGGTCATTACTCACTCCGATGGAGGCTAGGGCGCGTTTGGTTACTGGATCTGTCCGGTGGAAGATGGTAGCGCGGGATATCTTCAACCGGTTTGGATGGCGGTCATGTAATAGGATAGGCGCTTAGTTTACCTATCTCTCTTTACTATGCCAGCCGGTTGTGGCTTTTGGGCCTTGTTTTATTTTGCTAGCTCTTTGTGAGCCAGTATCCTTTGTTGCAGCACTTTGCAAGACATTGTTGAACTACTTTATTTATTTATAAATGTGGCCGTATGCATCTTTCTGATGCAGAGACCGGGGAACCCCCCCTTTTCGAAAAGAAAAAAAAAGAGGATGAAAAGAACCTCCGTGTAAAGAGACGTGCGGAAGGGGAAGACGATCAGGAGAGGGTATGAGTTAATGAAGGCGAGCAGACCGAGAAGGAGGGGGGGGGCAAGTGTTGTCGACCGACCAGCATTGTGGCATTGTATTTCCATTGCAAAATTAGATTTAGTTATCACTATGTAGAGATAACTATTTTTGAACCATTAAAATAACTTTTGTGTTTTGTAGGAGCAAAAAATATTCTTCAGAACTCAAAACAAACAAAGTCGGCTAATTTGGTGTTCACTTCTAAGCAAACCAAGTGTTTATGCCTCGACACTCATTTTTTCTCAACTCCTAAGCTCTATTATAATTAAAAGTTATTTGAATAGCCCTGAATTCCAACGTGGAGAAAAAAGATTGTCTATCCTCTTCGGCAGCTGTACGAACATGAGGTTACTTGCTACTCCAATGGGGAGTAGTATAAAAGTTCGCCAATGGGGAGAACTACCACCGGTTACCCAATGAGTGTTAAAATGCTGACCAAGCATTACAAGACCTGGAACTTCTATCATCCTTTTGTTACTATGTGGCAACCGCCATTCTATGCAGTGTACAGTCCCTTTGTTAGTATATCACAATCGGGTTTTCTGGAACTAGCACAAGTGATAGCTACTTCCTCCGTTCCTAAATATCTGTCTTTTTAGAGATTTCAACAAGTGACTACATACGGAGCAAAATGAGTAAATCTACATTCCAAAAATATGTCTACATACATACGTATGTTATAGTCCATTTGAAATGTCTAAAAAGACAAATATTAGAAAACGGAGGGAGTAGATCCCAGTAAAGCAAGTGACTAGAGTAGCCTTCATGTCCTAGACGTCTCCCCTGGGGCTCTCACGACCAGCTACCTCACTGTTGGTGGATGCCTGCTCCTTAACTTTCGTCTTATCGGCCTTGCTCTGTGCAGTTCTATCGCCTTCTTTATCTATAAATTCATCTCTCTCCTTCTCCAACTTCTTCTGCATTCAGTTCAGACACAAACAGAAATGTGAAACTGCAGGTCCACTGCTATCAAATGCAAATATTCAATGTAGTGAACTGAAGTATACCTTAGTTTTTGCCAGTTTATCCCTAGTATGTGCAATCGTATTCTTCTGTCATTGATCGATCTCGTCTTGTTTCTGATTCGTCCTAGTTGATTGAAGTAACATCATAAGTACGTTGTCCAGATAAATTACAAAGAACTATCCTTTTGTAACACACAAATCCGTTAGTATAATAAAATAAATCATTAACTTGGGTATTGTTAAAGCAAGATTCATAATTGTTCTTAAATAATACCTACTTAATTATATCATCTCCATGATTTATACCCCCGATAGAATCCATACAAACTTTAAAATAAGCACACTATGCAATAAAAATGGAATCCGTCTAAAACATAATAGTATGTAATGATGCAATTTTTTTAGTCATACTTCTATAACTCCAAAAACTCTGAAAAATTAGGAACACGTACATAATTTATATCCCAATACTTTACAAAAATTCGGCAATTGATCATGTTCCAGTACAGGATGAAAATTCATTTACTGCACACAAGACTTTGTGTTTCTGCACATGATCAAATCAACAAGCATCCAAACTATCCCAAAGGTTTTACTTGGCACAAAAGCAAAAGAAAAAAATACAAACACAGTCAGTACAGTAGAAATAATCATGTTGACTCACTTAAAAAATTAATAAAATGATAACTATTAGGTTGCCTCCCAACCAACACTATTGTGTAATGCCCCTAGAGGCATAATGCATATTATCACGTATTGTCATATTTTAAAGCAATGCCATAGGTGGCTGTCATAATAGATTCATAAGGAGGTTTAATCTTATTTCTAGGGAAATGTTCCATACCTTTATTTAGAGGTAATTGAAACCTTATATTACGTCCTTCATGTCAATTATCGCACCTATAGTTCTTAAAACCGGTCTACCAAGTATAATGAGACAAGTCGGATTACATTCAATATCAACCACAACAAAGTCCACGGGCACATAATTTCTATTAGCGAGTATAAGCACATCATTCACTCTTTCCATAGGCCTTTTAATTGTAGAATCCGCTAATTGCAAATTTAAAGAACATTCACTCATATTAGTGAAACTTAGGACATCATATAAAGCGTTTGGCATAGTTGAAACACTATCTCCTAGTAGTAGATCACACAAAGCGTTGCATCTATTATCTTAGATTTTAACTTTAATTGTGTGTTCTCATTCATCATGCAATTTTCTTCGGATAGAAACTTCCAATTCAAATTTCTCTTAATGAGCTTTGATAAGAGCTTCTACAATATGTTTAGTAAAAGCTTTATTTTGTTAATAGGCATTAGGTGAATTGATCATGGATTGAAGCAAGGAAAATACATTCAATTAAAGGACAACTATCAAAATTAAAGCCCTTGTAATCCAAAGTAGTGGGCAGATCATTATCTAAAGTTTTAACCTGTTCAAACCTAATTTTATCAGTAATAGCATTATGATCATCACCCTCGAAATTATTGGGATGCCTTCTTCTTAAGGTTGACTCTTCTTCAGTCCCATCGATATCAACTCTAAAATTTCTAAACAAGGACTAAATAGTGGATACACCTATAGTTTTAATGTCCTCATCATTATTACTTAGCAAACGTGACTTCGGTTTAGCGGCCATTTTATTAACTACCCTGGTTTTCTTATCGGACATTTTTCCTAGCGTATTTTCAGTTTGAACAAGTTGCAGTTGGAAGTTAACTACTTCTCTATTAATATCATCAAGTTGTTTACTAATCAATTTAAGCATAGAAGAATGTTCCTTAACCTCCTTAGCAAAAGTTTCATTTTGTTCATATTGAGCATGCATAAAATTCTTGGTAGTCTTTTCAATCTCAAGCAATCTTTTATCACACACTGTTGTAGAGATGTCCTATACGAAGGGTTTTATCCCCTTTCCGTGATAGAGTCTTAACCCATCGCCTTGCCTGTGTGCGATAGGGGGGGGGGGGGCAGGGGTCCTTCCCACACGACCCAGAAACCTTCAGAGATAGGTCCTCCGGTCACACATGCAGGGCAAAAAGGGCTCATATGCGATTGGGCGAGCCATCGCAGACAATTATACAGGTCCGGTCATTTTCGTTCGTGTGTACATCCCACACAGTAAATCGCAGAGAAACATTTTCATTCGTATGTACAACACACACAGGTTTTATGTGGAAACGTTTATGCAAGGTGGCCTAACGCAAACATTTGTCGGACGGTAGTCGTGTGTGATTGTTCATTGATCCAACACGCCTACTTCCTAGAAACTGTGTGGGTTGTCTGAATTCATCCCCATGGTGTTGCTTGAGAGACCGTCTGCAAAAGAAAAGCTCAATAAGCAGGCTAATTGGCCTATTATTGCTAATCCATTTAGTAATGAAATTGATATTTCATATCCAACACACCATATATTTCATCTTCGTATTACGGCAACCAGGATTTCATAATTGAATTACATCAGATAGCTTCAACACTTAGTTACACCATATATATAGGCTTATAGCTAGCTATGACGTCCCATAACGGCACCAATTTTCACATGCAACATCTAAAACCTTTGGAGATAGTATCATACATGGTAAATAGACAAATGAATCTCATCTGGAAACTATTGAAGCGGAAGGCAAATAGTGAGCCTTCAGTGATGTTTAATGTCCTTGCAACTTTAGGCCAATTGTTGTGGTTTTGTCACGGAGATGTCCTCGTGAAAGGACTAAGTCTGGAGGCCATCGCAACTAGGTGGTTGCTTGAACGGGGTTGATGGGGAACAAAGGACACAAGTTTACCCAAGTTCGTCCCCTCATGGGAGGTAAAGACCTACTTCCTGCTTGAAAGTGCAACTATCCCTAGGTGGTTTTGGTAATTCCTAACAACATATAGCTCATTGAGCTAATGCTATTTCAAGATAAATATTTCAGGAAAGCTCAATGATTGGCATGGCATGGATGAGAAAAGTGGATCCCTCAAAATGCTAAGGACAAAAGGATTGGCTCAAGCTCAAAGCTCAAGACTCTACATTTTATATTTTAATGATCCAAGATCACATTGAGTCTATAGGAAAAGCCAACACTATCAAGGAGGGATGAGGTGTTGCTTAATGGCTTACTTGCTCAAAATGCTTAGTGATATGCTCCAAAGCCCTCAAATACTTTCTCACATCCACATATGGCCTAAACCAAAAGTCAAACTCGGCCCCACCGATTCTTTCTATCCGGCGCCACCAAGTTCAAATGTCATAGCCACTGCCACAAACCCTAGGAAAATCGATCTCACCGATAGGGATCTCGGTCTCACCGAGATGGGATTGTAATCTCTCTGTTTCCCTTCATAACGTTTCGGTACCACCGAGATGAGCGATCGGTCCCACCGAGATTGCAATGTAAACTCTATGTTTCCTTTTCATAACATTTCGGTCTCACCGAAATGAGCGAACCGGTCCCACCGAGTTTACCTGACCAACTCTCTGGTTAGCTTATTACCAAAATCGGTCCTACCGAGTTTGTGTAATCGGTCTCACCGACATTACGTTATGCCCTAACCCTAACCATATCGGTCCTACCGAGTTGCATGTCGGTCCCACCGAAAATCCTAACGGTCACTAGATTTGCTGAATCGGTCCGACCGAGTTTCTCAATTCGTCCCACCGAGATTGGCAAGTTGTGTGTAACGGTTAGATTTTGTGTGGAGGCTATATATACCCCTCCACCTCCTCTTCATTCGTGGAGAGAGCCATCAGAACGAACCTACACTTCCAACATACATTTTCTGAGAGAGAACCACCTACACTTGTGTTGAGACCAAGATATTCCATTCCTACCATATGAATCTTGATCTCTAGCCTTTCCCAAGTTGCTTTCCACTCAAATCTTCTTTCCACCAAATCCAAATCCTGTGAGAGAGAGTTGAGTGTTGGGGAGACTATCATTTGAAGCACAAGAGCAAGGAGTTCATCATCAACACTCCATTTGTTACTTCTTGGAGAGTGGTGTCTCCTAGATTGGCTAGGTGTCACTTGGGAGCCTCCGACAAGATTGTGGAGTTGAACCAAGGAGTTTGTAAGGGCAAGGAGATCGCCTACTTCGTGAAGATCTGCCGCTATTGAGGCAAGTCCTTCATGGGCGACGACCATGGTGGGATAGACAAGGTTGCTTCTTCGTGGACCCTTCGTGGATGGAGCCCTCCGTGGACTCGCGCAACTATTACCCTTTGTGGGTTGAAGTCTCCATCAACGTGGATGTACGATAGCGCCACCTATCAGAACCACGACAAAAACATCCGTGTCTCCAATTGCGTTTGAATTCTCCAAACCCTTCCCTTTACATTCTTGCAAGTTGCATGCTTTACATTCCGCTGCTCATATACTCTTTGCATGCTTGCTTGAATTGTGTTAAGATTGCTTGACTTGTGCTAAGATAGCTAAAATCTGCCAAAGACTAAACCTGGGAAAAGGATAACTTTTTATTTGGTCAAGTAGTCTAATCACCCCCCCCCCCTCTAGACATACTTTTGATCCTACACTGCTTGATTGATATTGATGATGATCTCGATTACAAGGATGTGGATTCGCTAACCTAGCTTTCGAAAGATTGCAACTTAGTTTTTTCATCCTAAGGGTTCCCCTTTATATAACAAGTTGAGTCCCTAGGTTTACAGAAGATTTCCACGTCGCACTGCTAACCCGTATCCTACCCGAACTCCCATTGAACTTGTTCTCAAAGTTTGCATAACTTTCCTCCTGGGCCGTCTTCTCAGCCAACTTGCAGTGGTTCCTCCATGAGCCGGTCTCCTGTCGGGTCTCCGTATGTGCCTTCGGGCCCTTCTTGTTATCTCATCATGACCCATAAAATAGAGTGACTCATGGAGCCTCCATGCTCCTGGCCGGGTCATCCTTTTCGCCAGGTCTTAGCCGTGGAGAACATCCCCAACATTAGCCCCCGGTTTAACTTGGATTTATCATGTTAAACTCCATCCTGAAAACAAAATAAGGAAAAACATATAGGACGAAACTTCGGGTTTAGATTTCTTTCCGAGCCAGTATTCTTTCATCCTCTTAGAGCATCTCTAGCAGACCCCACAAAATCCCGACCCGCATAAGTCTTTGTCGCGGAAAAGGGAATATCTTGAAGCGGCCTTGAACGAACACTCGCACCGTATAATCAACCCGTAAAAAAAGAATATTCTCTGAATATACCGAACAGGCCCACATCTAGCTCTTTACTTTAGTCGTCCTCTTCCTCGCGTCAATCCGGCGGACAGGCGGACGAGGAAAACGAGAGGCGAGCGCGACGCAGGCGGAGGCCACGGCGGCCGGGGCGAGCGCGGCGCGGGCGAAGGCTAGGGCGAAACGGCGCGGGCAGAGGCCAAGACTGCCGGAGCGGCCGCGAGCGGAGGCTGGATCGAACGGCCGGCACATCGAGCTAGCTAGCTAGCTCTTCGAATCGATTGAGCTGCTAGCTAGCTAGCTCTTTTCGAATCGATTGAGCTAGCTCCATTCGAGAGACGTGGAGCCACGGGCGAGCGCGCAGGGCCGGGCCGGCAAAATCCAGGGCCCTGTGCAAAACTAAAAAAGGGCCCTATTTCACAAAAAAAAATGAACTAACGAGCAATTATAAGATTTATTACTTAAATTTTCTTCTTGTGCTTTTTTCTTGCGCTTATAGGCACCAGACTGATGGTTTCTCCATGATGATTCAAATATGTATTATTGAAACACAAGATAAAGAAGATGAATAAAATAAAATTGAATTTATACGTAACATATATCAATTGGAGATCATGCGTCAATGTTTGGCAATTAAATGAACCGTCTAACTCATCTAATATTCAGTCCTGTGATTTTTAACCGAGGAGGTAAGAACCAATCTCTAATGAAGTAACGATCAACTGTCAATAATTATTTAGAAAATTAGGAATTAGAAGTAGGAACCGAAGTTAATCGACAAGAAGGACTCGCTATGCACCTGAAGGCTAGAGCCTGTCACCTATCATTCCGACGAGATGACGTCATCGAGTCTGAAGAAGGCAACGGCGGCACCATGGCAGCGGCCTGTCGCTCAGTTGGCCTGAATCTGAACTTCAATCGATCAAAGGACCAGGGACTGAGCCAGAGCCACCGAGGGATGATGCGTCGGCGTCAAGGGCTCGAGGCGTCGAGGGCTCCAGGCGACAAGCGGACGAGACGTTTTTTTTTCGGGTGGACTAGACGTTGTTTTCCTGTAGCGTAGCCAGGATCCCGTTCCCTGTACCGATCTAGTCTTTCCCTAATAATAAAGCACGGATTGACTCCGTGGATTCACCGTCATAATACGCTTCTTTATGTAAGTTTACGCTTTCACATTAAATTTAAAACATATATAAGCGAGGTGGTACTAATTCGGGGAACCTACACAATGGGTTCGCTCGCACGCACGCACGTTAAGCTGGCCTGGGCCATGTAGTCGATGGGTTCGCTCACATGCATTTGCTAAGCCGACCTGGGCCATGTAGTTTTGCATTGATGAGCTCGCTTGTTTTCTCCACAAAAAATAAATCTATGCTTTCGGCCGCTGTTTTCTTTTGTTCATCCTATGGTTTTAGAAGCCCATCCCAACATGTTCGTCCGTCCGACTAAGTAGGAAAAATTTCACGCTGGAGTTTCCCCTCTCTTAAATACCTCTCCGAGATCAACACAATACCCTGGTAATCGGCACCTAGCGAAAGGCGATCGGGACACAGTGACGCTATAGTGGGTCGTCAGGTACACGGCGGGCGCCGATGCATATCGTTGTCGTCCATCCCCGCGATGGCCATCGCCACCTTCTCCGCGAGGGCTGCTCGCACCTGCGCCGCGACGCGATCGACGGTGGTCCACGCAACGTCGCCCGCCTCCACGGCGTCGTGGTCGTCGCCAAGCCTGCCATCCATGAGCCCCGCCACCCCGACCGCCGTCCACGGCGTCATGCACCTTTGCCACCAAGTACTTCCCATTGACGTCCTGGCCCGGTGCTCCAGTAGCCGGCGAGCCAGTGATGGCCTCGAATAGCAGCACGCCGAAGCCGTAAAACTCATACTTCTTGGACATGATGCCTGTGCGGAGGAAGAAGGGGTCTGCGTAAACTGGCAATCCGATCGCTGACGTGCCCCAGGTGGGCGCGACGTGGCCGGAAAGGTGCCCTCACTACCCGGCCCCATGTCGCAGAGCCTCGCACGTCCGTCGTCGTCGAGGAGCACGTACTTGGAGGCCGACACGTCGCCATGCACCATGGAGATGTAGTCGTGGGGGTGCTCCGGCGCAACGGCCACGTCGTGGAGTGGAGCCGGTCGCCAGGGTGCCGCCAGGCATGTACTCCAGCACCAGTGCACCATGGCGCACAGCACCAGCACATCATGGCACACACTGTTGTCCGTTGTAAAAACCTGCCTTCCTCGCCCCGTCCCCTTTACGGCTCGCCGGTCGCACATGTATTCCATACGAATGCATGTGGCCCTAAAAGCATGTCATGGTCACGCGCAGGTAGAGGACCACAGACTATAGAACAAGGAGCGGCTGAGAAGTATACTACGAGACTCCATGAGGGAAACGAGCGACCGGAGGCCTGAGGGATGCCATTGATACTTCCTCTGTAAAGACATATAAGAGCGTTCAAATCACTACTTTAGTGATCTAAACACTCTTATATTTCTTTACGGAGGGAGTACGTGATCTATCTGAAATTTAAACACAAGGACATACTTCCAGTCATAGATTTTGTTTAGCTACGATATTGCATATATGTGCTGTGTTCGTTTGCAGGCTACGCTCATACCTAGCTTGCCATGAGGGGATGCCATCTGCAAGTACATGAAATTACAAACAATTACAACATCTGAAGGAATGACCAAAACTCCTAATCCCGTCATGCCCCTTCCGGCTTCTACGTACTACCCTCCCACTGACCAACTCTGCTCTTAGTGTGCCTTCCATCCCCGACAATGTGTTGTGACCCGGTTCCTCGATCCGACCAATCCTGATTTGATAATTAAGTAAATCACGGGTGTTGTGCAAAAACGGGTAGGAATATGAGGGAAGGCATATGGACCAGATGCATGGAGTGAATCTTGCATGACAGCCATCACGCCCATTTCAATAATATTAGTGTTTTAATGTTTTGAAATATTCCTTTGCAGGGGTGCAATGACATGTACGACATGTGGGGGCAAGCTCAGTGTCATGGGATTGCCCATATTTCGGATACGTCGTGATTAGGTGAACACCGATATCATTGTTGGTGAGGGTGGGAAGCAGGATAGGGACTAAAGGTGGGGTGATGTGTTCAAATATATGACATGGACCTATCGAGAGCTTTGAGTTATGCTTATCAGCAAGAAACAAAATCAATTATTTCCCCGTTGCAACGCACGGGTATTTTTGCTAGTCTTTCTTAAGATAACATAGCGATAGCCTCGTTGCGTGAACCCTCGTAGCGATGGAGGAGGAGGAGTCCAGTAGCACTCGCTCTCGCTGACTCGCTCGATGGGCCTAGTCGCTCGGCCCAGTAGCGCTAACTATTACTATACCTGTATAAAAAATATGGGGCCCCTCAGAATTTTAGGTCCCGTGCGGGCCGCCCCTTTTGCACCACTATGGGCCCGGCCCTGCATGGCACTTACCCCCGCACTGGTACGTGCTTCCACGTGAACTTCATGGCAACTTCTGATGAGAATGTTTCGAGGACCCTATTTTACGCCGAGTTGTGGTCCGTAACACGCAAGCCAAGGACAACACCATTCTGCTGCCCTCTGCCCTATGCATATGCGGGTAAGTCCTCTACTTTTCTGTCGTGGCTAGCACGGCTGATTAGCAAGTGATAGAGGCATTTGATTATTCTCACGATGCTTGCATGCACTATTCATCATAAATCTGAATTGGCTTATTATCATCTTACTGATCCGGGTTTTATTCTGTTAATAGGACGTTGCTACTATGACATGCTTCGCGCAAGGAAGATGGTGTATCCAGATGACGCCAAGTACATCGGTGACGATATCACCCATAAGGGGACCGGCAGTGTGGATGGCATGCTAGAGATGGACCTCATGCACTTCAGTTCCGAGTTGGACGTGGAGCTCGCGCGGAATTTGAACATGTCAGATTCACAGGATGAGCCGTATGAGCCCAGTTTAGATTCATGGCGGGCGTATGAGTGCAGTCCAGATTCATATTATAAGCCCAGTTCAGATTCAGAGGATGAGTCTATGTCTCTGGATTAGTGAGTCTTCTCTCCTACGTGGCCACGGCTAGATAGGAGTGTGTGATGCTATCAGCTGTGAAGTGAGACCATGTATATATATGATGCTTCCTGCTGTGTGTGTTATCATGTCCGAATTAATTAGCGAGCATTCTGCCATGAAGCACGTTTGGTTTCCGGAAAATGCCAACGGAGGCCGAGCTCCACAGAGCTCGGTATTTTGAAAAAAATCAAAAGTCATATTTCAAAGTTTCAAATAAATTCGAAAAAATCCACAGGAACTTATATGTTTTCCGCATGCACGTGTGAAAAAATCTTTTGAAATTTTTATATTTGTAGGCTGTATAAAAAAGTCAAAATCCCGGCCCAACAACAACAAAAATCGGCCCATTTTAGAAATACATTTTTGTCTTTTTTCTGTACGCCACGTGTGAAAGTATATGGTTATGAATTTTTGCACATACACAATACACATATGTGAGAGTGTATACAAAAAATTTCAATTTTTTCATGAAGTGGAAATTTGTATTTTGAAAACGAGCTCCGTGGAGCTCGGCCTCCAAAAGCCCTCACTCGTTTGGTTTCCATAAACTAGCTAGCTGCTACTACTGCTATGTGCCGGTCGCTGCCTTAATTTGTTCATTGCTTGGCCTTGTTAAATGCGCTATTCTTCGGTCGTTGGATTCACATTTCCCCCTTCTTTTGACATATCCTTGTTTGGCATTGTGTTGCTGGGATTGTGTTGGGATGGGGGCTTTTTAGAGTGGGCGGCCAGCTGCAGCGCCGCGTCCGGGATCAGGTGGCCGTGGTGCATCAGCGGGACGAACACGAAGGGCGCCGTCGTGGTGGCCTTGGCGGCGGAGCTTGCTCCCCGGCACGCCATCCTACTCCTAGAGCGCGACGGCAAGGCAACGACGGTGTGCCGTCGTGCTAAAAGATGGCCGGGTCTGGGGTTGGGTTGCCACAGATGCAGATACCTGCAGGCGGCAGCCATACTATGATCCTAAGTTCCTAACCTTCCTGGCATGGTATGGCAAGTGTGTTCCCTCTACTGTTATATGGCCCTGAAATGTACTTACTACTATAAGACTGACGAGGTCTTGCCTTTGGATGATAGTACTATATGCTTGTCCACTGTCCAGGCCAGGCTATCAGCGATGGTGTATCAAGGCCAGATCTACAACAGGCATGGCTAAACATAGTCCGACGGCAAAGCAGTTCTTATCAGTTTACTATTTGATATGTGGGACATGTGCACACAACGACGTTAAATTTATTTTTCACAGTGGCCGGCGCACCCCATCTTACAAGGAGCAAACATGGTAACTAGGTTTTCCGAGAACAATGCTGCACAATTCATTCATGCCTGGATTGCATTCATCAATTCCTTCTCGATCATCTGTATCAAAATTTATTTTTCGGTTTAATTTACATAAAACAAGAGCGAGTGTAGTAGTGCATTAGCACATAAATAAATCTTAGGTAATATGCTTATGCTTTCAATGTACCTGCAACTCATCTGCAGAAAATGCGGTATCCACCATCTGCGAGAGGCAACACAGATAACTAAGTACTCCCTCCGTTCCTAAATGTAAGTCTTTGTAGAGATTTCACTGGGTGGACTACATACGAAGCAAAAGGAATGAATCCACACTTAAAATGCATCCAGATACATCCGTATGTAGTTTATAGTGGAATCTTTACAAAGACTTATATTTAGGAACGGAGGAAGTAGGTTGTTATCACACCTTCACATAGATCAAGTGCATTTCCAGGCATGTGAAGAAAACTGTACCTCCGTGTCATCCATAAGCAAATAGGTCGCCATCTAAATCACAGGTAAGATAGACTCAATTAGGAACAGGTGATGCAGGATTTCCAAAACTTCAGTTGAATAAAAAGAGAATTTATACCTCCATTCCAGTCAGATTCATTGCTGCATCACTGTCCACCACCGTCTCGGCCTCAGATGTCCTGCACATCAGAAAAAGTTACAGAACTTATGAACAAGCACAGTAATCAGTCAGTCAGTTATAAAAAACAAAATAGAGAACACAAAGGCATGCAGATCCAACAATCTCAATACATCAAAGAACCATACACATTATCTCCTGCCTTGCTTGGTGATGCAGTGCCTAGGACATCCCGAGGAGGTTCGGCTCCTAAATTGCACTTCTCCCTGTATCTCTGGCATGGAAGAGCAAAGTCAAGTGTTGAGATCCTGCACGGCGGAACGAAAACCCTCAAAATTAACTGATGAAGAGCTGCAAGAGGGCAGGAGGTACTTGGAGGTGGCTTTTTATGTTCCAGATTGTCAGGCCTGTGACTCCCATAGCTTCCATTCTCTGCTTCACCGCAGTTGGCTTCGCCTCTAAGGAATTGGGACAGTTGAACAGCACAGCATCAGTTTCATCGAGAAATTTCCGATCCAAGGAACAGAGAATGAATTGTTTGACATTGTCTGCTCAAAGTTCAAGAAACCAAACCATAGGGGCCTCCTTGATACTCTACAGCTTCCACGAAGATCTTATGGAGATCGTCGGTCCAGCGAAGTAAACTCCTTGTCGGCTGCATTGCCCTGAGTAGGCAGCTGGCCAGTATGCCTGACATGTAAGAAGAATCACTGTTTTCTGTCGGCTTGCCGTTGGACATCATTCTGCAAATCAAGCTCACCACGTGTCAGTAAAGAACTAAAGATCAAAGAAATCAGAAAAGATTATATTGTGCAACTCTCTTTAGAAGCAAGGCATTGCAAACTGGCAAAAGGACAATACAGGATGGCTGTGTGCATCAGGATGATGCAGAAGCCGGGGTTATCCCCTTTCCAAAAAAAGAAGGATGCGTGCATTATGATGATGCAGTATGGCTGTGTGTTGAGATTCTGTAACTAAAAAGACAGAATCAATCGTAAAATTTGTATATTTCGTTAACGTGGGCATGTGCCCATATAGATACAGAAAATATTTCCAAATACAAAGTGGAGATCAAGCAGAACATCAATTCTCTGGCATCCTATATTAGAAAAAAGAATGCACTAAAATACCATAAGAGAAACTAAAACAAATTGTGATGCTCATACCAGTATGTGCGAGGAAGCAAATGGAACCGGGAATGTATGTCATACCTTTAGCGAGAAGAGTGAGTGATAGTGTCCTTCTCTATAAAGCCAGTCACCCTTTTATACAATTCTTGTATGAGACTAACATAACTCATCACAATTCACAGTTGCTTTGTATGGATGGAAAGGTTGGCAGAGAAGTAAAGCTTTCTCAAAATGGTAAGGAAGCAACAAGGATGATTATCTAATATGAGCATACGCTGCCAAATCCACGAATGGTGCACATCACATTAACTTATCAGGAATGTGATAGAGAAGTAAATAACCAGAATGATAATTTAGGTGCAGTAGTAAGTGTTGAGGTTGACTTATCAGGCAATCTGGATGTGTGAGATGTGATCAAAGTCCTATCCTATTACGCCAAACACCTAGCAGCAAGGTAGCAGCATGCCAGCATGAGTGCATGACCATGTCCTGTCGTTGCAATGCCATCCTACATGCCTTTCAATGAAAAAAATGTTGTGCAAACATAATAAATTGATCATAGGTGCTTAATTTCACGACGAACTCGCCCCAACAGATTAAGTTAGGCAAGACTACACAAGTTATAGGAAGTACCGAAGTAGCAAGGAAAAATGGCTTCAGCCTTAATGTGTAGGTGCATAGATGTATCATGGGCTCCTCTTGCATTGAAAATGCAACATGCAACTAGATCACAAGGTCCATAAATAATCCAGTGAACTGTGAATGATTCAATCAATGACAATAAGTTTGATGAGGTTTAATCAAATTACATGTATTGTATATATGAGGAGTACATTGTTGTGCTCTCAAGATGCCCTCAGTGATACATCCTATTTTTACAGGAAAAGAATGGACTTCTAAAATATGATAACAAGAATATCCCTAGGTTTCTTCTGGGTTGGAAGATGGCAGTAAGAAAACTAATCCTCGGCAACATACTTGTTCCTACGAGCACCAAAAGCAATTCTCTGCAAATAAAATCAGGAAGAATGATTATCACAGTAAATTCGACATTGGTTGGGGATGTCCAAGATTAATAAAAGACCCTCCCCAGGTTTCAGATAGTTCTTACTGAAAATATTCTGGAGTAGGCTTTCAAGCCTGTGAGAAAGCGAATGTAAGTCGGCTTCATGGATTGCTTGGTAGGGATTTCTCTGATGTTTGGAACAAGGTAATCCGCAACCTATTTTAATAGTCAACATGATTATTATATTACCATATTACCAACCAGATCATATGATAAAAAAGTGTAAAATAACATTAAAGGCAGGTAAGCTCAATCATTAACAGATATCCATCACAAATGAACCTAGAGGATACCGCTCATTTGCTGTACAAGGAAAACGTGTCTGTCATGGACAGACTAAGATTTTTAAGCAAGGTTATAAGCTTCGAAAGCTAACTTTGTCAATTTATATTAGATCAACTTTTTTTTTTGTTCAGAACTTCAGACCGACACATTTGATAACACATGTCTGCCTTGCAACATCATATGAAGAACTTGAAGTTACCACTTTTTAACTTTGTTAAAGCAAGCACAAAAGGTTAACAGCCCTTCAACAACGACCAAATCACAAATTTCAGGAATGTATAAACAAGTCTGGAGACCACGTTCAAGCTAAGTGGTCGGACTCTTCTACACATCAAATGGACACAGGCCTAAAGCAGCTAAAAATGATTACTACTGCAGCCAAACATAAGCTTTAGAGTTTAGAAGAAGAGTCAACATTGTTCTGGAGGAAAAGGACCAATGGCCCTGTAAAAAATACAGGAACAATGGCATAGCTCTCACCACATCAGGAGTTTCAGCTAATATATTGATGAAAAACTTTGCCTGCCATCAGTAAAATTCACAATTTAGTAACCATGAATTATCTTATCAACAATGGCAAAAAGAAAAAGAATGTCAGAAAGAAATTGTGTCTATCCCTTACTTGCTTTGTGGTAGCACCAGACATAAGAAGATCGGTCGTAACCATGCCAGGCTGCAAAAATTAGTTATGTACTTACTGTTAGTGTGTGACTATCCTTTTCAGAGTTATAAACATAACTTAGAAACAAAAGGCGATCATTTACTTATACGGATATTCCATTGACCAATACTTACAAACTTACACAAACTAGTTAGTTAAACCACACCAACTTCTAATTATCTTTATGCGAGAGAATAGTTAGGAACTCTAGAATAGTAAAAGATAACTAAAGAAAGGGTGGAGCCATATACCGATAAATTATGCACCACGACATTATTCACTTCATTCATCTGCAACTCAGCCTGCAATAAGAATCATGTTATCTTCTCCACACAGTTTCTAATAATGCTGCAAAGCTGTGACCTGCACCAGTATACTGCCTTGATTTATTTTGCTTGCTTGTACTTTATGTCTTCTCTTTTGGGTTCTCACAGTTTTTGTGGAGTTTCATCCCTAGCCTACCCCAATTTTCTTGGGACAAAAGGCTTTGTTGTTGTTGTGGAAATAAATGTAAACTTAATAAAAATTCATGCCACTGAGCCAAGTTCGAGCACACAGCAATAAATCGCCTATTATTTTCTCTATGGATGATTACAGCTTTACGATGTCCCAGATATGAGTTTGTGGCAGTGATTAATGAGCAACTACTTGGGAATTTAACATGGCTCTAAATATTGATAAAACAGTAGTTATCTCATTGTACTGCTGAATGGTTGTGTTTCGAGGCTATCGACAATTTCATGAGGTTACAATACAGCAAATAGTTCATTATTTCAAAATGCTTCATTGGAACTGCTCAAACAGAAACTAATCATTTCAGGTTAAATCGTCACACATGTTATCTTTACCTGTAGAGACTTTGTAAGGTGCACCACACTTCTCTTCGTTGCACCATAAGCGGCAAACCTGGTGATTATAATAATAATTACTTAAAATTCAAGACTACTAGTTCACCAAAAGATGATTGAGTCTGTCTTCTTAGTATTTCGTTTTGTCACAACTTTCATTTAATACAAATAACTGATACTGCCATATGGCCATGCAAATTCAGTATGTCAAGTACAATACACACATGTGGAGAAGAACAAAAGGAGATACTTATATCAGCGTCAAAAGAACAGGATATATTACACTATGTTCAATTCCACAGGTTCAAACTATATGAGCAGTTAAACGAAATCATGTGACAGCACACTCAGCTGAGTATCCAGAATTTACTACATATGAGAGAACAAACGGAAATGGTACCTTGGGGTTGGCCTTCCATCAGAGCCAGCACCATCAATGTTAAATATGTGACCACCTCGAGGTTGGTTCCACATCATATTTATTGCCTAAGATGGCAAGACGATGAGTGTTGGAATTCTTCAGCAGTCACCATGCTATACGACAAATATCTAATATTGAGTGGAAAGTAATACCTCGCGACAACATAGCATCAATCCAAGAGTGTTAGTGGTGATCACCTCACTGTTAAATCAAAGAAAAGGGTCAATGAATTATTGGCACTCGAGGTGCAACTGAATGAAGGTGTGCTTGTTCAAGCCTTGTCAATATAGAGATAGAGAATTACATTAGAGCCTCATCAGAGGTTTCTACCAAAGGTTTGTAACTATATGCATTTGATCCGGCATTGTTGATCTGCATCAATAGAAATAATTCATAAGAAATTCCAAAGAAAATTATGACATAACAGAGCCCTTCAATTTAACGCATGAACATTAAACAGTGAAGGAAAGCTGAGTATCAATTTCCAAGCACAACAATGTGGATTGCACACCACAATTCCTATAACAAGCACTGAACTATCAAATATTTCAAATAAGGGAAACTATGCAGTGAGCATCAGTGTCATTTCATAGCAAGTGGTTGTCATAGCTGTACCAAAAAAGAACGAACACGAATAAAAGTGCATGTGCAATGCAAGTGTTTGGTGAGGGAGGGGTAACTATGTACCCAAATATCAATATACTCCAGCTTGTCACGCGCAAAATCCACAAGCGCCTTCACATCCTTTCCTTCTCTAACATCACAGACAGTCCCCTATCATAGCACAAAAAAAGGAGACAATAGAGACTATGGAGTTAAACGTGTTGCACTGTACTATTTTGACGATTTTTATGAACAAAACTTGAATGAAAATATAGGGACCAAGTAGCTCAGCAGTAGGTACCCACACATGTTGCTCTCCAAATTCCTTTTTCAAGTCATTTGTTACAGATTCTACCCTTTCAGCTGTAGAGGATAAAGTAGACTGCATGTCAAGAAAAGACTAAGCTGGTATAAATTGGAACTTGCACGTGTCCATTTCATTCTTTATGGAAGTTGTCTAAATAATATCAAAACATTTAATTTGTTTGTCATTTAGAGCAATCATTAAAAGCCTCTTTGAACAGATCAATGATCTAAAAGAGTTGGAACCTACCTAAACGCAGATTGTATATTATTACAATATAAGTGCGGGAACTGCTAAAGCAGATAGATTTGACATGCATCTTAAACATCAAAGTGTTTTATGAAACACCTAAAGAAAAGTAACAATTAAAAGCAGGTGTTTCTTTCTAACCTGATCTTGAGCTTATTACAACATTATCACCAGCCTTGAGGAACTTCCTTGCCAGCGCGTATCCTATACCTGTTGAAGAACGTGCATCCAGAGGTCACTGAGCAAGCAAGACCTTACAAATGTTAACTGAAGCCAATACAATTTCCACAAGTGATGTATGCCTCTATCATCCTCTACAATCTACGCCACGATTGGATAACAAATCAATCCTTGTCCCAGTTTCAAGCTCAGCCCTCCGTCCATTGATTGATTCAGCACAACTCTTGTTCAGAGAAACAAAATCGGTGTGAAACGAACAAAGGCAGCACCTTTGGTGGAACCGGTGATGAGGACATTGTAAGGAGGCGCCATGGGCTCCCTCCGCGGCGGTCCGCCGGCACCACCGGGAAGAGCCTCCGCCCGGAACCACCCCACCGATCCCCAGGGCCGGCCCCTCGCCGCCAGCCCCCGCTGCCACGGGTGGCCGGGGAAGAAGGCTGCGTCGGAGGGTGGTGCGCGGGACGGTGCCGGGCCCGCGCGGGCGGCGGCCCGGAGCGGGAGCGAGGCGGCGACGGTGGCCATCCGGGATTCCGGAGGAGACGGAAGAGGCGCCCGGGCGAGCGAGCGAGCGGGCGTGCGACGCGTGCTCGCGGAGATAACGAGCCGGGGAGAGAGTGGCGTGCCCGACGGCGCGATGGCCCGCACGTCAGCGTCGGCGAGCGGTCCGGCGTCCGCAAACTCTCGGGTTCAGTTGTCGTCTTCCTCGTCTCCTTTTTCATTCTCCGACGAACAAGTTTTCATTTTTCTTTTTGATATATATAAACGCCGATTACACCATGCCTTCTGAAAAATCGGATTAAATTTGTAGAGTTTTAAGAAAAAAAATTGAGCCGGAGAGTTTTAAGATTGATGAAACCATCAAAGACGCTTCGTTGTCGATAAAATGTCGCTTCTCACTGAAATAATAATCCACACAAATGGAACGCCACATTGCCAATTCAGTCATTTGGACATTTGCATAATCATCCAACCACAGGCTAATCATCAGTTTTAAAATATTAAAGATTATCACTGGTTTGCATTGAAGGACTGTGTAGAACTTTTGCTCAAATGAAAGTCTATAAGAACAGAAAAAGCTAAATTATGAATCTATTTTTGACTTTAGCCTGGGTCGACATCACAAGACCAGTGAAGGAGTCTTGCACGAAAGGTTTGGTTTCATGGACCGTAGTGTAGTGTGGTGTGCATTCGTCGCATTCCGAGTACCGGGTCAGGTAGGTGATCCATGGGTTTGAACAAAATAGCTCGATCGATCAAGGCCACAAAATTCAATGTAACAAGAACGTACGCAGTCAAAAGGATTAGAGAGAGCTTGTACCCCTTCGCTCGCACGCAAGGGCACCAGCCGCTAGGGTCTCCTGTGCCTTTCGTTTACGGCGACGCTATTCTGCCTGTTGAAGAACGTGCATCCAGAGGTCACTGAGTAAACTACTCACACTTCATCGGAGAGGCAATGGTGTTGATGTAGAAGCCCTCCCACTACAAAAAAATTACACTTCCGTGATGATACGTGTTTGTCACAGTAGGTCACATTTTCTGTCATGCATGTACATCCATGATGATTTTATGATAGAATCAAGATAGTCATACATGTGTTGTCGTAGAAGTGTTCCATGACATTATCAAAATTATCATCACGGAAGTGTCCACTTCCATAACGATAAATCACGCATCATAGAAGTGCTTTCGTCAAGGGTGACCGACACGTGGCATCCACCATAACGGGTCATCGTTAAGCTATCGGGTTCCGGTTTGGATCCGATAACCCGTTAACAGCGCGGACCAATGGGGATTTTCCACGTGTAAAATTCTCATTGGCTGGCCGATCCATGTGTCAGCCCGGCGTTCGGACAGTTGTCATCCATCGAATGGACGAAACGCGCCTATGATACGTCGACACGTGTCTCGGCCCAACAGTGGCCCATTCAGGTTAAAAGGCCGGGCCTGTAAACATAAGCGGGCCGGCCCATTAGCGACCTACTTGAGTCAGGCCCATTTACAAGCACGGCCCATACAAGTTACACAGAATCGGCCATCAAAGGCCCATTCTGGATTTGACAATTTCCAGCACATCGTCAGTTTAAGCCCGTTAACAGCCCGCTACGTCTTTGGGCCCAATTACGGCCCGAGCTTCTTTCGGCCTATTAGCAGCCTATCGTCAGTTCCAGCCCGTTAACGGCCCGGAACGTCTTTCGGCCTTTTCCCGGCCCATTCTGCAGTTGGGCCAATTCTAGCTTGCTGTGACTTTAGGCCTGTCATCAGCCTATTCTATAAATGGGCCAACTCCTAGCCCATTTTGTCTCTTGGCCTGTTAACGGCGCACAACAGTTGGGCCTTTGACTTTAGGTCCATTAGGGGCCCATGTTCCACAGGGCATCATTTCAGCCCAACGCGACATTCGGCCTATTAAAAGCCTAGTTTGCAAATTGGGCCTCCTCTGGCCCATAACACTTTCGGCCTCTTACTGGCCCGTAAAGTAAAAGGGCCGAGACAAAATTGACATGTATTTCGGCCTGCTAGAGGCCCGCGGGCCATTTCCATTTATACGACCCTATCGAGCTTTTGGCCTATTAACGGCCTGCTAAGAGCGTTGTTACGGTGGGCCACATCATTTGGGATCCACTAAATATTATTTTGACCAGCCCAATTAAGGCCCGCTTTGACTACAGATGTTTGCTGGTTCGTATGGCGTCCAGGAAATGTTTGGGCGTGTTGGCCCCTGTTTCAACGATATAGCATATTCAAGAATTATCCTACTCTATACCATCGCCTCTAAAAAACATACATTGTACAATAAAAAGACTAAGGCATAGAAACATAGAATAATCCTACACTATACAATAAAGAAATTACAGCCGAATATACCACTGGGCATTATAGTTCAGCACAGGTGATAATAAAGCGTACACAAACAGCAAATTACATACACTGGACAAATAAAGCTCATACATCATGGACACACATCAACAGAAAACTTACCATTTGAACTATAATCTCTTCAGAAAATAGGATAGGCCGGATTTAGATAGCACAAATTTTAGTCTGCAAAATCTCCAATTCCTTCGTGGTTACCTCAGTGTCTTGTTTCATTTTTTGCGACTCCTGCATCTAATACCTGCAAGTCTAGTCTCAACTTGTTGATTGTACGTTGAGAATCATGTACACATTGTCTTGCCACCTCTAGTTGATGCTCGAGAATATCAGCATATTTCAATTCCAATCCATAATCATTCGGTAACGGCCATGCTGCACTGCTCACAGGTTTCTGTAAGTACACATGACTAGGGCAAAAATATAGTTACAACAGTGAAGCGAGCAAGACAGACTATTTTGTACATGGCAAAACAGAACTAACAATAATGTTACACATCATGAAGCATAAGCAGGTGATATTTTAAAATTTATAAAAATGGTAGTCTGTGCAGCCCGCATACAGAAATCTCTCTTAGCTCACCAAAGGAGCATGATGTTGGGGCCAAATCCAAAACATAGACAAGTTACAAATTTAGACAGCACGTTGTGTATAAGTAAGCAAGCAGTTGGCCATTCTGTAGCTCAATTAAAGTCTTAGGGAGCATAATGAACAACAGAGGGATTCATACAAACCTACTACAACAAGCAAAAATATGCAATCATTAGCCTAGTATAAACTAGATTGTGAGCCTCATGCAGTAATAGTTGGTTAATAGACTTCAAAGCTTCAGGCACACTTCACCAGAGTAATTAAATGGTAAGACATTTAATTATGTCAACTAATAGTTATACAAGTACCCAACATCAAGCATCATTGTTTGGGCATCTCATTAACTGAGGACAAATAAAGCAATTGAAAAGAGCAAATTAACTATGCCTGAAACAAAAAAAGAATTGAACTGTTGAGTTGGATACAGTGACTTACCTTAACTGGTTGAACAGGCTCAGCGCTGCTCCCACTTCTCTTGCAAGGCTCCTTCCTAACATCTTGTACTTGGAAATCCTCAATCTTATCTTCATTGCATCCCCTCTCCAAGGTGACACAAACTAGTTACTCGTCTCCTTGGAAGATAAATATGCATACTTTCTACTGTGAACAACACAAAAGGATGAGATTATAACAAAACAACACCAGATAATAAAACATGCCACATCTCTTGCACTTGCACACAATGAAATGAGCATTTACTATGTGTGCACTATGTAAAAACTAGGCATACCTTTGAACTGGATCTCCAGGTACTCTTGGAGAGCCTACTTTAGTGTACAGCCAAACCTTTATGTCACCTATGAGTTAGACAAGCCCCCACTACAGCAGCCCTTAGTGTTTAAATCATTGACAAGCTCTGTTAGAGTGTGAGGTCAAGAACAACAAGTAATCAAAGCAAACAGTCCTAGTATGGCTGGCTGATGCAAACAAGCAATTGAGCAGATGTGTGAGCAAATCTTACATATCAAGAAAAGAAGCAAAGAAGGAGGCTTAAAGACCATCACTTGACTGACCAGATTTAAGGGGCATTTAAACATCATGTGCAATGTATGAACTAACATAAACATTGCATATTCTAGATTCTACAATGGAATGCACATGTATTAGGTTATGACATGTATGATGATGCCTAAATGTACACTATAGCAGACAGGAGTGATTCATCATTGCACACACAATTGAATTACAGGTAAGGGCCAGTTCTATTCTGCCTTTTCAGAGCTTATTGTCAAAATAAGCCATAAGAGATGTAAAGAAGTCATTTTTTTGAGTTATGGGCTTGGGCTTAACTTATTTCGCTTTGGAGGGGGGGTGTTTCGGATAGAAGCTCACGAAAAATTGAAGGGAAGGGGAATAGTGAAATGACTCTGTTGTCTGCCTATATTACACTCAAAATGCAACTACTCACGCCCCCATCACACCTGACCCTCAAGTAAAAACAAACACACAAGCGTTCATTGCCCTGCCCGCTTGCATCTCCTCTCCCCTTTCCCTCTACCTTGATCCCCTGCCTGCAGCGCTAGGGTTCCTCCAGCGAGTAGTTGCCACTGGTCCCATCTGGCCTGGTCCTCGATGATGCTCTGTCCAGCAAGGCTACATGGCCGGTGGGAAGGGCCAAATCTCCCCGGCTGCTCCTCCCTCTAGCGTTGCCCCTCATTCTCATGGTCTCCAGCAGCTACTCCACTGTGGTCCGTCCAATGCACTACTCCGGTGGGCGCTGCACAACTACGGCCGATGCCACACTGTGGAAGAAGGCACATTATTCCCCCTCCCCTCCTCCCAGGTCGTGGCCTTGAGGTGCTGTTGAAGGATGAGCTCATCCAACAAGGTGAGGATATCCTATGATTTTTTGCCAAATTTTCATTCTGATCCACTATACGATGAATTGCTATGAGATGTTTCTGCTGCTGCTATATGACGCATTGCTATGAGCTACTCCTGCTGCTACTATATGATGAATTGCTATGAGTTGCTGCTGCTATATGATGAATTGCTATGAGCTGCTACTGGTGCTATATGATGAGTTGCTATAAGCTGCTCCTGCTGCTGCTATATGATGAATTGCTATGAGCTGCTCCTCCTGCTGCTATATGATGAATTGCTATGAGCTTCTCCTGCTGCTGCTATATGATGAATTGCTATGAGCTGCTCCTGCTGCTGCTATATGATGAATTGCTATGAGCTGCTGCTGCTATATGATGAATTGCACACTGCTGCTGCTACTGTATAATGGGTTGCTATGAGCTGCTATTGCTGTTATATGATGCTTTCGGGTGGTGGTGCTATGTGATAATAACCAGCCACTTGGACCATCGAATTTCAATAAATAATTGTTCTTCATTTAAATGTGGGTCATGCGTTCTTCGTTTAAATTACGCAATGGGATCTCTATGGAAGACATTGACCAAAGTAGCTTGTACCAAGTAGATGGTATCTTTGTATTTGCATTTTGAACAAATAGTGATGGTCTATTTTCCTATCATGTTAATTACTGCACTGGCTTCAATTTTTGATGTTTGCAAGTCAAATTAATTTTCATATGGGCAGCAAAATGACAAAATATAATGCAATCTAGACTTCTCACTGATCATACCAAAGATAAGCTGAAAAGGAAGGCAATGAAAAGAACTGGTTGGCTTATTACCTTGAGCTTATATTCACAGGTACTTTTTTCTTAGGATAACTCGTAATAACTGTCCCTAAGAAACTTGGCCAATAGAACTGACATACAAATAACATGTCACGATGATTGCAATGGAGGAGTGACCTACCATAGCACACTGTATAGGCTCACCGCTACCTCTCCTTTTTTGCGATGTTCCATGAAATTGCCACATACATCTTGTACTTTTTCGTTGTGTAACCCTATCTGCAAGTTGACACGGCTAATTTCAAACATCTCTACATGATAATACATTGCATATCCCTTGCGCATATTTAAACCACCAATTAACGATTGTGTGCATAGCATAAACTAGCCATGACTCTGTGTGCTGGACTAACAGACACTCTAAGGGAGCCTAATGTAGTGTACCGGAATTCCTACATGCCACCTATGATTTTGTGTAATGTACTACCTTTGTTCCTAAATATATGTCTTTGTAGAGATTCCAGTATGGACCACATACAGATGTATATAGATGCATTTTTGAGTGTAGATTCACTCATTTTGCTCTGTATGTAGCCTATAGTGGAATCTCTAGGAAGACTTATATTTAGGAACAGAGGTACGAGGTAGTATCATGTATGACATCTACATATCTAATTTAGCAGCCAATAGTAGAAATCATTGTCTGCACAATGGGATTACTGGTCAAAAATCCTAGCAAAGCACGCTGGCAGGTACACAACAATACAAGAGAGAGAGAGAGAGAGAGAGAGAGAGAGAGACGCACTTACAAGAACATAGCAATGCCTCAGTCCAGGATCTTGGTTGGCCAAGCTGTTAGATCCAAAAGAAACATCATCCTTGTAGTTTTTGCCAGCTGCATAACATGTAACAGCGACATGTTAGTATATTTGAAGTACATCGGGCAGGTGATGCTGGACGGGTTTAAAGGTGACAAGTACCTAGGCCGTGGCGGGTGAGGGAGTCCTGGATTAGGGGGTATCCGAACAGCCGGACTGTGTACAACGTCCGGACTATTGAAGCGAGAAGATACAAGACTCAAGACTCCGGCCCGTGTCCGGATGGGACTCTCCTTTGCGTGGAAGGCAAGCTTGGCAATCCGGATATTATATTTCCTTCCTTGTAACCGACTCCATGTAAACCCTAGCCCTCTCCAGTGTCTATATAAACCGGAGAGGTTGGTCCTTAGAAGGCCGATCACAATTATAATCATCCCATCATAGGCTAGCTCTTAGGGTTTAGCCTCTACGATCTCGTGGTAGATCTACTCTTGTACTACCCATATCATCAATATTAATCAAGCAGGAGGTAGGGTTTTACCTCCATCGTGAGGACCCGAACCTGGGTAAACATCTGTGTCCCTTGCTTCCTGTTACCATCAGCCTTGATGCACAGATCGGGCCCCTACCCGAGAACCGCCGGTTTTGACACCGACATTGGTGCTTTCATTGAGAGTTCCTCTATGACGTCGCCACAAGGCTTGATGGCTCCTTCAATCATCATCAACAACGTTGTCCAGGGTGAGGCTTTCCTCCCCGGGCAGATCTTCGTGTTCGGCGGCTTCACACTACGGACCGATCCGCTTGGTCATCTGGAGCAGATCGTGTCAGGAGCGCCGGATAGTTATGATGAGCATGGCTTGGACCTGCCGTCAGACGATGCTCGGGATATTATCCTGGCAGAAGCCTCGGATCTAAATCCGGGGCAGGTTGTGTTGCCTAAGGACGGAGGGCTGGACCCTGTCCCGCAGGCCATACCCTCGTTGGCGATGGAGCCGAACACAGGTCTCATCTCTGAGGGAACCTGTGACTCCGGACCCCCAGATTCATATCCGGATGTAGGTTCCAGTCAGCGCGTCCCCGAGCCCGCCGATCCTGGTTGGGCTCCGGTGATAGAGTTCACCGCGGTGGGCATCTTTCAGCATTCGCCCTTTGGCGACATACTAAACTCATTTAAAATTCTCTCTTTGACAGAGAATTCCAGGCCGAACTATGTCCGGCTCGAGTGGGAAGCAGGCAACGAAGAAATTTGTTACCCACCCACCACCCACATGATAGCCACGGTTGATGATTTAACCGACGTGCTGGACTTCGACTCCGAAGGCATCAACGGTATGGACGACGATGCAGGAGAAGACTCAGAATCTTTGGGGTACCGGATTCCCGCCTCGTCACACGACATATACATGGTGGATACGCCCAAGGAAGGCGATGGTGACAATCCGGAAGATAACACCCCTGGGCAAAAACCAAAGCGACGGCGCAGACGTCGTTCCAAATCCGGCAACAGTAAAAATATCAGCAAGAGCGCCAGAAGAATGGATACTCCGGTCAACCCTGAAGGCAATAACGACCAAACGGAACCAGCGATGGAGGGGACGAACCAGGTCACGCCGAGCATAGTTCGGAGCAGACGCCCGAAGACAACGATCCAGAGGGATGAGTTCATTAAACCGGCCCAGGACAAGAAGACAGTCCGGACGATGACGCATTCATCATTCCGAAAGAACACGTGGAACGAGAGAACCTCCACAGGAAGCTTATGGCCACAGCGAGAAGTCTGAAGAGGCAGAAGCAATGGCTTAAAGCCGCACAGGAAACGCTCAATCGCAGATGGAATAAAGTGCTAGACATTGAAGAAAGATATGGCAACGATCGCCACACAAAGAGCTACCCAAAACGTAAGCTACTGCCAGAATTCGACGACGAGGCCGTCCCACCAAAAAGTAACACGACCAGGAGACCAGAAGTACCACTGCATAACCGCAATAAATCAACTACCGAAGATGCCCACGATCTACGTGAGCACCTGGATAAGAAAGCTGGCACAGCTAGGTCCATCTACGGATCTAAAGGACACACCCCGGCGGGGGACTGTGGTCGTCAAAACAATTATGACAACCAGACACCAGTTCGGAATAAACACCGAACACAACAATAGCCGACGGCATGCCACAACACGTCCAGATACAGAGGGGCTACTCACCCCCTGTGCTTCACTGATGAAGTATTGGACCACGAATTCCCGCAGGGCTTTAAACCTGTGAACATAGAGGCATACGACGGAACTACAAAACCAGGGGTCTGGATCGAGGACTTTATCCTGCACATACACATGGCTCGTGGGGATGACCTCCACGCCATCAAATACCTTCCCCTCAAACTGAAGGGACCAACTCGGCACTGGCTGAAAAGCCTCCCCGAAAATTCGGGAACTGGGAGGAACTAGAGGACGCTTTTAGGGCCAATTTCCAAGGGACTTATGTCCGGCCTCCGGATGCTGACGATTTAAGTCACATAATCCAACAACCCAAAGAGTCCGCCCGCAAGCTTTGGAACAGATTCCTCACTAAGAAGAATCAAATTGTTGATTGTCCGGATGCCGAAGCCCTAGCGGCATTCAAACATAGCATCCGTGACGAGTGGCTCGCCAGACACCTCGGCCAAGAAAAGCCTAGGACAATGGCAGCCCTAACAAGCCTTATGACCTGCTTTTGCGCGGGTGAAGATAGCTGGCTAGCCCGTAAAGGCACTAGCGACCCCAGCACATCCGAAATAAGGGATGGCAATGGGAAGCCACGGCGTAATAAAAACAAACGCCAAAACAAGGAAGAGAGCCCGGACAACACAACGGTTAATGTCGGATTCAGGGGCTCTCGACCTAACCAGCAAAATAAGCAATCTAGTAAAGAAGGACTGTCCGGTCTGACCAGAGTTCTGAACAGACTATGCCAAATTCATGGCATCCCCGACAAACCTGCGAACCACACGCACAGAGAGTGCTGGGTCTTCAAGCAGGCCGGCAAACTAAACGCCGAACACAAGGAAAGGGAAACACCAAGTGAAGACGAGGATGAACCTTGCCAGCCGAACACTGGGGGACAGAAAAAATTCCCGCCAGAGGTTAAAACAGTGAACATGATCCACACGACTCGCACATCCTTGGGAAGGCACGAACGCGCCCATAACGACACGCGCGATATAGAGCCCATCGTACCCACACCTAACTACTGGATGTCTTGTTCGATCACTTTCGATCGCCTGGATGGCCGAACTAGTATTCGGCGCGAAGGATCAAACGCCTTGGTGCTTGACCCAATAATCGACGGATACCATCTCACTCATGTCCTCATGGACGGCGGCAGCAGTCTCAATTTAATATATGAGGACACTGTCCGCAGGATGGGGATAGACTCATCCAGAATCAGCAAGATTAACACCACCTTTGAAGGGGTGATACCAGGCATTGAAGCCTACAGCAGGGGCTCCGTCATACTTGAGGTAACATTCGGCTCTCCAGGCAACTCCAGAAGCGAAGAACTAGTCTTCATCATCGCACCCTTCCAAAGCAGCTATCAAGCATTGCTTGGAAGAACGGCCTTCGCCCGCTTCAACGCATTGCCGCACTATGGCTACCTTACACTTAACATGCCTGGTCCACGCGGCGTCATCACCATTAGCGGAATAACAGAGTGCTCTTCATGCGCAGAGGAATACGTGACAGCCCTAGCGGCCGGACTATAAGCGGCCTCTAACAAAAATATGACGGGTCGTTAAGACCACGGACACGGTTAGACGAGTCCGGCAGCCCATATCAAACCAGGGCACTGTATATGTAATCCTATAGTGGACACAAAGGGCTAATAAATAAAGCCCCACACTTGGCCCAACCTTATTGGTAGGCCAGCATCTTACATTTTTTACTATCCATCGCATACTTACGTTGCACTCTCCTATGAGTTTCCCTTTTCCGCAGACAACGTTCGCGCGATACCCTTCCAGGATGCGCACAACGGAGACAAAGGCGCAGACGTGCAACAGGGCCCCGTTCAACAGGTTTCTTTTTAGATTAAGCCCTTGTGTAAACCTTTTCTATTGCCTCTTGTCGTTTAACCATCCCATGGGTTCCATACCCACAGAGGATACTGCCTTTTTGGCATTTCGCCACGACAGATTAACGCACGTACCTGGAAATACAGGGTTTTTAATGAATGGGCATTCTTGAGCCCATCATTTGTTATAAAGTCTGAGTACCTTCGGGAGTGTTCGGCGTCACGAGTTTGGCCTTATATGCATCAGCTCCGAATCATGTCTTTGGTCAAATGTTGGGTTTGCCAGGCTCCTGGGTTTGCCGCCTTACGTTCCGTTATAATCGGCTAAGGTGGCCAAAGGAGAACTACTGCGATTGTGCCCTGGTTATTCCGGATGAGCACCTCGATGAGAAAGCCGCCAACCGATCATCATGATACAAAGAGACTGGTCAACCACTCGACGACTCACCGGAATCTCTAGGATTCCTCCGCATTAACGAAGGGCCATTTTTCGGCCAGGTACATATGCGCCCGTATTTGGACGCACGCGAAGGTACCAGGGGCTACATAGTAGCCCCAACGTTAGAATCCCGCGGCTAGGCGAAAGTGTTACAGCTATATAGTCCGGTTGCCTAGTTCGACGTGCGATCACCTCCTTGCTGGACCAAGACGTTGGATAAAGAGTGATTAAGCACATTTTTTCGCGAACTCCCCCGCATTATAAGATTGGGGGCTGAAGCCAACGACTGCTATCTTTCGGATTACCCCCCCCCCCCACACACACACACACACACACATATATATATATATATATATATATATATATATATATATATATATAAACGGCCGCACAGGGGACACAATCATATTTTCAGACAAACATTATAAATATAACCTTCTAATCAAAATAAACATTGTTTTTACAATGATTTGAATCATCACTCGAATAGGAGATTCTTGAACGCTGCGCCTCTATCGGCGGGCACCCTCTGTGACTGCGCCAGTAGTGCCCGCGGATATTGGCCCCCACCGGATCCTGAGACGCTATCATAGTGGCATCCATATCCGTCCAATACGCTTTAACGCGGGCAAGGGCCATCCGCGCACCCTCTATGCATGCTGACCTCCTCATGGCATTGATCCGAGGCACGGCCCCAAGGAACTGTTGCACCAAACCAAAGTAACTGTCCGGCTTTGGCCCTTTCGGCCAAAGATGGTCTATTACAGACCGCATTGCAAGACCGGACAGCCTGTGAAGCTCCACTACAGCAGCCATCTTATCACTTAACGGCAACGGGCGAGTGGGAGCATTGAACTGCGACCAGAAAAGCTTCTCCACCTCCTTCTCACCCTGATCTTTGAAGAACTCCATAGCATCAGCCGTACTCTTCGCTTTGTGCTGCGTGGCGTCGCGAACTCCAAAGATCCATCCAGGGCGTGCGATTGATCGAAGAACTTCGTCCGCAGCAAATAGGAGCCTCTAGCCACGATTTTACCGGCCTGTTAAAGCTCCTCCCGCGCACCTCTGAGCTCGGTCCGTATTTCCTTGGTGGCATTAAGTGCCTTGCTCAGGTCAGCCGATTTATCCTCATGCTCCTTTTTCAGGAGCTCATACCGGTCAACGGCATTTTTTAACTCGATAGCCATTTCGGCTATCTTTTTCTCGCTTCGGCGATGAGCATCCTGTTCGGCTCTCAATTCCTCGGTCGCATTTAGGGCAGCCGCATTGCTCACCCAAGCATGTTCCTTGGCTAGAGCAAGTTCCGCCCTAGGGCCTCCACGGCAGCAGCACCATCTGCAGTCCAAACATATTACATTACTATGTGCCACCTTAAATATTTTCCTATGCAGGAAAGACAGGACACATACCTTGTGATTTATCCAGCCGCTTATTCATCAGAGTGATATCGGCATCAACCGGACCAATTTGCCTCGTCAGTTCGGCAACTTCAATGGACGGGTCGGCGGCCGGACCCACAGGTACTTGCACATATTTACAACATAAATCTTTGGTTTATGATCCCCCGTTTGCCGCCTAAGGCGGGCAACCAGAGTCTCAGGGGCTACTATCTATATGGAGCACACCTACCGTGTGCCTCACAACCAAAGAAACAGTGCATTCTTCATTATGTGCCTCAAAGCCTCTGAGCAGGCTCGTGAAATCTTCTTGAGCACCGCGCTCATTAATGAGTGGTGCTCCTCCGAGAGCGCAGCTCGCTCCAGCAAGCCCGTCAGTACGTCCGGCCGGACACCGAACCGCGCCGGACTCTTTCCATCGCCCCTCGTGGTAGCCAAATGCTCCAGGTGCAGGGCGACTGACGGATTGACTCCCGGCTTCGGCAGATCCGGACTCCTCCATGACGACACCTCGGCGTCGCCCGCTTCATGAGTCGGAGAAGGGGGTGGGGTCTCGCTCTCCATCATCTTCGGAGGAAGGTCCCCCGAAGACGAACCCTGTTGAGAGGAGCTGCTGGCCGGACGGCAAAAATTTGAATCCTGGTTACCGACCGAGGAGAAACACAGTACCTTCGGATCGTAGATTGACTTACAGCTCGGTGGAGGGCTGGCCCGTTGGAGGGCATGGTGCGGTGAGGGTGCCCGTCGGGGCAAGGCCCCCTGGGGATGTCTTTTTCCCTAATTTGGGCATCTCTGCCTCCAAATCTGCGGAGGCGGCCCTCTTCTTCCCGCGCGGGGAGGAGGCCTTAGCCTGTCCTCCCCGACTATCCTCCCTGGGGGAGGTAACAATTCCCCCGGTTCAGATGCGTAGCGTGTGGGGTTCGGATGCGTAGCGTGTGGGGTTCGGATTCTTCATCCCTCCCCTTATCTTTCCCCGAGGGCATTCTGCTGAGTACCCGGTCAAGCATCTTGGCCATAGTGGGGACGGGCGAGCCTCCGGGAAGCGGTGCCGGACACCTAATCCTCTCCGCCTTGCTGAGCCATTCCTGGACGCGGATGATTGTCAGAACGAACAGTCATGATAAATACAAAACAGGGTGTCCGGTATCAAGGCTACTTACTTGGGTATCTAGGCGATTACAGCTTAGGCCCGCATCCTCGGTGGTGTCCGGACATACTACTTTCTGTCCAAAGAATAATTTGCACATCTCTTTGGGCTTCAAGCCGAAGAAGTGCTTGACAGTCCGCGGATCCTCCGGATTGAACTCCCACATCCGGAGAGGCCGGCGTTGGCACGGCAACATCCGCCGGATCAACATCACTTGCATTATGTTGACAAGATTAATGTCCCTTGCAAGAAGCTCCCAGATGCAATTCTGCATTACTAGTATATCACCAGCGGGTCCCCAATTCCGCCCTACGTCTGTCCAAGATGCCAACTGTGACGGAGGGCCCGAGCGAAACTCGGGGGCAGCCACCCACTTTGTGCCTCGGGGAGCTGTGACATAAAACCACCTCCGTTGCCATACATCGGATACTTCTGGGAAAGAACCCTTTGGCCACAGGGCATCAACATTTCTACTTATTACGGCACCTCAGTTCTCCACATGTTGGCCCCCGATCGTCTTCGGCTTCACATTAAAGGTCTTTAGCCATAAGCCGAAGTGCGGGGTGATGTGGAGAAATGCCTCACACACGATAATGAACGACGAGATATGGAGGATAGCGTCCGGAGCCAGATCATGAAAATCCAACCCATAATAGAACATGAGCCCCCTCACGAAGGGATCGAGGGTGAAACCTAAACCGCGGAGGAAGTGTGGGACGAAAACAACACACTCATTAGGCTCCGGCATAGGGATGACCTGCCCTGGAGCAGGAAGCCTGTGCTAGATATCTGCGGTCAGGTATCCGACCTCCCTAAGCTTTGCAATGTCCTTCTCTTCAATCGAGGAGGCCACCCACCGGCCTTGAGGGTCAGATCCGGACATATTGGAGGATTCCGGAGGAGTGGAGCTTAGGTTTTGGGTGTTAGAACTCGAGGTGCGAGAAGGCGCGATGAAGGTGAAAAAAGAGGCGTAGGTCTCGACCCCTTTATAAAGAAGGTGAATATCAAGAGTCCCCGGTGTGACCGTTTGAGGCTTATCTAAAAACACACGGGGTAATAGCAACAACTATCGTGGGGTCACGCACGCTCATATTGATGGAAAATCCCGTAATAAAAGGGACACGATCTCTGCCTCGAATAAAACCTCCTCGTAACACAAGTCGTTGTGGGCTAGGAAATGCCGGTTCGCATTGGACCAAGCCACGATGCAAGGGCACGACGCACGAAGATGGCCAGCAAATTAGATCTATGCCATGTGAAGATCATCTTGTGGATCCGGACACAATTTGAGTGTTCGATAACCACTTTGGAGTATTCGGAGGAGGAACCCGCCTTGCAATGCCGAAGACAATACTGCATGCCGGACTCATCGTCATTGAAGCCTGGTTCAGGGGCTACCGAGGGAGTCCTGGATTAGGGGGTATCTGGACAGCCGGACTGTGTACAACGTCCGGACTATTGAAGAGAGAAGATACAAGACTCAAGACTTCCGCCCATGTCCGGATGGGACTCTCCTTTGCTTGGAAGGCAAGCTTGGTGATCCGGATATTATATTTCCTTCCTTGTAACCGACTCCATGTAAACCCTAGCCCTCTCTGGTGTCTATATAAATCGGAGAGGTTGGTCCTTAGAAGGCCGATCACAATTACAATCATCCCATCATAGGCTAGCTCTTAGGGTTTAGCCTCTACGATCTCGTGGTAGATCTACTCTTGTACTACCCATATCATCAATATTAATCAAGCAGGAAGTAGGGTTTTACCTCCATCGAGAGGGCCCGAACCTGGGTAAACATCTGTGTCCCTTGCTTCCTGTTACCATCAGCCTTGACGCACAGATCGGGACCCCCTACCCGAGATCCGCCGGTTTTGACTCCGACAGCGGGTGCTTGGCATCTTGCCAGACGGTGGGAATCAGGTTAGAAACGTCAAGGGTGATGACGCTGCGCTAGGTGTCGGGGTCCGGTTAGGAGATCTAGAACCATCGAGTAGGGTGTTTGTGGAGCAGCTCCGGTAGGGTGGACTATGGTGTGGGCAAAGCAGATCTGTGGCCGTGGACGAGGGCATCAGTGAAGCTGCTCTGATGATGTACATATTTTGACGATGTATATATTATGATAAATAATAAAGCAGGACCTCTGTCCTTTTCATCCTCAATGATCATATGTCTTCACCATTGTCATTTCCAATGACCAATTGGGGGCTGATCGTATTTGAATCTAGCTTAACCCTTTTGGTCCGTCTCATGATCGTATTCGAATCTCGCCGTTAAACCTTATGATCACTAGGGGGCTTCCTGTTCAAACATAGGTCGTATTCGAACCAAAGAGAACATAGCTGTCGGTACCCTCTTGATCGGCACACTGCCAAGCTCACTAGGGGGCTTCTTGATCGTATTCGAATCATAGCTCAACCCCTTTTGGGAACCGACTTTGATCGTATTAGAGTCGTTAAAAAACTCTCAAGGTCATTAGGGGGCTTCCTGTTCAAACATAGGTCATATTCGAACCAAAGAGAACATAGCTGTCGGTACCCTCTTGATCGACGCAACGCCAAAGCCACTGGGGGCTACATGATCGTATTCGAATCCTAGCTTAACCCCTTTGGAGCGGTTTACTGATCGTATTCGAATCAGAAGCCTCGATTGTTTCTTCTTCTTATTTGGTTCAAGTTTTATTTGAAAGCAGCCTTTATTTGACTTGAGACTTTTTTGTTCAAAGACTTAAGTGCAAGTATGGTTAAATTTAACCCGGCTTGATTTTGGATGATAAGTCGACAACATATAAGAATCATCATATATTCAGAAGTGTTGGTTTCCAAAGATTGGGTTATCACCCTTACTATTCGGGTCATATAAACCAGCAGTACAAATCTAAAGGTCACATGTATGATATTATAGTTGTGTTTCGAAATTATACTTTACAACAAGCTTCTCTGTGACTCTTTTTCCATACTAATGGTTATATGTAAAGATATTATGACCCGCCGTGCGGCAAGCCGCCAAGGGATCTTGTGATAATTTCTCTGTGCAGGACAAGTTCAGAGACTTGCTAAAGCATAAGGAAAACAGATGATAAGTATAATATGGGTGAATATAAGATGGCGGTGATGAAGTCATGTACCTAGGGTAGGGTCATGGACCTGTCCAAGATACCCTCCCCAAGGACATCTTTAGAAGAAACTGCCTTCCAGTCGACCTAGAGGGATTCCACTCGACGAACTTGAAGACACTCGACCATGAAGGCTCACTCGACCACCAGGAGTTCAAGAGCCACTCTGTATCCAAACGGTGTGTAATTAAGTAGTCTTTATGGTCATGATGACACTTTATGTAAGGCGTTACCAGTAACGCCAGGCCTTAATGTACTTTAAACCCTCCACTACGTGGGCTGGCTGGGGTCTTGGCATCCTCTATATAAGCCACGCCCCTCCACTGGCAGTAGGGTTCGGACCCTTGTAACTCATACGCTTATAATCCAGTCGACCGCCTCCGGGCTCCGAGACGTAGGGCTGTTACTTCCTCCGAGAAGGGCCTGAACTCGTAAATCCCTTGCGTATACAACTACTCCATAGCTAGGATCTTGCCTCTCCATACCTACCCCCTATTCTACTATCAGTCTTAGTACCACGACAGTTGGCGCCCACCGTGGGGCGGGTGTCTTAGGGACTTATTGGAGAAGTTGGAATTGTTCCGATTGCCTTCACCATGGTTTCTGGCGGAGTTTTGGTCGAGGGCCGCAAGATCCGTCTCGGCGCGCTCACGTTCATCGCTGACGACTCCGCTTGGCTCCAGGAGGCCCCACTCGACATCGACGTGCTTCTCGTCCGCGGGGCAACGCACTTTCGCGCATGTGTCCACGGCGTCCTGCTGCGGCAACCATCGGCTCCGTATTGGTCGACTCCTGTGTCGTCCTCCCTCCCTGTCTCCCGCCAGCGCAAGCGCTCTGGTCGATCGAGGCTTCAGTGGTGGGTGAGACACGCAGTGGCTCGCCAATCGGCCACCACCCAAGTCGCGGCGATCAAGCCCGACGAATCTCTCTATGGCATGTTCGATCTGTCAACTGGCTCCGTAGAGACTACATCCGAGTGCGATAGCAGTGATCCAGCGGCGGAGGTCCTTATGGTTAATGGGCCTTGTAGTCCTCCCAGCTTCCCTCGCACCGATGGAGCGGACGGCGGAGGCGACCCCGCTCAGGTCCACGAGGAGTATCAACCCGAGCCACTCACTTCTCTGCAAACGGAAGATCTTCGCCGCTGGAATATGGATGCTCTGCATACTCCCATCATAGGAGAAACCCGAGGCTCGCGCCTTGGAGGATCGCGTTTAATAACTTGGCTGGCGCTTTCGACCGAGAACCTCCAGCGAGCACTCGACAATCTTGTGGCAACGAAAATACCAATTCAATCGACGTCAACTCTTTCCGCCGCCGACCGGTATATCGAACCCCAATTCAGAATCTAGCAACTGCGTCCGTATAAGCGGTCGATTCAGCCCTCTCGGTCGGGGCGGCAGAGGCTTGATGCAGATCAGAGATTTGCTCCGAGCAGCAGGAGATCAGAATTTAGCTGTATCATAGTCACGCAATAGGATTCACAGTCAATCCATCGCTGCGAATACAGTCCAGTTGGCTCACAGCCCAAGATCGCCTCCGCGGCGTGAGGGACGTGGGGGACGACGTGATCAGTTTGATGACCGTTTCGATCGTGATGATCGACGTCGAGTGCCCACTCCTCCCCCAAGGGGTGGGTCTTACGCCCCTTGGCAGCAAGATGACAGACGTTAGCATAGTGTTGGGCGGAGAGCTCCGGTCGACCCCAGGGAACCAGGCTTTGACGCGAGATCCATTATCGTGCAAGGTTTGGTTGATCGGAATAGAGCTCACCGTGAAGGCCACGACAGAGATGTGCCCACCAGCAACCGAGTTCATGTTTCAGGACCAGAGTGTTTTAGCAGAGCCATCGAGCCAGTGATCCTCCCAACTTCAGGTTGGCGACTGGGTGAGTAAGTTCCTTTGGTGAGTCCAAGCCCAATACTTGGCTTGAGGACTACCGAGTGGTCTGTCAGATTAGCGGTGGCAATGATGAGGTGGCCATGAAACACCTACCTCTTATGTTGGAGGGTTCGGCCAGAGCCTGGTTGAATCACCGGCTCCTAGCAGCATTTACACTTGGGAAGATCTTGCACGAGTGTTCGTCGGGACATTTGAGGAACTTGCAGCGACCAAGTGGGGTGACAGAGCTGCGGTGTGCATGCAAAAGTCGAATGAGACCACGAGAGATTACATCCAGAGATGGATTACATTGCATCATACTGTGGAGAACGTGTCGATCATCGAGCGATCTGTGCCTTCAAGGAAGGCGTTAAGAACAAAGAGTTAAGTTTGAAGTTTGGTCGGACGGAGACATGACCACGAGTCGAATGATGGAGATTGCCACCAAATCGCCAATGGTGAAGAAGAGGATCGACTCGGAGTGGCAAGTACAAGCCGAGTCGGTCGGAAAAAACTCCAATCGGAAGCGAAGCGAAAGCCGAGCCACTGCTCTGGAGAAGCCTTGGCCGTGACTCAGGGCAAGTTTAAAGGGAAACCCAAAGGATCCTGGAACCCCAAGAAGGTGAAGGACAAGGAAGGAAACGACATGATGGATTTTCCATGCCACATCCACACGAAGAAAGACAAAGAGGGTAACTTCATTTACCCGAAACATACCACTCGACAGTGCCAGCTCTTAATCCAGCAATTTCAAGGAAAACAACCCAAGGATAAGGAAAAGGAGTCAGACAAGGCTGAGGACAAAGAGGATAGTGATGAAGGTTACCCCCATGTCAATTCCACTCTGATGATTTTTGCTGATG
This sequence comes from Aegilops speltoides, assembly GCA_021437245.1. Classification (NCBI taxonomy): domain Eukaryota; kingdom Viridiplantae; phylum Streptophyta; class Magnoliopsida; order Poales; family Poaceae; genus Aegilops; species Aegilops speltoides. Next base: position 441,882,145 of record CM038146.1, read on the forward strand.
TGGAGAGCAAAAGTCGACTGAAAGTTATCAGCTGTGAGGTAAATATGGTTGCTCCGGCGACACCCAGCTATCTGAAATGGTCTCAGACAGCCATTACATTCGACCAGCCTGATCACCCGACACACATAGCCACCCCTGGGAGGCAAGCTTTGGTGGTCGACCCAGTCGTCGAAGGCACTCGACTGACTAAGGTTCTGATGGATGGTGGCGATGGATTGAATATATTGTATGCAGAGACGCTAAAGGAATGGGCATTCCGATGTCGGACTCGCCCAAAGAACATGAGTTTCCATGGAGTCATTCCTGGAAAGAAGGCTGAGTCACTCGGCCAAATAGCTCTTGATGTGGTTTTCAGCGATTCGAAGCATTTCCGCAAAGAAAAGCTAACATTTGAAGTCGTGGATTTCTAGAGTGCTTATCACGCTATTCTGGGCAGGCCAACTTATGCGTGGTTCATGGCTCGACCATGTTACGTATACCTCAAATTGAAGATGCCTGGTCCCAAGGGTGTGATCACCATCACTGGCAATCGGAAAAAGGCAGAAGAGTGCTTTCAGAAGGGCTCAAAGATTGCCGATGCTCAGATAATAGTGGTGGAGCTGCAAGAGTATCAGAAAAATGCAGATCCGAGTGATTTGTTGCGGGCCAAGAAGCCCGCCACAGAGTCAGCATTCCAGTCGTCTGGTGAGACGAAACCCGTTCACATTCACCCGACCGATCCCAATGCTACTCCGACTCATATTTCCACAACACTCGACTCTAAATAGGAAGAAGCGCTCATCCAGTTCCTCCATGAGAACTGGGACATCTTCGCATGGAAGCCTTCTGACATGCCGGGTGTTCCCATGGGGCTGGCTGAGCATCGTTTACGAGTCGACCCAAAAGCAAAGCCTGTCAAAGAACATCTTCGACGGTCCGCCGTCCAGAAGAGAAAGGCCATTGGTGAGGAGGTAGCTCGGCTCCTGGTAGCCGAGTTTATCCGAGAGATTTACCACTCCGAGTGGTTTGCCAATGTTGTCATGGTCCCCAAGAAGGACAAATCACTTCGCATGTGCATTGATTTCAAACATATCAATCGGGCCTGCCTGAAAGATCATTTTCCTCTCCCTCGCATCGACCAAATTGTCGACTCAACTATGGGATGTGAGAGATTGTCTTTTTTAGATGCCTATTCCGGGTACCATCAGATCCGTCTGTATGGACCCGACGAGATCAAAACAGCTTTCATCACTCCATTCGGATGCTTCTGCTATATTACCATGCCATTCGGCCTCAAGAATGCCGGAGCCATGTTCATGAGGATGATTTAGAAGTGTTTACTCACTCAAATCAGTCAGAATGTTGAAGCGTACATGGATGATATTGTGGTCAAATCATGGAAGGGTTCTGACCTGTTGACTGACCTCGCTGAAACATTTACCAATCTCAGGAGATATGATATCAAGCTCAATCCATCAAAGTGCACATTCGGAGTTCCTGGTGGAAAGTTACTTGGTTTTCTCGTTTCCGAACGAGGAATCGACGCTAACCCAGAAAAAGTTGGCACTATACTCCGAATGAAATGCCCTGTGCGTGTGCACGATGTCCAGAAGCTTACTGGATGCTTGGCCGCGTTAAGTCGATTCATCTCTCGCCTCGGTGAAATGGCATTGCTTCTTTACCGACTGATGAAGAAGTCAGACAAGTTCGAGTGGACTCCAGAAGCTGATGCAGCATTTGCCGAGCTAAAAGCTCTGCTATCCACCCAGCCGGTGCTTGTTGCTCCAATCAGCAAATAGCCTCTGTTGCTTTACATTGCAGCCACAGGACAAGTCGTCAGTACAGTACTTACGGTCGAGCGGGAAGAAGAAGGGAAAGCCTTCAAAGTTCAGCGCCCAGTGTATTATCTTTCCGAAGTGTTGACCCCATCGAAGCAAAGATACCCTCATTATCAGAAGCTCATGTATGGGATCTACATGACCACGAAGAAGGTTGCTCATTATTTCTCTGATCACTCCATTACAGTCGTCAGCGACGCCCCATTGTCAGAGATTCTGCACAACAGAGATGCAACTGGTCGAGTGGCGAAATGGGCGATTGAACTCCTTCCCTTTGATATCAAGTTTGAGGCAAAGATAGCCATTAGGTCCCAAGCAGTAGCAGATTTCCTTGCTGAGTGGACTGAACAACAGCAGCCGACTCAAGTTCACTCGAAACACTGGACCATGTTCTTTGATGGCTCTAAGATGTTAAATGGTTTCGGTGCTAGGGTAGTATTGGTTTCCTCCCGAGGAGATAATCTCAGATATGTGCTCCAGATCCACTTTGATTCCTCCAATAATGAAGCAGAATACGAGGCACTTTTGTATGGGTTGCACATAGCCATTTCACTCGGTGTCCGTCGCCTTATGGTTTATGGCGACTCAGATTTGGTGGTCAATCAGGTGATGAAGGAGTGGGACGTTAGAAGCCCAACCATGACTGGATACTGCAATGCAGTGAGAAAGCTTGAAAAGAAATTTGAAGGGTTAAAGCTCCATCATATACCCCGACTGAAGAATCAAGCGGCTGATGATTTGGCGAAGATAGGTTCCAAGAGAGAAGCCATTCCCAGTGATGTGTTCTTGGATCATATCCATACTCCATCAGTTAAAGAAGATCCTTTTACCGAAGAAGCTCCGCAGCCTAAAAGTGTCACAGATCCGACTGAAGTTGAAGTTCCAGCAGTGGTCGACCTGATCATGGAAGCATTAGTGATCACTCCTGATTGGACAGTGCCTTATGTCGCGTATATTTTTAGAAAAGAGCTCCTAGAGGATGAAGAAGAGGCTTGACAGATCGTCCGCCGATCTAAGGCCTTTACCGTGATAAGGGGACAGTTGTACAGAGAAAGCGCGACTGGAGTTGGTCAGAAATGTATAACACCAGAAGAAGGTCGGATAATCCTTGAAGATATCCACTCGGGGACCTGTGGCCATCATGCGTCCTCTCGGACCATTGTGGCTAAAGCATACCGAGCGGGGTTTTACTGGCCAAGAGTGAACGAAATGGCAAAGGAGATAGTCGACAAATGTGAAGGATGTCAATTTTACTCCAACATGTCACACAAGCCCGCCTCAGCCTTGAAGACCATTCCACTCGTCTGGCCTTTCGCTGTATGGGGATTGGATATGGTTGGACCACGAGAACAATGCGAGCGACTTCACCCATGTCTTTGTAGCGATCGACAATTTCACCAAGTGGATTGAGGCTAAACCCATCAAGAATCTTGATGCGAGCCTTCTTTGTCGACTTCATCGGAGTTGATATTCGATATGGAGTTCCACATAGCATCATCATCGACAATGGTTCAAACTTGACTCAGGAATTCGGGGCCTTACGCATATCTCGGGGCACACGAGTCGACTATGCTTCAGTTGCTCACCCTCAGTCGAATGGACAGGCAGAACGAGCAAATGGCTTAATTCTCAAAGGGTTGAAACCCCGATTGATGCGCAATCTCAAGCACGCAGCTGGTGCATGGGTCGACGAACTTCCGTCAGTACTTTGGGGATTAAGGACCACACCTAACCGGTCGACTGGGAGAACTCCGTTCTTCTTGGTCTACGGGGCTGAAACAGTCTTACCGAGTGACCTGCTTCACAACGCACCCCGAGTCGAACTCTACACCGAAGCTGAAGCAGAGCAAGCCCGGCAAGACGCAGTCGACCTCCTAGAAGAAGAAAGGGAGATGGCCTTGATCCGTTCGATCATTTATCAGCAGGACCTGCGTCGCTTCCATGCCAAAAACGTGAAGAGTCGAGCCTTCCAGGAAGGAGATTTGGTTCTCTGAGTGGATCAGCAAAAGCCACACAAGCTTGCTCCTACTTGGGAAGGTCCCTTCATCGTCACCAAGGTTCTCCACAATGGAGCATACCGCCTTTACAATGTCGAGCACCAGATTGACGAGCCCCGAGCTTGGAACGTGGAGCTGCCTCGCCCCTTTTATACTTAAGTATGCACTCGGATGAGATGTAATAAAAGTACTTCTGTAGTTCATTTTTCAAAGACAATAGTGTTATAATTTTCCCAGTGACTGTTGTTACTTTTGCTCCCCCAGTGGGTGGCTTAGCTACGAATCCGATTTGCCAAAGTTTGTAAAAAAAATCCTTGCCAAGTGGAGAGCCAGCCTCACACTCGGGGGATTAGCTGCGAATCCGTTTCGCCTAAGTTTAACAAAATCCTACCGAGTGGTGAGCCAGCCTCCCACTCGGGGGCTTAGCTGCAGTCCAAGTACTTGCCTAAGTTCAACAAAATCCTATTGAGTGGTGAGCCAGCCTCCCACTCGGAGGCTTAGCTGCAGTCCAAGTACTCGCCTAAGTTCAACAAAATCCTACCGAGTGGTGAGCCAGCCTCCCACTCGGAGGCTTAGCTGCAGTCCAAGTACTCGCCTAAGTTTAACAAAATCCTACCGAGTGGTGAGCCAGCCTCCCACTCGGGGGCTTAGCTGCAGTCCAAGTACTCGCCTAAGTTTAACAAAATCCTACCGAGTGGTGAGCCAGCCTCCCACTCGGGGGCTTAGCTGCAGTCCAAGTACTCGCCTAAGTTCAACATAATCCTACCGAGTGGTGAGCCAGCCTCCCACTCGGAGGCTTAGCTGCAGTCCAAGTACTCGCCTAAGTTCAACAAAAGCCTACCGAGTGGTGAGCCAGCCTCCCACTCGGAGGCTTAGCTGCAGTCCAAGTACTCGCCTAAGTTCAACAAAATCCTAACGAGTGGTGAGCCAGCCTCCCACTCGGAGGCTTAGCTGCAGTCCAAGTACTCGCCTAAGTTTAAACAAAATCCTGCCGAGGGGCGAGCCAGCCTCCCCCTCGGGGGCTTAGCTGCAGCATAGCGCTCGCCTAAGTACAAATCCAACATCCGCTCCGCAAGGAGGACGAGGCGCAGGTCGACTGTTACCCTCTCCTTCCGAGCTACGCCACAAATACAACGTGCTACCCGCAAGGAGGACGAGGTGCAGGTCGACTGTTACCTTTTTCTTTAGAGTTATGCCACAAAAATCCTACCGAATGGAGAGCAAACCTCCCACTCGGGGGCTTAGCTGCAGCCCAGTGCTCGCCTAAGTTTTTGAAAATCCTACCGAGTGGAGAGCAGAACTCCCACTCGGAGGCTTAGCTGCAGCCCAAGTGCTCGCCTAAGTTTTAAAAAATCCTACCGAGTGTTGAGAAGACCTCCCACTCGGGGGCTTAGCTGCAGCCCAGTGCTCGCCTAAGTTTAAAAAAATCCTACCGAGTGTTGAGCAGACCTCCCACTCGGGGGCTTAGCTGCAGCCCAGTGCTCGCCTAAGTTTTAAAAAATCCTACTAAGTGGAGAGCAAGCTTTCCACTCGGGGGCTTAGCTGCGGCCCAGCGCCAGCCTAAGAATGACGAGGCACAAGTCGATTGCAATCTGTGCTTCATCCTTACCTGCAAAAGAGCATCTCAAACACCAGCATATAGACCGAGTGAAAGCCAATGTTCGTTCAGAGGCAGATGCAAACATATTCAACGTCAAATCCAAGTTCAGATAACGTCTTACGGAACCAGAAGTGCTCAGGCACTAAGCCTGTTAAAGTTTATTGGTTAAAAAACCACTCGGCATACCGAGGCAAATTTAAAGCATCAAGCATAGGAGTTTTTTTTACCCCTCCTGTGGAGGGCTGGAAGGTGTAACAAACTCGTCCAGGTCGATTCCATCTGCGATCCGAGTGGTGGCAGCGATGAAGGTCTCCATGAAGGATCTGAAGTCATGCTTCTTGGTATTGGCCACCTTGAGAGCCGCCAGCTTGTCCTCTCGTGCGTCCTTGCAGTGAACACGGACCATAGATAGAGCAACATCGGCACCGCACCTGGCAGAAGACTTCTTCCATTCTTGCACTCGACTTGGAACTTCGTTCAGTCGAGTCATCAGAGACTCAAGGTCATTCTGAAGTGTTTCCCCTGGCCAGAGTGCTGTGTTGATGCGTGATGTTGCAACCTTCAACCTTGCAAGATAGTCGACTACAGTAGCAACGCGAGACTCGAGTCGGAGCATGTTCATGGCGGCTTCATCCTTCACAGGAGAGTTGATGGGATCTAGGCTCGTTTCCAGTCGACCAGTCTCCTCCTCAAAGTTCTGGCAGAACTATGTAGACACAACCCCAAAGTTAAGGCAACAATTTGGTGGTGAGATCATAATTAAAAGGCCTGTTGGATACAAAGGATTACCTTCAAGCATGAGGAATAGCTTCTTGGCGAGTCCTCCCAGATAAGCCTCCAGATCATTCTTCTTTCCCGCCAATTCACTGGCCTTGTCATTCAGGGCTATCTTGTCGTTCTTCATTCGACTGACCTCTTTGTTGGCCACGTCAAGAGTAGCTTTCAGACTGGTAATCTCCTCTTCAAGTTTTCTGATTGAAGCCAGCTTTTCTTCTACGAGTTTGGTCTTCTCCGAAGCTGCTTTCTGCGCCTCAGCGAGGTCAAGATCCTTCTTTTTCAGAGAATCCCTCAGTTTATCTGCAAAATCACAGTGAGATCAGACTCAGGAATGGACAAGAAACAAAGGCAGCCGTCAAGGTTCTCACCAAACATACCTTTTGCCTCCTCCTTCGCCTTCGTGAAGTTCTCCTGGACAAGCTTCAGATCAAGTTCAAGCTGGATATGCTTGTTCTCCAATTCAGTATAACGAGCTGCAAGCTCGCAAGATTTATGCGAAGGATCAATCGACAAACGTCAAAAATAGGTCACTTCCGAGTGACTAAAAGAAAAATCGTAGTGTTTCTAAGGCTACAGCCGAATCAAAAATTCAACTGTAGTCTCGGGGACTACACCCAGTGGGTGCACTCAGCGTGCCCCCACTAGTTCTGTTAGCTAGAGTCGATGAGTCGACCAAAAAAGACAGAAAGGCTAACCACCAGCAGTTAGCCACAGTTTAAAAAAAAACAAAAAAAACGAGAGGTGCTCTTCAGACCGTAGTCGACTGCTAGCAGTCGACCACAGTCTCGGGGACTACACCCAGTGGGTGCACTCAGCGTGCCTCCACCGTTTCTATGATTCCATTCGACCAGATTGAGTGAGAAAAAGGATAAGACATAAAGACTATGGTCGACTGCCAGCAGTCCACCATAGCCTTGGGGACTACACCCAGTGGGTGGACTCAGCGTGCCCCCACCAATCCAGAATTTCAATCGACACACCCAGTGGGTGTACGACAGATACTAAGATTTTCAGCAAGAAAAGTTTTCAGGTATCATATCCTAATAGAACAGGTAGTGATCGACTAACCTGAACATTGCTCTGAAGGGCTGAACTGGCATCATAAGCCGCTTGACTGGCGTCTCGGATCGCCTTCACTTGCTCCATCATGACCCCGCTTTGGCGTATGGCTTCTTTAGCGCGCTTGCTTGGTCTTCGGGGCGTGGTGGGTGGAGAAAAGTGAAGGCTGATCAGCACTGACGACGAAGGGCGAGCACTTTCGTCGGTGACACCGCAAAAGAATCTGATGAGGCCGAGTGACATTGTCCCCTCCGCAACCAACGTCTTAGGTGCTGATACGACCTAAGCTGTCTTGCCAGCGGACGCTCTCCTATTCCTCCTCTGCCTCAGTGGTTCCTCGTCATCATCATCAGGAAGATCAATGATGATATTAGATAGAGCTGCAAAAAAGAGTCAAAGTTAAAAATGAAGATCCTACCGACTGAAAACGAAACTACAAAGGTCATACCAGGGTTAGAAGTGACAACATCCTCCATTTCTTGATCTTCAGGTCTGGTCGAGGTATCGAGTAGCAGCGCTGCGCCGTAAAATCGGTCGATCGATAACTAATCGACCAAGAGTAAATCCATGAGAAACAAGAAGACACAAGTTAGGCCATTACCCAGAAATAGTGGGAATCACCATCTTCATCTTCGGCAAGGCCTTCGTTGGCTTTGACGGCGCCACTCGAGATTGCTTCGGCGCTTTCTCAGTCGGCGCCGGAGAGGTCGTCCGAGGACGCTTGGTCGACTGTACGACAGGCGCGACCCCCTTGCCGCGCTCGACTGCAGGGTCATGGACAAGCTTGGATCTTCTTTCAGAATGAGGAGGCGCGACTTCCTCCTCCTCTTCCTCCTCCTCTTCCTCATCTGAGCCAGCATCTTCATCACCCTCATCGCCATCCGATTCCCACTCCTCTTGACTTTCACCTCCACTTCCTTCCTCCTCCTCGGTTTGTGCTTGCGCCCCATTGGGCATCGAATACAACTCAGTGGTAGCCTGAAAGACAATAAACAAGACAAAAGTCAATTGACCGATTAGCAGTAAAATAGGATGAATGAAACAGGATCACAATCGGAAATAAGTGGTTGTACCTTGTCTGGTTCGTAAGTATGGTCGAGTGGTGGGATCCTCCTAGCCCCACGAGGATTGTCCTTGTTCCCGGTGATGGCAGTCATCCACCTCTCCAGTGTGGTGTCGCTGACCGCCTCTGGATGGACCCGAGTGGTGTCTTCAGTACCACAGTACAACCACATCGGGTGACCATGGTATTGGAGTGGCTGAATACGCCGTCGAAGGAAAACCTCCAGAAGATCCATGCCAGTCACTCCATCCCTAATGAGCTGGACTTCACGTTCCATCAACATTTTAACCTGGTCCTTCTCCTCCGGAAGCACCTTCAGAGAAGACGGCTTGTTCACTCGGTCCATGGAGAACGGAGGAGACCAATCGGCCTTTGGCGTCGACTCATCTGTGATAGAACCAGGTCGACTGCCACCCTCTAACTGACTCGGGAAGGGTCATGGCTGGAAAGGCACTCTTGCTCCTCATCTGGACCCCAAGACCCCCACACATCTGAATTACTTGGGTCTTCTCGTCATTCAGACTAGCCTTTTTCACCGTCTGAGAACGACAAGTGAATATGTGCTTGAAGAGGCCCCAGTGCGGCCGACAACCCAAGAAGTTTTCGCACAGAGACACAAAAGCGGAGAGATAGGCAATGGAGTTGGGTGTGAAGTGATGAAGTTGTGCCCCAAAGAAATTCAGAAACCCCCGAAAGAAAAGATTCGGCGGCAGAGAAAACTCGCGATCGATATGGGTGGCTAAGAGGACACACTCACCCTCCTGAGGCTGCGGCTGCCATTCCGTCCCCGGAAGCCTAGCTGCCCCGTGCTCGATCAGCCCTTCGTTGGCTAGGCCGTCGAGATCCTTCTGGGTGATGGTCGAGCGGATCCAATCCCCCTGGATCCAACCTTGCGGCAGGCTGGACCGCGATGAGGATCCACCCCGACTGGTCGCTCTCCCCTTCACCTTCGGCGTTGCCTTCTTCGCCCGCTCCAAAGACACCATCCTCTCCTTCACCATTGTTGCCGACGAGGCAGGTACGGAGCAGCGGCGCTGAACAGATAGCAAGTGCAGCAGATGAATATGAAGACGGGGGAGGGGAAAATGAGGGAGCACTGTTCAAAAACCCTCCGCCTGGCGCCTTATATGGAGTCGCTTCCGAGTGGCTGACTGGTAGGCCAGGGCAATCCTGTCAAATCCGCAACGATCATGCGAGCGTCGTGGCGAAAAAAGGCGATCTTGAAATCGGCGTCTCTACCTTATCCCATCCGAGTACCGTGATCTTCTCCGCTTCGCGTGCTTCCCAAAATTCGGATCCCACTAAATCCGCTAACTGCAGAGCAACTTGTCAGACGGAAGATCTCCTGCGATCCGTCGCTCGGAAATCTCCAAGTTCATAAAGTTCACTCGACAGATGTAAAGAATGGATCAAGGCGACTGAAAGAGAAGTTGACGCCATCACTAAAAAGTCATTGATCCAGAGTAAGACGCATTCACAGCACCAAAAAACAGGTCGGAAAGATTATCAACTCCTTCCCCACTCAAACCTCGATCCATTTGGGGGCTAATGATGAAGTCATGTACCTAGGGTAGGGTCATGGACCTGTCGAAGATACCCTTCCCAAGGACATCTTTAGAAGAAAATGCCTTCCAGTCGACCTAGAGGGATTCCACTCGACGGACTTGAAGACACTCGACCATAAAGACTCACTCGACCACCAGGAGTTCAAGAGCCACTCTGTATCCAAACGGTGTGTAATTAAGTAGTCTTTATGGTCATGATGACACTTTATGTAAGGCGTTACCAGTAACACCAGGCCTTAATGTACTTTAAACCCTCCGCTACGTGGGCTGGCTGGGGTCTTGGCATCCTCTATATAAGCCACCCCCCTCCACTGGCAGAAGGGTTCGGACCCTTGTAACTCATACGCTTATAATCCAGCCGACCGCCTTCGGGCTCGAGACGTAGGGCTGTTACTTCCTCCGAGAAGGGCCTGAACTCGTAAATCCCTTGCGTATACAACTACTCCATAGCTAGGATCTTGCCTCTCCATACCTACCCCCTATTCTACTGTCAGTCTTAGTACCACGACAGGCGGCTTAACAGTGTTGAGCACCAAAAACATGCACGATGGCACGTCAAAACAAAGTTATTTCTACCCTATTTCATGACTCCCTGAGTCCAAATGATTAATATTGTTTTTCAGCAGATCACAGGTATGAACCGCGTGGCGGGTTGATTCTCCTATTGACCTGAAGCGTCCGGGTCAGCCCTCTCCTCTTCTTCGCCCTATTCCCTTTCCTGGAAGGTTGATGATGACCAGTCAATGCCATTCAAAGCTTCAAATTCAACTTCATCATCAATTAGTCCGGCCGGGTCAACTTCAGGGGTGAAGGTATGCTTACGGAGTGGGGGGATCAGGCTGGTCACTTCATAATGTGGCGTGGGAATTCTCCGGTTCTCCGCGTCATAACCCGGCTGGTACTTGGTGAGATCTGCTTCATCAGCTATCAGGGTAGTCACGGGGCGTATCTCCTTCACACAAGTGGTGAAGTCTTCCTGGTCAAAGGGAGTGCCGTCCTCCTTAAAGCTTGGATAACCAGTGGTGATGTCGGCCAGATCTAACTTCGGTACCCAAGATTTAGCCCGACTTAAGGCAGCCATGGCTCCGGCTCTTGCAGACGATCGCCTTAGTTTAGTGAATCGCTGTAGCAGCACAGAGAGTTTCCTTACCACATCTACCAGGAGTGTGGGCACTTCATTGGACAGGGCCACTATGGCTAAGGCACGCTGAGAACCGGTGTAGAGTTGTTCCACCAGTGTGTAAACCGCCTTCAGCTTGATCAACATATCTTGGTGAAGATTTGAACTTTTGGGGCCTGCATAAGCAATGTCAGGTGAGTTAATGACAAGTTATATGATCACTACAAAGATTCACATATTTGACACTTGCAGGGCAACTTACCAAAGATTGTTGAGACCATCTGAGAGACATGGCGCTTTAAGCCGGATAATTCGGCGGTCGCCTCTTCAAGAGTCGTTCTGCTTTCTCAGCTCGATTGATCAAAGCAATCTTTTCATCAGCCCAGGCCTTTTTCTCCATTTCAAAGTCTTTTTTCAGTGTCTCTTATTCAGATATACTGAATTCAAACTTGGAGTTGGCTCTTTGGATTTCTGTCTCTTGTGCCTCCAGGTGGTTCTTCAAATCAGACACTTCAGATTCAAGTTGATTGGTGGTGGCCTGTACAAATACCGGGTCAAAGTCATGTCTATTATCATACAATATTAAGTCCCAAGCCTTTTGTAAGCAACAACACTTGGCACTTGGGGGCTAATGTCTACCGAAGAATTTTACTTAAGTAGGCGGTTCATGAGAGTAAGTCCCAAGCACTTTGCAAGCAAGAGTACTTGGCACTTGGGGGCTAATGCATATTGCTGTTAAAGTTTCTTAAGTATCTTATTCTATACACGCATACGAAGAACTGGCTCAACCATGCTGATTAAGCCGACCCTTGGGGACTACGGAGTAAGCCGTTTTTCTTACATGTTATCCAAATATGTCACTAATATTATTTAGCTTGTTTCTAAGTCTACAACATATTCATCATAAGCAATAGACTTGGCGGCTAAGGATAAACTAGTACAGAGAAAGGATTATACCTCAAACTTCTGGTGCATCTACTTCACCATGTCAATTTTGACGTCACGACTGCTGTGTACTTGGCTCATATAGCTAGAAAAAATTTCTCCAATACTCATGTGAGTATAGTCAACAACATCAAACTTGGCCTTGCGATGTTCCAGGTGTTCTTCTTTAGCAGAACATTTGGCCAGCAAAGTTGGTCTCCCCGGCTCAACGTAACCGGTATTGGTGATCTCAATGTCAGGGTCTTTAGGATCATCCGTCCTAACCGGGCTAGGGACTTCCGGGTTTTCAGAGCCGTCGACGGCTCTCTCAGCAGGCGGGTCAACAATTGGCGTCGGCGTGTCATGAGCTGGCTCAAGTGGCGGCTCATGAGTTGAGGTCTCAGGTGCGGCCGTTCCAAGTTCCGGCTCTTCAGCCGGTTTATTCTTTAGTCCATCCGGACTAATTCCGCTTACAGTCTTTTAGTTGAAAACACATCCAACCGCACACACCAGCTTGACTCATCGGTGTTTGGAATCACCCACGACACTCGTTAAACAAAACTCTAAGTGGGAAGGCTACAACCTCGATTAGCATGGGAACACAAAATTTATACCGCGCGCAAACTGGGGAAGCTACCCCCTCGGCTACAACCGAAACACCCATGCCCCTTGACCGGATGACTGGCTTTAATCCATGGCCATGGTACCCTCATCCCGGCCCCTCTGTACGGTGTGTGCTAGAAAGGGGTTGACAAATTACTGAACCGTACCCTACCAATGGTAGGGACAAGTGGTAGTACGAAACAAGTGTGGGGGTTACCGGAACAAGACTCGATCTATGGTCGACTCAGGAGGTTTAAGTATTCCCTACATGGTTAACATAACAATTATGTTTTCAACCAACAGACATAACCACCACTCATCATGTCTCACTATGCCGTACCAGACACCATCATCTCAACGACTGGAGACAAGCTCGTGTCTACCCAAGACAGAGGCTTTCCCGGTTCCCTTCCGGTATGCAGGTGAGGCATGTGATGGTGACTACTATCCTAAACATATCAAACTCCAAGAACATGAATCATAAAAATGCACTCATGAGTTTGAACATATCATCACAAAAAAATAACGAACACTCTGAGACGAGAGGTGTTGTAACCGTATCAACAACACACGACAATATTATGCCAGGGTTCAGAATACTTGCCTTCAAGTCGTGGGGAGGCAGGGTGCATTCCAAAACTTTGAAAATTTTCTTCTCTCTCCAAATATCCACGTCGAAGGCGTATTTTGGTTTTACGCATGCACTTATCCAGCGTGGACCGGGCGTGGGTCACTGACAGTGGGTCTAGCGGGCCCACTGGTCAGGTTTGACTGGTCTTCTCTCCCTCCTCTTTCTCTGCCTGAGCGGAGGCGGGACTCCGGCGACGCTCGCCGGGGAACGGCGGCACCGTTCGAGAAACCGAGAGTGGGGATGGATCCGCGGGTCCAGGGCAGTCCAACCGGTGGTCGCTAGTCAGGTGGGGACGGAGGGAGTCCTCGGTGACAAGCTTCGCGGCGGCCGGTGGCTATGGTGAATTTGGGGTTTGGGGCTACGGTGGTTCTACATCGCAGCAGGGGGTTTGGGTGGCTCCGCAAGACGAAGGGGAGTCGGGTGGTGGTGTTGGATGGACGGGGGAGGGCCTGGTGGTGATGGACGGGGCCGGAAGGCGGCGGTGGCCGAGCTGGCCGAAGACGGGGAAGGCGGCCTCCTCTGGTCGATTGCGGGCTAGGGGAGCGCTAGGGAAGTGGCTTGAGTCTTCCTGCGGTCTAGAAGGAGCTCGGGGTCACCATTTATAGGGTAGCTAGGTCGGTTCCGCCATCGCCGAGGATAAGATCGCCGGCCGACCGCTTCTGCTGTGGCAGGGCGTCGTGGCACCGACGAGCGCTTGTAGACGAGTGTGCGGATAAGCTTGGACTGCTCCAGGGGGCAGCTGGCGCGCGGCTGCGGCTCGGGCAGCGCCGACGGTGGCAGGAGCGCACTGCGGACGCCGGCGTGCCGCCAAGGGCTCTGACGGCGGTGCTTTAGGGAACCAGGGGCAGCTTGGCGCGTTCTGGTGAGTGGTCGAGGGTGGGGCGCGGCTCTGCAGGGCGAGCAAAAGCCAGGGGGGCGACGCGGCGGCTCGATGCACGCGCGTGCAAAACATGCGCTCTGGGAGCGCCCAGAGCACGCACCATAGGTGCTCGGCGTAATGACAATGCATGCTAGGAGGCTAGGGTGGAGCTGGGGTTTAACAGGATTAGGCTAGGGTATTCTAGAGGCTTAGTGGACAAGCTGGTCTGATCAGAGGATCAAGTTCACAATGCAAACCAAAACTTATGCCAAATCTGCTCATGCACTCAAGGTGTTTGACAAAATGCCAAGGGCACCTAGGCATTTCTTGGAGTGGCCAAAACCTCCAGATCCTAGTCTCTTTAGAAGGCAAAGAGGGTGGTAAGTTTAGTTTGTCAAAGCTAGAAACTTGCTAGTGCAATCATTTGAGAAAAACAAATTTGGGCAGAAACTAAAGGTTGTCATTTCATGGACCAAAAATATTCCAATGGGTTCATGCTCTTGGACTTAAGGGTTTTGTAGGAAGGACTACAAGTAGAAAAAAGAACCATGGGTAAAAGAGCAAGTAAAAATATGGTTGCAGTACAAATCCTCAAGTTGGACCAGAATGAAAATGAGGTTGATTCACTCAAATTTTTCAAAGGACATAACTGGGTTTGTGCATAAATATGGATAATATACTCCTACTGACCTCCCCTAATTTTGGTGGAAGTTTTAAGGCAATATTTAAATAGGTTGTAGTGCAAAATTGCCCACTGGACCAGATTTGAAAATTAGGTGTAGAGCTCAAAATCTCCAATGAATAGAAGATGTTTTTGCACAAAAGTGATTTCGGGACATCATATGCCATCCCCAAATTTTGGTGAAAATCTTGGATGCATGTATCAAATGGTTGTAGTGCAAAGGAGGCTCCAAAACTTATGAAAAATCATTTTAAAAGAATAAAGCTCAGGAAAAACAATTATGCAAATAAAACCACCGATTAAGAATTGTTTTGTTGAGAGAGTATAGAAGTCCAATAAAATTTTTGGAAGGTTTCCACCTGGGGTGAAAACTCCACAATATAAAAGTGGTTCTGAAATAAACAGAAAATCCAAAGAGCAAAATTTTTAAAATCCTGGCGAAATTTTAATAATTAAAACATGGTTAAATTTTTGGGCTGTCACAACACTACCCCCCTTAAAAAGAAATCTCGTCCTCAAGATTTGATAAGGGTTGTTTGACAATAAATTTTACTCCTACTATCACAAAAACAACCATCCTACTCCTGTAATTAAAACGTAGCTACAATGAGTGGCAATAAGTGGTGCAAAACTACAGTGTGGCACACTGGCGATGCGTAGAAAAATTTACGGTCAGTTTCTACTATCGGTTACAGTAGATTTAGAATAAACTTCTAAATTACTGAAAATATCGCTAGTCGTGCCTTGAAACCTGATGCTCTCTGTGGCTGACAGGTGGACCCGGGGTCCACTATCGGTCTCTTCCTCTACCTCTGGCTCTCTCTTCTTCCTCTCTCCCGCACGCTTTCCCGTGCTTTCTCCATCGGCGATGTCTAGCTCGTAGGGCATCTAGGCTGTACTGCAGTAGTGCGTGGCGTGCTAGCTGCGGTGCAGCGTGCACTCACCTCGCGGGCGGTCTTGTTGTCGGCCTTTGCTTTCATGATTCGCCTCCGAACACCGGCGATCGAGCGACGAGCGGCACTGGTGGACTCCGCCCACCGTACACCGATCTCGAGCTATAAAACGATCACGGTGCTCCTTCTTCTTCCTCCATCTGACCTCGCTTCTCCTTCTCCTCCCTTCTCCTCCATTTCTGTCTGCAGGAGCTCGGGACGAGGCTCTAATGGCGGAGGTGATGCCGGACTGGTACGTGATCTTGTTGTGCGGAGGGTTGACGACATTGCTGGGGCTCTCCGTGCTTCTGTGCGTGATGATCCTCGATGATCGTCGTGATGCGGCTGCTCAGGTGTTAGCTCTCCGTGGTGGCGGTGATCACGATGATTAGGTGCGGTGTTAGGTGCTAACTGCCGTCAAGGTGCCGGAGGTAACTTGTACCCGAGTAATTACTCACAAATCTCTCCCTCTGAGACTGTGGGGTGTTAGGGAGGCGATTAGTTTGGTGCAAAAATGTGCACGTGGATTTGCACTAGGTTGTGTGGTTGTGAGTCTGCTGTTATGGTGCTGCGTGAAAATAAAAAAATCTATGTCACGAAGAAATGCATGCTGCAACAACTCCGAGAAAAATCTCACTTCAAGATTTACCAAGAGTGAAAAAAACAGTTAATAAAATTTTTACCATAGTAAAATCACTCATATTGACTGAAACTAACGGTTTAATTCATCGCACAAATTTAGGATACCACACACAAGTTGCAACACGAAAAAAATAAATGCAGGAACCATAAACACAGCAATGACATCTATAAAGACAATGGTAATTGGACAGGGTCCTGAGAAAAAGTCTCTGGAATCGGGGCACACTCTTCTTCTATCGGGGGAAGTGGGTTGACCAGTCGATGAATGTGCCTTTCCTGGTTGGGCCTCAGTGGTCTGCCGATGGCGATCTGAGGATTCAAATCAGCGAGGCTCTGGAGATAGCCCATTACTCGCTGGGTCAAATGCTCTTGAGCGATGACATACTGGGCAAGATTGGCCAGTACAGAGTCTCTCTCGATTCGTCCATCGGGAAAAGATGCTACTTCTCCGGGTGCTACATGACTCGGGAAATAATAATACCCCCGTTTGCTGGCATAGGGTACTGCGAATCGAAGACGAGTAAGCGCCTCATACGCAGCAGCTTCTATGGCCATATGCGGAGTTGGCATAGATTTCCCCACGAAGGAAGCTTCCGTGGAGTCTTGGTTTGGGTTTGCGGGAGGGACGTGCACCACTGCCCAATATTTCGAGGTGGATGGGGTGATCCTCGATTTGAGCAACTCGTATTGGGGTGGATGGGTAGCACTCATGGTACTGCAGGTAAAGTCCCACAAAACTTTAACAAAGCTACCTGGAGTTGCATCTGGAGTCCTCAGATAAATACTAGGGCTCGGCATGGCAATGGAAATGGTTGTGCGAGTAGTGCTCAGGGTGAGGGGTACTTGGCAAGGTCACGGGTTGGCCTTTTATATAGCATTGGGGCTAGGTTATTTACCGCGGTGAAAGATAACTAGTCGGTCGAGTCTGCTCCATGGGGTCGGGATCAATGCTACATCTACACATATCTCATAAAAGTGACGTATTACTGTGGGAGTCGTCGGTGTGATGTTGGTAGCTGTGCCCAAAAAAAATGCAACTGCATGCTCACATATTTAATGCAAGGTTACTATTTAAAAACAGAGGCACACAAGCAAGCTGCGATTATTCAAGTAGATGCAAGATTACATAATTACAGGGCGTGGGCATACTGAGACTCGGTACTACTCGAGTGGCTTAGTCTACCTCGTTTATATCTAAATGAGCCTACCTTGTGGACGTCGAGGCTTCTCCACGGGTTTCGCCGTCGGGATTAGCTGGAGGGGGTTGAGGGGCTGCCGGGTCGGGGTAGCGATGGTTACCTTCCCGAGGATTGTTGGCCACAATCCTGTTGGAGCGTGTTCCCAAAAGGTGACAAAGCACTTCGGGGGACACCAAAGTATTGTGGTCGATGGCTGGGGCAGTCCTCAAGGACTCGATCAGGTGTCCGAACAGCACGACAGGGTTGTCGGCGTCGGGCTCATCTTCTCCTCTCGCCGGGGCTTGGCGGACCAGCTCTCCACACGCTGCGATCAGATCAAGGGTGATTTGATCGAACAATTCCTCTAGTGCACCTACATAGCGCACCAGATGCAATAATGCAGGATCCGTCTCGTGATCTCCGTTGACAACCTGGGGTGGCCTACCATACCCGTCACGGCTGGGGTAGTAGTAGAACGAGCGACAGTTAACTCTCGGCGACAAGTGCCGGAGTTGAACTATAGCCTCTCGAGCAGCTAGTTGAATGGCTTGTGGCTCAAAGGAATTTGTCCTTCCGGTGAACCTGTAGGGGCGTTCTGGCGATAGACCCCTACCATAGTTGTGTACAGTGGCCCAGAATTGACGGCTCTCACCGCTCATAGGCCCTTGGTACACAACATATTCTGGGGGCTCCTCTAATGCAAAGGCACGGCGGGTGAGGTTTGCTAGCACGGTCACAAATCCTCCAAGGTTGTTTGCCGTGGTTTCATTGTGCACGACGGGGCCAGGCATTATGGCTTGGTTTGGGGAAGGAGGCTGTGTTGTGCTGTGTTGAGGTTAGCGCGCCCTTTTTATAGAAAAAGAGGGCGGAGTCTTCCTTCGCACGCTTGGGAATGAGACAATTTAGGTGTCGGTCACTGGCGCGCGATCGACAGGCTAGGCTGATAGGTTGGGTACCGACTGCCATAAGGTGTCGGGTCACTGTGGGGCTATCTTACGCGAGAAGCTTGGCCGGGGTTAGGTTAAGGTTTGGTGGTTTGGTTAACCTAGGTTTATTGACCTGGCTAAGATAGGATTAGCCAATGGTCAGCCATGCTCTGATACCAAGTCTGTCAGGACCGTATTTTCGGGATGTTAATTTCCCAGAAAATGGCCCTTATGCTCACCAGCCCCAGGATTACTGTTAGCTGGCATGACACAAAACTTGATACAAAAACTCCAAGCAAAATACATGATATGTAGTACAAGACCATTCTGGCCTATGAGTACAACACAAGGTTTGTAGTGGTTGGTGGCGGAAGCGGTTTGTGGATCATCAGTGTCTATGGGACTCCATTTCCCACAGGAACAGCTGACCAGGTTAACTCCTATCTTCACAAGGCTGCTATCACCATTGATTAGGTTCCGGGGCTGTCGTCTTGTTGCTCCTCTCCGCGCAAGAAATCTGGCCAAGACAATAGCCAGGGACAAGCCAGTGAGTACTTTGAATGTACTCGCAAACATTTTGAACACGGGTATAATATAGCAAATTATAATCATGCTTTGAAAAATTCTACGATCACAACGTCAGTCACATCAATAAAATCCATGATGCACACAAACAAGTTATTCACGTAACACATGAATAATGCAATTAGAAAGTAGAAATAGAATGCCTCAGTCGGGGATCTGAGCGACACCACAGAAAGGGCTCACAAGTGAAATAAGTAACAAACGTGCCGCAGTCGGGCGTCGGTGCGACGCCACATAAAGGGCTTATATGGTTAATAAATAACAAAACATGCCACAGTCGGGCGCCTGTGCGACACCACATAAAGGGCTTATATGGTAAATAAATAACAAACATGCCCGCGATCGATGCCTATGCGACACCACATAAAGGGCGTATATGGTAAATAAATAACAAACATGCCACAGTCGGGCGTCTGTGCGACACCACATAAAGGGCTTATATGGTAAATAAATAACAAACATGCCATAGTTGGACGTCTATGCGACACCACATAAAGGGCGTATATGGTAAATAAATAACAAACATGCCACAGTCGGGCGTCTATGCGACACCACGTAAAGGGCTTATAACAGAATAATCACAGTGAATATCCCGGAGGTAGAACCTTCCCAGGGATACTCAATAAATCAAATAATGAACATCGTTAGTCCATAATAATAATAATAATCATAATCATCATATGTCACTGGTCAAAATCAATGTTCTGACTTAGTTGTTTTTCCTCCGAAGACCGACACTAAGACCGACAGTTGACCCAACCCAGACTGTAGTCCTTAACCATGGACACGGCTACTCGAATAGATATAATCTCTGCAGAGGGTGTACTCTTTACCCACGAGTAACGGATTTCGTTAGTCCATCCGGACTAATTCCGCTTACGGTCTTTTAGTTGAAAACACACCCAACTGCACACACCAACTTGACTCATCGGTGTCTGGAATCACCCACGACACTCGTTAAGCAAAATTCTAAGTGGTGAGCCTACAACCTCGATTAGCATGGATCACAAAATTTAGACCGGCACAAACTAGGGAAGCTACCCCCTCGGCTATAGCTGAAACACCCATGCCCCCTGACTGGATGACTGGCTTTAATCCATGGCCATCGTACCCTCATCCCGGCCCCTCTGTACGGTGTGTGCTAGAAAGGGGTTGACAAATTACTGAACCGTACCCTACCAATGGCAGGGACAAGTGGTAGTACGAAACAAGTGTGGGGGTTACCGGAACAAGACTCGATCTATGGTCAACTCAGGAGGTTTAAGTATGCCCTGCATTGTTAACATAACAATTAAGTTTTCAACCAACAGACATAACCACCACTCATCATGTCTCACTATGCCGTACCGGGCACCATCGTCTCAACGACCGGAGACAAGCTCGTGTCTACCCAAGACAGAGGCTTTCCCGGTTCCCTTTCGGTATGCTTGTGAGGCATGTGATGGTGACTACTATCCCAAACATATCAAACTCCAACAGCATGAATCATAAAAATGCACTCATGAGTTTGAACATATCATCCCAAAAAAAATAACGAACACTCCAAGACGAGAGGTGTTGTAACCGTATCAACAACAGACGACAATATTATGCCAGGGTTCAGAATGCTTGCCTTCAAGTCGTGGGGAGGCAGGGTGCATTCGAAAACTTTGAAAGTTTTCTTCTCTCTCCAAATATCCATGTCGAAGGCGTATTTTGGTTTTACGCCTCCACTTATCCAGCGTGGACCGCGCGTGGGTCACTAACAGTGGGTCCAGCAGGCCCACTGGTCAGGTTTGACTGGTCTTCTCTCCCTACTCTTTCTCTGCCCGAGCGGAGGCGGGACTCCGGCGACGCTCGTCGGTGAACGGCGGCACCGTTCGAGAAACCAAGAGTGGGGATGGATCCGTGGGTCCAGGGCAGTCCTCCCGGTGGTCGCTAGTCAGGTGGGGACGGAGGGAGTCGTCGGGGACGAGCTTCGCGGCGGCCGGTGGCTACGGTGAATTTGGGTTTGGGGCTACGGTGGTTCTACATCGCAGCAGGGGGTTTGGGTGGCTCCGCAAGATGAAGGGGAGTCGGATGGTGGCGTTGGATGGAGGGGGGAGTGCCTGGTGGTGATGAACGGGGCCGGAAGGCGGCGGTGGCCGAGCTGGCTAGAGACGGGGAAGGCGGCCTCCTCTGGTCGATTGCGGGCTAGGGGAGCGCTAGGGAAGCGGCTTGAGTCTTCCTGCGGTCTAGAAGGAGCTCGGGGTCACCATTTATAGGGTAGCTAGGTCGGTTCTGCCATCGCCGAGGATAAGATCGCCGGCCGGCCGCTTCTGCTGCGGCAGGGCGTCGTGGCGCCGACGAGCGCTTGTAGACGAGCATGCGGCAGGGCATCGTGGCGCCGACGGTGGCAGGAGCCCACTGCGGACGCCGGCGTGCTGCCAAGGGCTCTAACGGCGGCACTGTAGGGAACCAGGGGCAGCTTGGCGCGTTCTGGCGAGTGGTCGAGGGTGGGGCGCGGCTCTGCAGGGCGAGCAAAAGCCAGGGGCACGACGCGGCGGCTCGATGCACGCGCGTGCAAAACATGCGCTCTGGGCGCGCCCAGAGCACGCACGCTAGGTGCTCAGCGTAATGCCAGTGCATGCTAGGAGGCTAGGGTGGAGCTGGGGTTTAACAGGATTAGGCTAGGGTATTCTAGAGGCTTAGTGGACAAGCTGGTTTGATCAGAGCATCAAGTTCACAATGCAAACCAAAACTTATGCCAAATCTGCTCATGCACTCAAGGTGTTTGACAAAATGCCAAGGGCACCTAGGCATTTCTTGGAGTGGCCAAAACCTCCAGATCCTAGTCTCTTTAGAAGGCAAAGAGGGTGGTAAGGTTAGTTTGTCAAAGCTAGAAACTTGCTAGTGCAATCATTTGAGAAAAACAAATTTGGGCAGAAACTAAAGGTTGTCATTTCATGGACCAAAAATATTCCAATGGGTTCATGCTCTTGGACTTAAGGGTTTTGTAGGAAGGACTACAAGTAGAAAAAAGAACCATGGGTAAAAGAGCAAGTAAAAATATGGTTGCAGTACAAATCCTCAAGTTGGACCAGAATGAAAATGAGGTTGATTCACTCAAAATTTTCAAAGGACATAACTGGGTTTTTGCATAAATATGGATAATATACTCCTACTGACCTCCCCTAATTTTGGTGGAAGTTTTAAGGCAATATTTAAATAGGTTGTAGTGCAAAATTGCCCACTAGACCAGATTTGAAAATTAGGTGTAGAGCTCAAAATCTCCAATGAATAGAAGATGTTTTTGCACAAAACTGATTTAGGGACATCATATGCCATCCCCAAATTTTGGCGAAAATCTTGGATGCATTTATCAAATGGTTGTACTGCAAAGGAGGCTCCAAAACTTATGAAAAATCATTTTAAAAGAATAAAGCTCAGGAAAAACAATTATGCAAATAAAACCACTGATTAAGAACTGTTTTGTTGAGAGAGTATATAAGTCCAATAACATTTTTGGGAGGTTTCCACTTGGGGTGAAAACTCCACAATATTAAAGAAAAGTGGTTCTGAAATCAACAGAAAATCCAGAGAGCAAAATTTTTAAAATCCTGGCCAAATTTTAATAATTAAAACATGGTTAAATTTTTGGGGTGTCACATGAAGTACAGATGAGTTCATCAGTTCTAATGAGGCCTTTTTTCAAGAAAAAAGGGATCTGCTAGTATTGAAAATGGACGCGAAACAGCTACCGCATGAGTTTCATACTTCTTTTGGATTAAAGGAGGCTGCGGTGGAGAAACTATAAAGAACCCGTGATGAACAACGAAGAATACAAAAGAACTCACAAACACTAATGTGGATCTAAGGGGCGGAAAGGTGAAGACTTGCGGTTGCAGATCTACTGCGGAGGGTCGCCGCCGTTCTCTGGACTGATTCAGGTCGATGCAGCGGTCGAGGTCGAGGAAGACGAGGTGCGCTGTGGCAGCGGCGGAGCTCGAGCGGCAGTAGGGTTGTGGGAGGAAGAAGATGAGGAAGGGGAGAATGAGGAAAGACCTAGTCGTGTCTATTTATAAGAGAAGACGGATAAGTGGGCGTGAAAAACGAGGAGGTTGAAAACATGGTTATCCAGCTATACGGACGCCTCAATTCTCGGGGTGGTCATTAAGATAAGGATCCGTTGAGATATGTTGGACAAAACGTGCATTAATGGCAGATGACATCATTGCAGGTTACCACAAATCCAAAGGATGATGTCATGGCAGGTTACAAAAATTTCATACAAGCAAAGAAGCAGAAGATTTTTCTTAAGTGTTGAAGATTGACATGAACCAGTTCAAATCAATCTGGGGCCTAATGTTGGGGATATAACTATTAGGTATGACCTGCCTAGGAGGGGCCGGGTTATACCTATGAAGACTCTTGAAGCCCAAGACAAGGCCTGAAGATGGGGGTTCAGTTAAGGGCCCAAAGCCCAGAGGCGACTTAAGGCCCGTAGAGATAAACCTCCATATGGTCATGACTTGTATTGTAAGGAAAGAATAGTTAGAGACCTAGCTAGACACTGTTTATGAGCCGGCCGGGACTCTGTGAGCCACTAGGTGTTGACCTCTGTATATAAAGGGACGACCCGGCGACGGTTCAGGGCAAGTAACATCAGATTGAGAGCTAGGTCAAGCGATTTCGCTCCCTGGTAATCGAAACATAAGCAATCCCACTCAAAACTGGATCATAGGCTTTTACCTTCACCGTAAGGGGCCAAACCAGTATAAACCCCGTGTCCTTTGTCCCGATTAACCCCTTTAAGCTTCCTAGTTGCGATGGCTCCACGACTAAGTCCTTCCACTAGGACATCTGACGTGACAATTCCATGACACCGGTGGTTGGGTTCAGGATGGTGTCGATGATGCGGATCTGCGGCCGTGGACGGGGCATCAGAAGCTGCTCCAGTAGGTTGGATGAGGGTGCGACGAAGCGGATCTGAGGCCATGGACTTCTGAGTTGGCAAAGCGGCCCCCGGTAGGGTTGAGAATGGTATAGGCGAAGCTACTCCGGTAGGGTTGACGATAGTGTCAGCGAAGCGGCTCTGGTAGGGTTGAGGAAGTTGTTGGCGAAGAGGATCAGAGGCCGTCGACGGGGGCGTCGGTGCGGTCGCTTCGAGGGGTGTGTGGACGAAGCATCTCCGGTGGGGAGTACGAAGGAGCCGCTGCAGATGCACTGTGATTGATGAGAGTACCGGCGAAGCAGATCCGGCGCCGTGGACAAGGCCGTCACTGAATGGGCTGTGGTACAGTGGTGGATGAGCAGTCTACTTGTTTCTAGGGGAGGTGGGAGGGTAGATCGGCAAGCAACGGACCCCGCGAGGTGGGCGCTTGTTGACAGTGAATGGGCTCTGGTACACCGGTGGATGAGCAGTCTAGGGTTTCAAGAGGGGATGGGTAGAAAGGCTGATGAAGTACGGATGGCGTGATGTAAGATGCTATGGTGTTGTGGAGTTAGTCGTTTTTGCGGGTGGGGGAGAGGAAATAGGGGTGCCGTGTGGTGGGGGGAACCGGAAGTTACCAAAGCAGCCCCGACTTATTATGTAGATGAGGGCGGTATTGTAAATGTTGTTCTCCATGCACCAAGGACAAAAGGGGAATTTTGCATGCTAAAGACTAGGTGGCGGAAATTTTAGAAGGAGGCGGGAGATTTTGCCGCCCGCGGGATCGTTCGTATCCAGTTTCAACTAATTTTGGACCGTGCTAGCGGGAAGGTCATGCAAGACTGTGTACACGGGGCACGCGTCAGCAGTTAATAACTGGTGTGAAGTCAACCCTAGAAAAAAGACAATAACTCAGGATGATGCACCGATAACTTGGACATTCACACGGGCACGGCCAATCATACGGGTGTAGAGGCGCGTTCACAAAAAAGGATCAAACGCTCAGCCTATGTATTTCTCGTGTAAATAGATAATTTACTGCCATTGGTTTTTTCGCGAATATGCAAGCTGTGTATCTTTGTAATGATAGAAGGAGAGTACAAGCATGGGATTACAACACTTACAAGGCCATGTGCGCACTAGGCATGGTGTACAAGCGAAGGAGCACAACAGATGGGGGTATGCTCAGCCCCGCGGCTAGAAACTAGAGACTACACGCCGGGGATAATGTTTTGCAGTCCGCTAGCGCCCGCCTTGGCCCATAGTCGCACCTCGTCCTTGATGGTGTCGGAGGTGAAGGTAATCGATGGTGTCGCTCCATCAAATATGCAAGCATTGTGTTGCTTCCAAATCCACTAGGCTGAGAGGATGATGAGGGAGGATAGGCCCTTGCGCATGGAAGCGGGCGCGAGGTCGAGAGAGGATTGCCACCACAATTGGAATGGCGTGTCGTGGTCCGGGAGGCTAATGGGCACACGTGCCCAGCCGAGGATCTCGTGCCAAACTTGGCGAGGGAAAGAGCATCCGGCAAGAAGGTGGTGCATGGTCTCGTCCTCCTAGTCACACAAGGCGCAAGTGTCGTTGTGGCACAATCCGCGGCGAGCCAGGCGCTCCGCGGTCCAGCAACGGTTTTCCATGGCCAGCCAAAGGAAGAACTTGACGCGGAGAGGAGCCCAAGGCCGCCAGTTGAGCCGCCAGAAAGGGTCTTCACAAGCTCCAAATAATAGGGCCTTGTAGCAGGAGCTTGCCGTGTACGTAGCAGAGGAGGTCCAACGCCAGCGTAGCGTGTCCGGCTCGCTAGAGAGCTCAATGTATCGCACCGAATGCCATAGCTCGACGTACTGCACCATGGCCGCCGACCCAAGCGCACCTCGGATATCCTGCACCCAAGAGCGCTGATGCAGCGCATCACGCATGCATCGCTCCTTTCGAAGGCGCCTTGGGACAAGAGCTAGAACGAGAGGGGCAATCTCGGCCACAGACCTGCTATTGATCCAGTGGTCGGGCCAGAATCTGCAAGAATCTCCTGCTCCCAGCTGCCAAGTCGTGGAGGCTTTGAAAATTGCACTCGTGTCCGCGTCGTGGGGGATGTGATGGTGGCTCCATGGGCGAACATGGATAGAGATGCCCGTACGCTGAATGTCTCGGATGCCGAGGCCATCGAGGGAGATTGCCCGGCATACATGCTGCCAGTTGACGAGGCACTGGCCCCCGTTGGCCTTATCCGATCTAGCCCATAAGGATCCGCGGATGATCCGGTTCACCTTCTTGATGGCAGTGCTGCTAAAGGCGATGGCCATGAGGAAGTGCGTGGGGATGGCACTAAGGACATGGCGCACAAGGGATAGGCGGTCTCCCTTGGATAGCATAGATGCCCGCCATGTGGAGAGCTTGCACCCAAGCTTTTCAATGATCGGTTCCAAGCTCGTCGAAGAGGCCTTGCGGACTGAGAGGGGCAGCCCGAGGTAGGTGATGGAAAGTGAGTGACGGGGCACTGCATCTCTACGGCTATAGCAGCAATGTGATCCTTAGTGCATTGAATAGGAGTGGCCGAGCACTTGTCAAAGTTGGTTTGCAGCCCAGAAGCGAGGCCAAAGATGTGGAGGAGCCTACGAATCGTGGCGAGGTCGTGAGAGTCTGGGTGGCAAAAGATGACCACATCATCGGCATAAAGGGATATGCTCGAAGCTGCGTGACGGTTGGTCAAGCGATGAAGGAGGCCAAGGTCAACCGCATGTAGCAGCATGGAGTTCAGCACGTCGATGACCAAGGAGAAGGGCGTGGGCGAGACCGGGTCGCCTTGATGAAGGCTGTGAGCATGATCGATCGGAGGCCCTGGGTGGCCGTTGATGAGAACTCTCGTGGAGGCCGTGGAGAGGAGCATGGAAATCCATTCACGCCAACGTGGGCCAAACCCCAGGTGCTGCAGAAGTTGCAGAAGAAAGGGCCAAGAGACGCTGTCGAACGCACGATCAATGTCCAACTTGAGAAGCATGTGTGGCGCCTTCAGGTTGTGCAAGAGATGAGCCGTCTGCTGCACGAGCAGGTAGTTGTCGTGGATGCATTGCTCCGCAATAAATGCGCTCTGGTTGGTGGAGACCATGGTGTTCAGCCGAGGAGCGAGACGGAGAGAGAGAAGCTTCGCGACCAGCTTGGTGAAGATGTGTATGAGACTGATGGGTCTATAGTCGAAGAGGGAGTGCGCATCTGCACGCTTGGGCAGCAGCAAAAGAAGGGCCTCATTGAGCTTCTGCAGTCCGCGACCATTCATTGCGTGGAACTTGTCGAAAGCCTCGAGAAAGAGGGGCTTGATCGTGTCCCAGCAGGCAACCAAGAACTCGGCGGTGAATCCATCGGGGCCGGGCGCCTTTCCCGTCGGCATGCTATTGACGACATTCCAAATATCCTCCTCGGTGAAAGGCGCGTCAAGCGCAAGAAGATCAAACTGCGGCACCTGAAGGGCATGAAGATCAAGCGTGATATCGCGATCGGAAATGCTGCCAAGGGCGTTTGAGAAGTGGGCGAAGGCGGCCTCGGTCATCTCATGGTCAGTGACGGTTTGGGTGCCGACGCGCAAACTTGTCATAAGGTTTCTTTGCTTGCGATGGGCTGCATGTACTTTGAGGTAGGAAACCGCTGCGTCGTCGCTCTGAAGCCAAGAGAGACGCACGTGCTGCCTGGCGATGGATCGCTCGAGGGATGCAAGGCCAAGGTAGGACGCCTTGAGCTTCCGACGAAACCAGGTCTCGAGGGGGGAAAGCATACGTAGATCTTGAGCAGCGTCTAGTCTCGCAATGAGCTCGCTGGACACCTTAAGCTAAAAGGACACATTGCCGATCATGCGTGCACTCTAGCTTTGCAGCCTCGTGTCAGTCGCCTTGAGACGTGTCATGATCCGTCTAAAGGGATCGGCGTCCGGCGGAGTAGAGACCCAAGCCTCAGCAACCACATGGTGAAAACATTCTAATTTCGGCCAAAATCTCTCGAAGTGGAAACATCGTGCTCCCGGAGGGCGTGCCACGCAGTCAACAACGAGGGGGCAGTGATCGGAGGCCGCGGAGGAGAGGCAGCGGAGTAGGCAGTGCGGGTGGGCGATTTCCCAACCGGAGGTGCAAAGAATGCGGTCGTTACGCACAAGAGTAGGGGCGTCGCGCTCGTTGGACCAAGTATATCGTCGGCCGTGCATATAGAGATCGCGAAGCTCCTCGTCGGTGATGAAGCGCCTAAATCTGCTCATAGTGCGACGATTGATGTTAGAGTTGTTCTTCTCTGAGGCCGAGGTGATCATGTTGAAATCTCCACCAATAAGCCATGGGCCGATGCGGGACTTGCGCACGTCGTGTAACTCAGCAAGGAACTCAAGCTTGGCGTCATCATCTTGTGGCCCATACACCCCGGTGAGCCACCAGTGGCCCTCGCCGGCCAAGGAGGAGACCAAGGCCGTCACGTGATGCTCACTGATGAGGGGATTGGAGAAGGAGATGGTAGAATGTTGCCAAGCAAGGAGGATGCCACCGCATGTGCCATATGCGGGGAGGAAGAAATAGTCCTTAAAGGACGGACCGAGCATTTCCAAAACAATGGCGTCGGAGACATGCGCGAGCTTTGTCTCTTGGAGACACACTATGGTAGGCGCGGCAGCGGAGATCACGCTGTGGACGGCGGTGCGCTTAGCGCCGGAGTTAAGTCCTCGGACATTCCAAAAAATTATCTTGAGGTTACAATCCATAGGGGAGGGGGCACGTTAGAGACGACGCGGAGGCAGCCCCTTAGGCTACAATGAGCTGCCCCAGAGTAGGAGGCAGCGAGCTGGGTAGTTGCCACCCAAAGAAATCAGCGAAAGCTTGTAACACATCTACCGCCAATGGTTGCTCGAAAAGGAGGGTATATTTCCCAAGCACCTCGTCGGAGATTGGCGCATCGTCGCTTGAGATGAGACCAAGACGGCAAAGCAAAACCCGCTTGGCCTTCATCTCGGAGTTGAGCCCTTGGTCCGTGCGCGTGATGTAGAAACTGCAGCGAGGGGTGAAGTTGGCTGGCAGTTCCTTCCTACGTCGGCGAGGCTTTGGTGCCGAAAGCAGAGAATACGCCTTGGCAGAGATGGCATCGACAAAAGAGGAAAGATCCACGTCGGGCGCGGGAACGTCCGCGGTTTGCATGGGCTGCATGGGCGATGGGGCCGACCTGTCATCGACCGGCCCGGTGGGTGGAGCATGCAACACCATGTCCAAGTAGGATGGGCCCGCCACAGGCTCGGGATCGGCGCGGTTCACGCGGTCGGAGGTCGTGCTAGGAGAGGCCGCGACCAAGCGGGGTGGGGCCTCGGTCGGCTCGGGATCCGGGCCGCTTGGGGACAGGGGGAGGGGAGGCGAGGGATTGGCTGCAGACGGATTTCCCGCGTCGGTCGAATCAGCAATAGGAGGGAGGATCCGGATGGGCCCGGCAGAGGCACCCAACGGCATGCATGGCGCAGGTCCAACATCACGAGGAGGGGTGGTGTCGACTCCTGGTTAGCTGGTTGGGATCGCGAGGGATGGCCCAGTGGGGCCTAGGAAGGAAGGCGCTGCACCGGTTGGCCAGTTTGAAATGCACCCATCTCGGGACACCTGGGACCCAGCGGTCTGCACATGGTCGAATGGGCTGGCCTCCAGTGCGGGGGATGGCGCGTCCGGTGCGTCACGTGGCCCACCATTGGTCAGCAAAGGACGGTCGCCCAATCGGAGCCGCGCAGAGACCCGGTCAGCGGAGTGAAAAGCATTGGGGTGGGGCCCCAAGATTCCCTCCCATCCATGACACGTAGGAGGAACGTGCGCATGGCGATGGCCGCGCCGGCGGCCACCCTGACCAGTGCGCCTCCGGGAGCCACCGGAACGAGAAGGAGGGAACTGATGGTGCTGCGGCCAGCGCGGAGGCAGCGGGGAGGGGGGGGAGTCCCGCGCTGCTCCATTGTCGGAAGCAGGCGGAGCTGGTGGCGGGGGTGGCTGGCGGTAATCGATGCAGGATGCCACATGGATCCGGATGGGAAAACATGCGAGCCCAAGCGTGAGGCGCTCAGCGCGGTCCGGGTCGGCGTCAAGCTCGACGGCGTTGTCGCTTGGTAGGAGGCTCGGAGGAGCGTGGGATCGCGTTTAGGTTGATGGTCCACGCACTCAAATGGAAGACTGACATGTCGGCGAGGGTGCGGGTCTCGGGGGCGAGGTGCTCGACCTTGCAGAAGGGGGCAAGCAGGGTCTCGGCGGCCGCCCGGTGCCAAGCATGATTAGGGACGCCGAAGAGCTCGAGTGACACGAGGAAGAGCGCCTTAACGGGCTCAGAGCCGGCCTCGCGGCCCCATGGATGGAAGATCAGCCTAAACCAGGAAGTGCAAACGCGGCTCATGGCGACGCGGGCACGGGACTCCATGCTGGAGAAGCGGAGGAGGAAGTCTTTAGGAGCATGCTTATGAATGGAGAACTCATCAGCAGCAAGATCGCACTAGGAGCAAATGGCGTCGGCAACCTCCTCCCGCGACACGCCCGTGCGGCAGCCCGTGACGATGACGAGCAGCGCGCGCTCTAGCGCGCTTTCTGCCTCGATGATCTCCTGGGAGCGCGGGAGGTAGCACACAGCGGCCGTAGGGGAAACACTGGGTGCCCGGAGAGCGGCGTGGCGACGGAGGAGGCGACTGAGGTCGGCGAAGAGGGTCTCGAGGAGGTCGCCGGGGCAGAGGTGGCAGGAGACGGTAGGGTGGCTCGAGACGAAGCCGCCGCGATCCACCCGGAGTACTCGGGGGACGCGTGTCCCAGGGGCGGTCCGGCGCCCTGGGCAGACCTGAAGAACACGGGTGTGCCAGCCCCAGAAGCACCCGACGCGGGCGTGAGCAAGCCCGAAGAGGTGCGCGTGACGGCCATGGATGCTGAGGACGAGGGGTGGCCATCCGCGACGGCCGGAGCAGGGGCGCGGCGCCGAAGCAGAGGGGACGAACCATCAGAGGAGGACGCGACGGCCCGGGAGAGGGAGCAAGACTTGGCCTTGTGGCCAAAGAATCGACAACGATGGCAGCGAATATCCTTCCTGCAGTCGGAGAGGGGATGACCCGAGCCCAAGCATCGGGGGCAGTCACCCTCGCGGAGCCAAGACGGCCTGGGGCGGGGCCGCCGCGTCGCTGCCACGCCGGGCGGCTGTCTGCTTGTGTGATCGGGGCGCTGCGGCTCGCCACCACCTGCCAAGGCACTCGCGCATCCACCTCCTCCACAGGCATCCGACAAATCTCGAAGCGGAGAGGTCGGCGCGGGGCAGGCGGCCGAGCCGGCCCGGGCGACGGGCGCAGGGAAGGAGAACCGGAGGGGGCGGGCGCCCGGGG
Organism: Aegilops speltoides; assembly: GCA_021437245.1. Taxonomy (NCBI): domain Eukaryota; kingdom Viridiplantae; phylum Streptophyta; class Magnoliopsida; order Poales; family Poaceae; genus Aegilops; species Aegilops speltoides. The sequence goes on from CM038146.1 coordinate 441,913,338, forward strand.
TGGCGATGGCGGGCGGCAGAGGACCTGGCGGTAGGTGGGCGGCGACCCGGCGGAAGAAGTGCTCGAATCGAGCCATCTGTCCTCACGGGAGCGCCCGATGGCGGCGGAGGGTGGGGGATACGAGGCCATGGCCAAGGCCGCGGGCTGGGCGGTGCGGTCGGGGCGACCAACACCGAGGAGAGTGGACGTCGGGGCCGGAGTGGCCACCGGCGGGAGGGAGCAGGTGGGAGGGAGCAGGTGGGAGGGAGCGCCATAAGAAGTGCACTCTAGTGCCATTGGTTATTTACTTTAAACATAATGCATTGACATGTTAGTGTAGAGGCGCACAAAAAGAAATGGATATTGCAGTCCCACAAAAGAAATGAATATTGTAGTCCGCTACTTAAAATTGTTATCTCATATGATTACATAGCCTCCATTTCATAAATTGTGTACCCGTTAAATTCATATATAAATATTACATATATTACTTCATAATAGAACCTTAAATCATCCAAGACTAATGAATTTGAATGCAAGACTAACAATGGTGCATGTACATGATAGCTACATTGGTTGCTTTAAAAAACATCACTATAACTTTGGCATGCACAATTGAAAAGGTCTATTTAGATAGAAAAAATGTGATATGTGAGTGTCCGATCTTTATAGCATTGAATCGATATTGTACCTTTGGCCACGATACAAAGTAGATATTGATTTATGTTCAAGTGATGCACGTCCACGATCGCTAGATAGTGATATGTGAATGAATTGTGCAATCTCTCTCACACGCATACATATCTCATTTCCCCGTGGGCATCAGAATCACACACGCGCACTTCGTGTATTTCTCTCCCTCCGTCAAGGTTAGAATTCGTATTTCTACCCCGTCCTACAAGTCTCTCACACAGAAACACACACGCTCTCTCTGTCGAACACGCCCACCCCTTTAATTCCGCTCACCCACAGCCACTAATGTCTCAAATATAATTATGTCTCTCACACATATGCCTAAGGTTAACTCGAGTTCCGGAACCATATGAATACATACAATGGGATTCCAGCAGAGCACCTCTTGTTTGGAGATCTCTCTCTCTCTCTCTCACACACACACACACACACACACACACACACACACACACACACACACACACACACACACACACACAAACACGCGCGCGCGCGTAGACATTGTTTCTCGCTTCATTTTTTCTTGCACTTGCATGCACACCGTTTGTTTATCTCCGTGATGCTTTAAGTATGCCTCGCACACATGCTATCTACCTATCCCCTAATATAGATATGTGTCACACAAACTCCTTCTCCCTACTAGCAAGATGCCCATGCGTTGCACAGAACATCAAGATGCATTTGTATGAGTAGTTTATCTTGTGGGAGAAAAGGATGAATGAGGGAAGGCCTTATTTGCAAATGTGGAGAGGGGTGTGGGTATCTTTTGCAAAATTGCCATAGTTTCCTTCCTATCCGTCGGATATAAATCGGATGCCCTATATTGCAGGATGGCAGGCACACCATCATCACCAACTCTGTTTTTTATAAGAGTAGAGATATGTAAGTGTCACTGCCCCCCCCCCCACACCCACACACACACTACCCGACACCGAAGGAGTAGGGTGACACCTCGATCTTGATACTAATCTATCGACTGGATTCTGTCTCAAACACACACACACACACACACACACACACACACTACCCGACACCGAAGGAGTAGGGTGTCACCTCGATCTTGATAGTAATCTATCTACTGCTTCTCTCTCAAACACACACACATACACACATACTCGCTAGTTGTGCCTCTGTGCCTACCGCCACACTCTCGATACGTCTTTCTCTCCCTTCCCCCTCCCCATCCCACCCCAACAATGAAAGCAGAAGGGTGACAACTCAATCTGATCTTAATCTCTCAATTGGTTTCTCTCTCAAACATTGTGTCTCTGTGCCACGCTCAGACACACTCGATACGTCTTTCTCACCGTAGCCCCCTCGATATGTAGACTTCTCGCGCGTGCACAGCTATAGTGACGATGGCGTTGAACCCAGTGTGCCTTGTTTTTATCGGCCTCATGTGATAGTTGTCACCCTGTTTTCTGTTAATAACAAGGAAACCTTTTCTTTGTTACTACTAGTGAATCTGAAATCATTCGGGGCAGACATAAAATATATCACTTCAACCCAATTATCGCCGTAACTATTTTAAAAGAAACTAGCTAGATGCCCGTGCGTTGCACGGAACATCAAGATGCATTTGTATGAGTAGTTTATCTTGTGAGAGAAAAGGATGAACGAGGGAAGGCCTTATTTGCAAACGTGGAGATGGGTGTGGGTATCATTTTGCAAAATTGCCATAGTTTCCTTCCTATCCGTTAGATATAAATCCGACAGCCTGTATAGTAGGATGGCATGCACACCATCATCACCAACTTTGTTTTCTACTGCCTCCGTTCCTAAATATCTGTCTTTTTAGAGATTTCAACAAGTGACTACATACGGAGCAAAATGAGTGAATCTACACTCTAAAATATGTCTACATACACATCCGTATGTGGTAGTCCATTTGAAATATGAAAGAAACAAATATTTAGGAATGGAGGGAGTATAAGAGTAGACATGGAGATATATCTTCAGCATGGTCCACAACAAAAATGTGCTGGACTGGTTAGCGTCGGATGCTCGCAACGCGATGACCTAAGTTTGAATTATGGCTTTAGCTTTAGATTTTTATATTATATATTACTTATTTAGTATATACTTATTCGCTACTGTAATGATAGTGGAACCCACAGAGTACTTAGAATAGAAGATTAAGGATGGACTTGTTTCTTTTTAACTTTCTGTACGAAGCTGTAGCCACACTGTACATGCAATTAACTTTTTATAGAGGGGGAATCATACATGCAATTAACTCAAATGGATTGGCTGTGACTCTATTATTTCCAGCATAAGAGCATCTCCAACGCCAGCCGGCAAATTTCCTCCCGCTTCCTTTCGCGGAGGATGACATCAAACGCCAGTGGCATACATTTTCACAACTCTAACCAACCAGATGAAATTCGTGCAAACACGGACTGATTTCATACAAGCATGAAGGATTTCATATAAAAAGCCGGATCTTCATATAAACATGATGGGTTTCATTACATTTACATGAACTAAACGGGGCTAATCCGGCTCTCTTGGTATAATTAATACTCCCTCCGTCCGGAAATACTTGTCCTAGAAATGGATGTATCTAGACTTATTTTAGTTATAGATACATCCAATTTATCTATTCTTAGAACAAATATTTCCCGCTAGCTGGAAAGGGAGTACCTAATCTAAATGGCCACCCGCGGATCCCTTTGTCTTCCTCATGTCCGACAGACACTTGTGGGGTCGACGAAGGTCCTCGGAAGAGATGAAGCAGCAAAGAAACCACCTGAATGCGCAGTCATCGCCTCGGCGGTGGCCTTCATAGGACCCAAGTGGCGGCTGCCTCCCGTGTTCTATTTCTCCCCAATGATGGCAGCGGACACGGAGAAGCTGGCCACCGACTCGTCTCTCTCCATGCACTCGGCTTCCGTCTCTGCCTGCATGGCGCTACCGCCGGCACGGGAGGCGCACCCACAGACACGGGAGGCGCGTCCACCATAGACACTAGTGGCGCGGTACAATGCGGTAGCAACGACTCCCGTACCGGTGTGCTCGTCGTCATGCCGGCATGGAGAAACTCGCCACTCCTCATCGAGCTGAATTGGAGCAGCGAGTTGCTGAACCACGCGCCGGCTTGGGGCGACAACTAGCTCCGTCGGGCCAAGCAAGGTTGGTGAAGCACCAAGCGGCCTTGCACATATCCGGAGGGCTCGGCGGGCCACCCAGCCGGGTAGTATGCTAGAGAACGGCTCCTCGGAAGCCATCAGAAGAGTGGAGAAAATGGTGAAGGAGGATATGGGGGAGCGGTGGAGGGGTGCGATTCTTGCCGACTGTCTGTCTAGCCTCGTTTAAATAGAGGGCGGACGGTAGGAGCTTGGCCGGCGTCTAGCCTCGTTTAAATTGAGGGCGGACGGGAGGAGCTCGGTTGGTGTTGTGTTTAATTTCGGCCCGCTCATGAACGGATGTGTGGCCGGAGTAGGTTTCTCGATTTGCATGCGGGTTTAACGGAGGGGTTTGATGGAGGCGAGGAGGCATGTTTAGCCGGGCATGTAGCGGGCGGTGCAGTACTATTTGATCTGACAGCGGGCGACGCAGTTCTCGATACAGCTTTAATTTAGACGAGGGAGGGGGTAGCGGTTCCCGAAATGTTGAACGGCCAATGATGCATCCTCCTTCAATTAGCATCGTGAGTGCATGAGGGAAGTAATGGGAGGAGGACTGGGAAAAGAGGCTGCACGATGTGAATGCAACATAGTTTGCACTCATATAAAGGTGCCCCGCCATTCCAATGCATCTACCACATCGTACACACCTAAGCATTTGCCTAAGCACCTACACTAAGCACAAGAGTGCTCACTCCAGACCCATGGCGGAGATGCGCGCGAGCGGCCACCGGCTGTGCCAGATGGTCCACGACGCCGGCATATGCGGCATGGCGCCGAGGATCGTCTCCAGATGGTGTTGGCGACCGGCTGGTGGATGGCTGCCGTCGACGCCAACTACGGCTCTCAGTGTGACCAGATGATCATTGCCACCACCAACAAGTTCACCGTCCTCAAGAAACTCGCGGGTGACATCACCGTACTCCTCCAGCCCGCGCGCCTGGGATCCTCATTTCCTGCCACCCTAATCGGCCTCCAAGGCCGGAACCTCTTTCAAGCACTGGTGGCCCTACGAATGCCCGCCGACGCCATGAAGAATGTCCACCTGGAGGTCGCGCTCGCCGCGAGGCGCCTCGCCCTGCAAGAATTCATGGACCTACACATCCACGTGTACGAGCAAATCGTGTACATAGGTATCCACAAGGCCAGTGAGGACGTGCAACGTCTTGAGCTTGCGTTGGTTTTCCTTGAAGAGGAAAGGGTGATGCAGCAATAGTAGCGTAAGTATTTCCCTCAGTTTTTGAGAACCAAGGTATCAATCCAGTAGGAGGCTCCTCAAAAGTCCCACACACCTACACAAACAAACAAAGAACTCGCAACCAATGCAATTAAGGGGTTGTCAATCCCTTCACGGCCACTTGCGAAAGTGAGATCTAATAGAGATAGTATGATAAGATAAATATATTTTTGGTATTTTATAATATAGATGCAAAAATAAAGATGCAACTAAAAGTAGATTGAAAGCTTATATGATAAAAGATAGACCCGGGGGCCATAGGTTTCACTAGTGGCTTCTCTCAGGATCGCATAAGTATTACGGTGGGTGAACAAATTACCATCGAGCAATTGATAGAAAAGCGAATAATTATGAGATTATCTAGGCATGATCATGTATATAGGCATCACGTCCGCGACAAGTAGACCGACTCCTGCCTGCATGCACTACTATTATTCCACACATCAACCGCTGTCCAGCATGCATCTAGAGTATTAAGTTCATAAGAACAGAGTAACGCATTAAGAAAGATGACATGATGTAGAGGGATAAACTCATGCAATATGATATAAACTCCATCTTTTTATCCTCGATGGCAACAATACAATATGTGCCTTGCAACCCTTTACATCCTTTGGTAAGGACACAAGATTGAACCCAAAGCTAAGCACTTCTCCCATGGCAAGAAAGATCAATCTAGTAGGCCAAACCAAATTGATAATTCGAAGAGACTTGCAAAGATAACTCAATCATACGTAAAAGAATTCAGAGAAGATTCAAATATTTCTCATAGATAAACTTGATCATAAACTCACAATTCATCGGATCTCGACAAACACACCGCAAAAAGAGTTTACATCGACTAGATCTCCAAAGAGAGGGGGGGGACATTGTATTGAGATTCGAAAAGAGAGAATAAGCCATCTAGCTAATAACTATGGACCCGAAGGTCTGTGGTAAACTACTCACAACTCATCGGAGGGGCTATGGTGTTGATGTAGAAGCCCTCCATGGTCAATTCCCCCCCGTGAATGCCGTGAAGGCTCCAAGATGGGATCTCGCGGATATAGAAGGTTACGATGGTGGAAATTGTGTTTTGTTGGCTCCCTGGATGTTTTCGGGGTACGTAGGTATATATAGGAGGAAGAAGTACGTCGGTGGACACTCGAGGGGCCCAGGAGACAGGGGGCGCGCCCAGGAGGGGTGGGCGCGCCCTCCTATATCCTAGCCACCTCGTTTGCTTCTTGACTTGCCCTCCAAGTTCTCCAGATCACGTTCGTTCCAAAAATCACGCTCCCGAAGGTTTCATTCCGTCTGGACTCCGTTTGATATTCCTTTTCTTCGAAATACTGAAATAGGCAAAAAAACAGCAATACGGGCTGGGCCTCCGGTTAGTAGGTTAGTCCCAAAAATGATATAAATGTGTAAAATAAAGCCCATAAACATACAAAAGGGGTAATATAATAGCATGGAACAATGAAAAATTATAGATACGTTGGAGACGTATCAAGCATCCCCAAGCTTAATTCCTGCTTGTCCTCGAGTAGGTAAATGATAAAAATAGAATTTTTGATGTGGAATGCTACCTAGCATAATTCTCAATGTAATTTTCTTGATTGTGGCATGAATGTTCATATCCAAATGATTCAAGATAAAAGCTTATAAAACATAAAAATAACAATGCTTCGAAGCATACTAACAAATAATCATGTCCTATCAAAATAGCATAGCTAAAGAAAGCTTATCCCTACAAAATCATATAGTTAGGCCATGCTTCATTTTCATTACACAAAATACTCCCATCATGCACAACCCTGGTTTCAGCCAAGCAATTGGTTCATACTTTTTAATGCGCTTCAGCTTTTTCAACTCTTCATAATACATGGCGCAAGCCATGGACATAGCACTATGGTGGTAAATGGTGGTGGTTGTGAGGACAAAAAGAGGAAGAAGATAGTCTCACATCAACTAGGCGTATCAACGGGCTATGGAGATGCCCATCAATAGATATCAATGTGAGTGAGTAGGGATTGCCATGCAACGGATGCACTACAGCTATAAATATATGAAAGTTCAACAAAAGAAACTAAGTGGGTGTGCATCCAACTTGCTTGCTCACGAAGACGTAGGGCATTTTGAGGAAGCCCATCATTGGAATATACAAGCCAAGTTCTATAATGAAAAATTCCTACTTACTATATGAAAGTGACAACATAGGAGACTCTCTATCATGAATATCATGGTGCTACTTTGAAGCACAAGTGTGGAAAAAGAGATAGTAGCATTGTCCCTTCTCTCTTTTTCTCTCATTTTATTTATTTATTTATTCTTTTTTTCTTTCTTTCTTTCCCCCCTTTTTTTTTCTTTGGCCCCTTTTCTTCTTGTTTTTGGCCTTTCTCTTTTTCTTTTCTTTTTAAAGTCCGAAGTCTCATCCCGACTTGTGGGGGAATCATAGTCTTCATCATCCTTTCCTCACTGAGACAATGCTCTAATAATGAAGATCATCACACTTTTATTGATTTACAACTCAAGAATTACATCTCAAAGCTAGAACAAGATATGACTCTATATGAATGCCTCTGGCGGTGTACCGGGATATGCAATGAATCAAGAGCGACATGTATGAAAATTATGAAGGTGGCCTTGCCACAAATACGATGTCAACTACATGATCATGCAAAGAGCAATATGACAATGAAGTGTGTCATAATAAACGGAACGGTGGAAAGTTGCATGGCAATATATCTCGGAATGGCTATGGAAATACCATAATAGGTAGGTATGGTGGCTGTTTTGAGGAAGGTAAATAATGGGTGCATGATACCAGCAAAAGTTGCGCGATATAATAGAGGCTAGCAAAGTGGAAGGATGAGTGTGAGTATATCAATGGACTCACGTTAGTCATAAAGAACTCATATACTTATTGCAAAAGTCTACTTGCCCTCGAAGCAAAGTACTACTACGCATGCTCCTAGGGGAAGGGTTGGTAGGAGTTAACCATCACGCGATCCCGACCTCCACTCATAAGGAAGACAATTAAAAGAGCACCTCATGCAACAAATTTTTCACACAACTTTTACCATACATGCATGCTACGGGACTTGCCAACTTAAACACAAGTATTTCTCAATTTCATAATTACCCACTAGCATGACTCTAACATTACTACCTCTATATCTCAAAACAATTATCAAGCATCAAATTGATCCTAGTGTTTTATGCACTTTCTATGATAGTTTTTATTATACACAACTTGGATGCTCATCATTCTAGGACCAAATTTGTAACCATAGCAAATACCATGCTGTTGTAAAAGACTCTCATAATAATATAAGTGAAGCATGAGAGACTAGCAATTTCTTCAAAATTAAGCCACCGCCGTGCTCTAAAAGATATAAGTGAAGCACTAGAGCAAAAACTATCAATCTCAAAAGATATAAGTGAAGCACATAGAGTATTCTAGAAAATTCTAATCAAGTGGGCTTCTCCCAAAAGGCATGTACAGCAAGGATGATTGTGGTAAACTAAAAAACAAAGACTAATATAATACACGACGCTCCAAGCAAAACACATATCATGTGGCGAATAAAAATATAGCTCCAAGTAAAGTTACCAATGAACGAAGACGAAAGAGGGGATGCCTTCCCGGGGCATCCCGAAGCTTAGGCTTTTGGCTATTCTTGACTATCTTGGGGTGCCTTGGGCATCCCCAAGCTTAGGCTCTTGCCACTCCTTATTCCATAGTCCATCAAAGCTTTACCCAAAACTTGAAAACTTCACAACACAAAACTCAACAGGAAATCTTATAAGCTCCGTTAGTGAAAGAAAACAAAATCACCACATAAGGTACTGTAATGAACTCATTCTTTATTTATTTTGGTGTTAAACCTACTGTATTCTGGCTTCTACATGGTTTATAAACTATTTTACTAGCCATAGATGCATCAAAATAAGCAAACAACACACGAAAAACAGAATCTGTCAAAAACAGAACAGTCTGTAGCAATCTGTAACTAACGCAAACTTCTGGAACTCTAAAAATCCTACAAAAATAGGAAGTCCTGGACAATATATCTATTGATCATAAGCAAAAATAATCAATGTAAAGTCACGTTTCTGTGATTTAACAAAACTAATTTCGTGCGTGCAAAGTTTCTGTTTTCAGCAGAATCAAATCAACTATCATCATAGGTTATCCTATAGGTTCTACTTGGCACAAACACTAATTAAAAAATAAAAACACATCTAAACAGAAGGTATATGCAAAATTTATTACTAAAGAGGAACAGGAACAAAAACAAAAAACACAAATAAAATTGGGTTGCCTCCCAACTAGCGATCGTTTAACGCCCCTAGCTAGGCATAAAAGCGAAGATAGATCTAAGTAGTGCCATCTTTGGCACTGAATTCCTCAATAGAGCACTTATAATCCTTAGGGGTTTCTCCCTCTTTAGCAATGATTAAACCTTTAGGCAAAAATTCAAGAAATTCGTTTGTAGCAAACGGTTCCTTAACGATAGAGAGACAATTGGGACGAACACTTATGGATTTGAGATCCGCGTCTCCCTTACTAGAAGATTCACCCTTATTTTTAGGAACATAAATAAACTTGGCAGTTTTGGTAGGGGGTTTTGGAGTGTTTTTCATGGAGGAAAACGCGGAACCTAAGTTGGTAATGATATCCTCAAGTTTACCGATTCTTGCAGAATCTAGATCTATTTTTTCATTAACTATAGATTCTTTCTCTTTAAGATTTTTCAAAGTAACTCCAACCCTAGATCCATATTGGGTAATGTGATTATGAATCTTTTTATGCAAATTTTCAATCAACTCAACAGTGGCAATTTTATTTTCAATAATCTCAAGCCATTGCATAACGTGTTCTACAGTTAAAACAGTTCCATTTACCAAAAGAGGTGGTGGGCCAAACAACTCTAACATAGCATTAAAAGCATCAAACGTATGGCTACTCAAGAAATCCCCTCAGGCAATGGTATCAAGAATACATATATTCCAAGGAGTAATGCCTACATAAAAATTGCAAAGAAGAACGAAAGTAGAAAGCTTGCTAGTAGATCTATTTTGAGCATTGCAAATTCTATGACAAGCATCTTTTAGATTTTCTCCCTCCCTTTTGTCGGTGTATTAGAGTAGGGGTACCCTAGTATCCCGAACTTGTGCATGGGCAGTCGCAGCACCCCGTGGCAAGGCTTGCCGGGTGACCGCCAAGGTCCTCCGTGGTTCCTTTGGAGCCATTCAAGAACAAAGTATTCAAGCCAAGGAGACAAGGCCCCGGCAAGAGGAGCTTGCCGGGAAGGCCAACCAAGGCATCTCAAGGAACTTGCCGCGACGCATACACGCGTCCGGCGAGGCCCGTGGCGACAAGCTTCCGGACGCGACAAGACAACGATCATGACAAAGGCGCTTGTCATGACAAGCTACCACTGTACCCACGCTCCAGACATCCACCAACATGTCACCACAGGACCTTTCCAGTAGCGTGTGGCGGGAGGCATGCAGCCAGCGGTGTCTTGATGGCGGCGCCGACAAGATTGCCAATGTGGCAGCGGTGGCGTCCTGACGGTCCCTTTTGCACTATTTGGGCGGCGCAGAGCGGGCATTTAATGCCTTTGTCCCCTGCCGTCGGGGTTAGGTATGATACATCATGCAGTAGTTGTACCAACCACAACACCTTTCCATTTTTACCCTTGTCTACGTTGCCACCTGTCGGTGACCCCTTGAGCATATAAAAGGAGGCCCATGCGCAACGTAGAGGGGGGTTCGAAGGCAGAAAAACACTCACGCTCGATCTCGTTAGCAGCTAGCGTGCACTGTAGCACTCAGCGCTCCCAAGCAAGAACTCAATACACTCAGACATGCAGCAGTAGGAGTATTATCTCTCCGGAGAGCTCCGAAGCTGGGTAAACTGCTCGTGTGCTTCGCCTCGATCTGCTCTTCGCGCGACCTCCGCCCCCCACAGAACCGAAAGGGGCTCGGTTCGCCGGTCCCATAGGTGTTCGTAGATCAGTTTCCCCGACATCTTTGGCGCGCCAGGTAGGGGACGTCGAGGTTGTGTGAACCTGATCCAGCATTCACACGAGCTAGATCTTCATCTTCTTCATCGACATGCCGTCGAAGAAGAAGGCTTCGGAGGCAGCTGTTCCGTCCGCGTCGATCCCACCACCACCGGAGCAAACGGGTGGTGGGGTAGACGCCAGCGAAGAACGGCGTCGACGAGGAGCTCACGCAGTGCTGCCAGGTCTAAGGACAAGGCTGCGCAGACCTCGGCGTCCGTACATGCACCGCGCCCATCTCAGGAGGCGCGGGACTGACAGCGTCATGGTACTCGCGGTACCATACGTTCGTTGGACCAAGATCGAGCCGGTGGATCTCGGGGTGCTCAAGCCCAGCATGCACGCCAACATGCTGGCACGAGCGAGACACGGTCGCTTGGACGAGATGCTGCTCCTTCTAACATAGTTAGAAGTCCGAGCATATCCCGCTCCTCACACTGTTCGCCACTGCCACCCACCACTCCAGCAGAAGCTCTGGCGCGATCTCAACTGCTCCTGGATTACCCTCCAACGGCAGACAAGATCGACGAATGGAGGGCCACCATTCAGAGTCTCATCGGCTTCGCCAACGGCGACACTCCATGGTAGTCGAGTACCTCGCAGCCGCGGCAAGACTGCTAGGCACGAGCCGATGGCGACAAAACCGGTGGGGGTGCAACCACCGTGCACTCTCCGCCCCGAAGGCCAAGATCGCCGACTCTCCAGATCTACCTCGACAGCGACTCCACCGCATCATCAGATCCACGAGCTCATCACGATCAGCGCCAAGTTCTTCACGAACGACAGCAAGAAGACGCTCGTACTCGCATCGAGCGGCGAAGAGAAGCGTGGTGTCAATCGGACCAACGCGCTGGGCCCTCTGTCGACATGCATGCGCCAGGGGAACCAGGTGACTTGCCGTACGCGGTAGGTTGCTCCGCGTTCACTCGTGAGCTGCGGCAAGTCCAGTGGCCCAGCACGAAGAATTTCAAGCCAGACGTACCAGAGAAGTACGACGGCAAGTCGCATCCGTCGGAGTTCCTCAGCATCTACACCATCGCGGTGCAAGCTGCCGGGGGGCGGGACGACAAGATCCTTGCCAACTACTTCCCGCTGGTGCTCAAGCCCAATGTCAGGTCCTAGCTCATGCACTTGCCGGACAACTCCATATCTTTACTGGGCAGACCTATGCCATCGGTTTGTCGGCGCCTTCTGGTGACCACAAACCTCATGGCCAAGAGAGCGACCTTCATCTGCTCGCCCGAAGGAAGGAGAGCCCTAGCAAGTACATTCAGAGATTCAGCCGCGACACTGACAACATCCCGGATGTCCACCTGCCATGGTCATCATCAAGCGTTCCATCGAGCGTCGAAACTGCAGGATGCGGGGGAGATGGCGATGTGCGAGATCGAGACGTCGATGAGCTATATGCCCTGGCCGACAAGTGTGCGCGTCTTTGAGGAAGGAGAAACTCCCGGAGAGAATACAGGAGCGGGAGGATTTGGCAATGAGGATGCCGCCCGGCAAGAAAGAAAAACCGGCGCCGGAACAACAGGAAGAATAAAGGCAAAGATGTGCTAGTCGTTGAGCAGTCCGGCAATGGAGGTGGCGCCAAGAAAGCCAAAGCTAGCAGCTCCGGCAAGGAGATTGCCGCATGCACCAACTGCCAGCTGTGGCGGTCGCCGACAAGCGGACAAAGCACCAACAAGCGATCTTGCAAGATCCACCGCACCAAGGGCCATGACCTCGAGCTGCAAGAAGGTCGAGCGAGCTTGTCGAGCAACAAAAGGCTGAATCTGACGACGCGACAAGGAGAAGGCCCAAGAAGGTCTGGAGGAGCGGCAAGAAACGCCTGACCAAGGAGGGCGCCAGCGCAAGGCCAAGCAGCGGCAAGGAGACAGACCTCCCGCGCCGCGACAAGGACGAAGATGGCGGCGACAATGAAGATATGGATGATGACGACACCGGAGAGCAGGAGCTCCAGAAAGCCACAGAGGTCCTGTGCGTTGACGGTGGTGCTTCTTTGCATACTTCACACCGCCAGCTCAAGCAGTGGGTGCGGGAAGTCAATGCGGCAGAACCACCCGTCGAGTCACGCAAGCCTCGAAATGGTCCAAAGACGCCTATCATCTTTGATATTGAGGACCACCCGATCGCATAATCTGCGGTCGGTGCTTGCCGATGTTGGTTTCACCAACTATCCGCAACCTCAAGGTCACTAAGATGCTAGTTGTGGCGGGGCGGCTTGAACCTGATCTCCTCCGCGGTACTCGAAACTCCGGATCCACGATAGCGAGCTCGAAGAGACCGGCACATTCAAGGAATCAATCCGGGAAGGAGCAAGCGAAGGAAAGATCACGTTGCGGTGACATTTGGCGAGTTGAATTTCAGGATCGAGAGGGTCACTTTTGGCGTTCTTGACTTTCCATTGCCTTACAATGGGATACTCGGCCGTCCAGCACTCGCCAAATTCATGGCAGCCTCTCACTATGCATACAACATGCTGAAGATGCCAGGCCCGATAAGTGTCATCTCTGTCCCTGGCGACAAGAAGGATGCTCTTATCTGCGCCGAGAAGATCTACCCGGAAGCAGCAGCCGCAACAGATCACAAGTCACTTGCCATTGAAGCTCCCAGGGGGAAGAAGAAGACCAAGTCCGGCAAGAGTTCTGATGCCCACTCCGGCAAGTGCACCTCTTCGGAGTGCTGCGCTACTATCGAGGACGCACCATCGAGCTCCACCGGCAAGTGTAAGAAGACAATGGCAGCTCCACCAGAGACTTAGAAGGTGTCCGCCAAGGAGGACGGCACTGGTGGTACCTTCACCATCAGTGCCACTCTCGACCCTAAATAGGAAGCGGCGCTCGTTGCTCTGCGGTAACGTCGGCGTGTTTGCATGGCAACCGTCGACATCCCTGGTGTTCCCGGAAAGTAATCGAGCACCATCTTGCCGTCTGTCCTCATCGCGGCCCGTCAAGCGAAAGTCGAAAACAAGCGGTGGGCGCCAAGAATTCATCGCGAAGAAATCAAGAAATTGGAAGCAGCGGGCCTTGTCGGAGAGTGCTCCATCCTCGTGGTTGGCCAATCCTTTAGTCGTGCGCAAGGCAAACGGGAAATGGAGGCTTTGTATCGACTTTACCGATGTCAATAAATCTTGTCCCAAAGACCCATTTCCCTTACCGCGCATTGACCAGATTGTTGACTCCACGGCTGGATGTGACTTGCTTTCATTTCTTGATGCATACTCAGGATACCATCAGATCTTCATGGCAGAAGAGGATGAGGAGAAGACCGCATTCATCACTCCATGTGGCACATACTGTTTCGTATGGATGCCTTTCGGTTTAAAGAATGCTGGTTCAACATTTGCAAGGGTAGTCCATGGCGCTTTTGAGCCACAAATACACGAAATGTGGAAGCCTACATGGATGACATAGTGGTCAAGAGCAAGGACAAGGCAACTCGATTCAAGATTTAGACGAAACCTTTGCAAATCTGCGCAAGATCAACCTCAAGCTTAACCCGAGAAGTGTGTGTTTGGAGTTCCCTCCGGCAAGCTTCTCGGGTTCTTCGTCTCCCAGCGGGGAATTGAAGCCAATCCCGACAAGATCAAGGCCATTGAGCAGATTGAAGCACCAAAGCGCGTCAAGGATGTACGAAGACTTGCGGTTGCGTGGCTGCTCTCGGCGAGTTTATCTCTAGGTTTCTTTGGCGCATACGCCGCTTTTCAAAATATTGAAAAAGGCAGGTCAATGAAATGGACTCGGAAGCGGAGGCTGCTGCGAGAACTTGAAGAGATACCTGTCCTCCACTCCAACACTTGTCGCACCTAAGCCACAAGAGAAGTTGCTGCTGTGTATAGCGGCAACCAATCAAGTGGTTAGTGCTGCGTTAGTAGCGGAGAGGGAGGCGGATGATGAGCCAGCAACCACAGCAGATGCATCCAGCGACAAGTAGGGGACTTCACTGACAAGCTCTTGTCCCGACAAAGATGGATCTGCGCAGGTGCGTGAGGAGATACAGAAGAGAATGGTGCAGCGCCCAGTTTACTTTGTCAGTTCCCTTCTGCAGGGGGCTAGGTCAAGGTACTCGGTGTGCGAAATTGCTTCGGCCTTCTCATGGCCTCGAGAAAGCTGCGCCATTACTTCCAAGCATACGAGATCACAGTTGTCACTCGTTTTCGCTGAAGAGGATCTTGGAAAATCCGAAGCAACGAGCAGGATTGTCGAGTGGGCCTTTGGAACTGTCAAGCTTTGGCCTCAAATTTGAGAGCATTTCAACTATCCAAAGCGAGCATTGGCAGAATTCATAGCGAATGGGCGCCAACACGGATGACGAAATTCGAAACGAGCATCCCGTCAAGGAAGCAAGCAAAGAGTGGCTGATGTACTTTGATGGTGCCTTCGCTTGAAGGCGCCGGTCTTGAGCATGCTACTTGTTGCGCCCACCGGAGAGCACCTCAAGTACGTAGTCTAGATGCACTTTCCCAAGGAGCAAGCAACGAACAATATGACAGAGTTTGAAGGTTTGCTTGCCGGTCTCAGGATCGCAGCAGACCTTGGGATCAAGAAGCTCATTGTCAGGGGTGACTCGCAGCTTGTCGTCCGCCATCAGAGTCCGTTGATGGAAGCTTACGTTGATGAAGTGAGAAAGTTAGAAGAGCACTTTGACGGCCTCTGATGGAACATGTTCCAAGAGCTCGAACGACATTGCCGATGGCTGTTGAAGTCGCCGCACTTAAGTTACACAATGGAACCAGGGGATATTTGTGCTCAAACCGACTCAACCATCATAACGCCATCAACTGGACAGAGCAAGAAGAGGAAGTTGATTTCGGTGACTATTTTCGGCGGTGCTCCCGAAGCCGCCGCCAAGAAGGTCCCCAAGATCAACACCAAGGGTCTTGAGGAGCGATCTGCTCGGCAAGCCCTAGGGTTTGTTCCGTTGAAGCAGACGCTCCCGACAAGTTTTGCTCCGGCAAGCTTGCCGGGGAACGTCAAGCTCCGGCTGAGCCGCAGGTTCTCGCCGTAGAAGCGGATGTTCCCGCAGCAGCAGATGTGCCTTTAGTCCTTGTTGTCGAGCCACAAGCTCCAGCATGGGCACAGCAGATTGTCCGTTTCCTTCAGACAGGAAAGTTCCCGAAGAGCAAGAAGAAGCGGAAAGAGTAGCCCGGCAGTCAAGTATGTACCAGTTTGTCGACAACACACTGTACAGAAGAAGACTCAACGGTGTGAAATTGAAGTGTATTCACCGGGAAGGCGGACAAAAGCTGTTGGCAGAGATACATGGAGGCATATGCGGTCACCACATTGGCGCAAGAGCACTTGCTGGCAAAGCATTTCGGCAAGGTTTCTTTTGGCCGACAGCCCTCCAGGATGCAACTATACAAGTAACCAAGTGTGAAGCGTGCGGTTCCATTCCAGCGGATACACCAGCCAGCTCAAGCTCTCGGGCGATCCCTTTATCCCGCCATTTTTGGTGCAGGGGCTTGACATCCTTGACCCCTTTCCCGAAGCTGTCGGGGCTTTGAGTACTTATGCGTTGCAATCGACAAGTTCACAAAGTGGCGGAAGTGGAAGCGATGAGGAAGGTGACAGACAATCGTGATCAAGTTCTTGGTCGATTGTTTGCGCTCAGGATCCCTAACGGGATCATCACCGACAACGTCACGCAATTCTAAGCCGCACCTTCATGCGATCGTCCAAGATCTTGGCGCCAAAGGTGCGCTTAACTCATTGCTCATCCGAAGCAGCAGTCAAGCGGAGAGGGCAAATCTTGAAGTGCTGCACGGCCTCAAGACTAGGACTTTCGACGAGGCTGCGCAAGTGCGGAAAGAAGCTGGATTGAGGAGCTGCGATGGTTCTTTGGTTGATCGGAGACGACGCCAAATCGAGCCAGCGGCGGACACCTTCGCTCTAGTCTATGGAGCAGAGGCAGTTCTCCCCACGGAACTTGTATACGGGTCACCTCGAGTGCTCGCTTATGATGAGCTTGAACAAGAGCAGCTGCGACAAGATGACGCGCTGCTCCTTGAGGAAGACCATCTTCAGGCCGCTGTACGAGCTGCTCAATACTAGCAAGCTTTGCGCCGCTACCATAGCCGCAAAGTTAATGCCAGAAGTCTCGAGGAAGGCGACCTTGTTCTTCGGCGCATTTAGTCCGCCAAGAATTCCAACAAGTTGACGCCGAAGTGGGAAGGCCCTTACCGGGTGAAACGAGTCACTAGGCCTGGAGCTGTCCGCCTTGAGACCGAAGATGGCACTCTAGTGAGCAACTCCTGGAACATTGAGCATCTTCGTAAGTTTTACCCGTAAGGCGCGGTTGCCGGAACCTGTTCCGGCAACCACCTTTTGTACAAGTCTTGCCGATGTTGCATGTAATCCTTTGTACAAAGCCGGGCGCAGACCCCGTGCATAAGTAAAGCTCATGTCCTCCGCACACCTTGTCAATTTCACGCTTTCTATTTTTTGCACGTGTTATCTGACACTTTGTGCAGCGCCTACCCCCGGTAAGCAATAACGAGCCGTAAGGCTCCATATCTTTATTTTCTCTTCTTTCTCTTTCTCAAAGAAAGGAAGGTTCCCACGCCCACAAGTTTGCCGGGGGGAAAGGAGAAGATAATGGTGTGGACCAGGCGTCGTTCAAGAAAGTTTCGCCTTACCGGGACGCAAACGACAGAAAAGCTAAGTTGCCAAAGTTTGAGCAATCAGTTTTAAATTTTTTTAAGTTATCTTCCTAGAACGACCGTGCTTTGTATGGAAAACCTGTGCGCGAAGGAACCAACTCGTAGCTAGTTGCGCCCTTACTTTGTTTCGAGTCCGCTCAACAACTTAAGTGAGCTGCGACTAGTTGCGACAAGGTTTCTTGTCGGTGGCGGCACCGCCAGCAGGCTGCTGATGTCCCGCACTCAGCGCTCGCAGCTAAGGTGCCTGCGCCAGCAAGTTCCCTAAAAGCGTAGGGCAAAAACATACAAAGGAAGGAATCAAGTAAAGGAAATAACATAGCAATCGATACCCAAAATAGAGTTATATTACAAGATAGCTTGTCGCAGCTCTAACAGATTGTTTTCATAACATGACCAGCAGCGACAAGAAAAGGAGAAAACGGGCGGCCTAATCTACGCGATCACCCTCAACCCTCTTGATCCCGCTCACCTTGTCCACAATGGGTGTGACAAGGGTCTTGAGCGCTTCCAGATCGGCATCCGGCGGCAAGGTCCTGAGGACGTTGGTGAGGTTGAGGCCTGGGTTGCGGAAGGCCACCTTCACCAACACCTTTTGAAGAGCTCCCGCGCAGATCTTGCGCGACTCGTCGGCCAGCTGCTTTGGGATCTTCTCCCGGAGTCACTGGAGGGCCGTCGTCACGCCTCTGAAGAACAAGCTGAGCTTGGCGCTGGGTTGGAGGTTCTCATCGGAGGGATACCCGAGATCCTCCATCCCCAGCTGCGCCAGCTCCCTGTCGATGGATGCGGCAACATCCACGAGACCCTCCGTCCAGTGCTCCATGTTCTCCCTAAAAGTGTTCTGGGCGGCAGAAGCACTCGCCAGCAGCACCTCGTCGGCCTTGATCTTCTCCTTCAAGGCCACCTCCTGCTCCCTGGCACCGTCCAGCGTCTTGGTCAAAGTAGTCAGCTTCAACTCAAGATCTGCGTTGGAGTCCTTGGCGGCGCTAAGCTCCTTGCCCTTCTCGGCGAGACGACCCTGCAGCTCGCCAAGGGTGTAGGCGTCCTTCTCGCGCTCACGCTTGAGCGCGGCAAGCTCTTCATCTCTCGCCTTGAGATCGGCCTCCAGCTGCGCCACCTTCGTCTCCATCTCCTTCTTGGCGGCCTCGGCAGCTGCGGCAGCATCCTCTGCTTCCTTGAGAGCCCCGCCGAATGTTTGCTCGCGCGCAGCAAGCTCCTCCTCGTGGCTGTCAAGGTTGACCTTCCGCTGCGCCAACTCGCCCTCCCGCGCAGACAGATTCTCGGCGGCAAGCCGCTGTTGCTCTTCAACTTCAGCCTTCTCGAGGAGGAAGGCTTTCCGCTCCTCGGCGAGTTGCTCCCGCTCCTCTGCCAGGGA
Source organism: Aegilops speltoides (assembly GCA_021437245.1). NCBI lineage: Eukaryota > Viridiplantae > Streptophyta > Magnoliopsida > Poales > Poaceae > Aegilops > Aegilops speltoides. Next base: position 441,932,461 of record CM038146.1, read on the forward strand.
CCGGAGAGCTTCCTGGTTAAGACCCCGGAGCTCCTCCGTGCGCTTCTCGATGTCCACTCCCGCCTTCGTGGCAAGCGCTTCTCGGGATTCCAGCTTGGGCTGCCGAGCGCGGTAGAGCGATACCAGCTTCTGTAGGAGCCGCTCCTCCTCAGACTCGCTGCTACTGCTGTTCGGCGCGTCAACCAGCGTCAGCCTAGTGGAGGCGAGCACCTCTCCATCCAAGATTTCTCCTTCGACCGGCGCCCTGGAGCTTGACGCCCAGGGGAGCTTGATGAAGACGCCATCGCCGGCCTTCAAATAGGCGCCGGGCTGGGGCTCTTCGGAGCCTGACGCTGCAGCAGCGGCGGAGGGATCGGCGTTCGGTGTAGCGCCTGGCGCTCCTGCGGCCTCGGGGCCGTCAGTGCGATCACCAGACCCCTCGCCAGCTTTTGCGGCGGCAGCTTTGGCGGCCTCTTCGCCGGCGGGATCATCAGCGCCAGCTGCTTCTTCGGCGGCAGCGGCGGCGTCGGTATTGCCGCGCGCGTTCTCTTCACCGGCGACCTCGGTCTCCATCGGCTCCGTGGCAGAGGGATCTGACGACCGGAAAAAGGAGAAAAGTCAAGCAAATATCCAAAAAGAAAATCAAAAGAAGAAGAACCCAAGGGAATTTTTCAAGCAAGAAGATTACATGCTGGGTTCTCTGATCATAGTCTCCGCCGCCCGAAATCGCAGTGCTGTCCTTGCGGAGAACTCTCCCTCGCCGGAGACTTCTCCCTTACCGGAAAATTCTCCCTTGCCGGAGAACGCTCCCTTGCCGGGGAACCCTCCCTTGGCGGTGTAGTTGAAGCAGATGGCATGTCGGGGGCGGCTTCCGGGCGCTCCTGGTGAGGCTGCTCTGCTCCTACACAAACCGAAGTCGGATGTCAACAAAGAAAGAACACCCATGCGCGCCTAACAGCGGGAAGTAAACCATATACTTAAGCTGGGGGCTGCGCTGGGGGCTGCTTTGGGGAATAGTTGCCGGGTCCGGCAAGGTGGTCTCGGACACACCCCCCGCTGTCGCGGTGGGTTCGTCCTCGATGAAAATCACCGGGACCTTGGCTCTCTTCGCCGCTCTCTGGGCCAGAGTCTTGAAAAGGAATGGGTTCGGAGTAAAGCAAATCAGATACAAGACAAAACAGCAAGAATTGAAGAACTACAAGTACAACAAAGAATCTTACTCTTCTTCCTCCTCGTCGGAGCTGAGCGCGGAGAGGTCGAAGTCAGTTCACCTCCCGTGTGACGAGGCAGAGGAGGTTCCTTAGCCGCTTAGCGAGGCGATGGCGGTGGTGCGAGACGGCCCAGCTCCGGCCGGCCGCGGCGTGAGAGCGGCGGCAGGCGAAGCGGTGGTCCGGGAGGACCCCGCTCCAGTTGCCGCAGCGGCGTGAGGTGCTCCCGCGGCAACAGTGCTTGCCACGATGGAGCGTGTCGTGCAGCACAGCGGCTGTTGACTCGTCTGCCGCCCCGCTACGTCCCCGGCCTTGCGGAGACGCCTTCTTGGTGGAGCTGGGGGCTCTGCTTGCGGCGAGCTGACTGAAGATGAGGAGGAAGAGGAGTTGGTCTTCAACGAGCTGCTCGCACCCTCGGCGGGCTCGCTCGACTCGGCTTCAGGCCCGGCAAGCTCTCCCTCACCGGCAAGCCCTTCTCGCTCGGCAAGGCTTGCCACCTCTGCTGCCTCTGCCTCCTCCACGGTGAATCCAAACTCGCCCGCGGCAGCGGCTGCCGCCGCCTCTTCCAGCCTAGTGGCGATGCGCTGCATCTCTGCATTGGTGGTGTCGTGAGTAAGGCTTTTCTATTCATCGGAGCGGACCAGCACTTCTACCAAGCCGTCAAAGAACTCCTGCACGATGTCGTCTACAGGCTCTTGCCAAGTTGGGACAATTCCATGCGAATCGCACATCGGCATCATTGCACGGATGCGGTCGAGCGAGGAGTTGTTGCCTGTGAGCGACACCCCGGCAACCTGAACGCCGGGATGTTGAGGTCGTGATGAACAGTTCTGGAGAATCGCGTTAAGTTCCGGGCGGTGAAGTTGAAGTTGAGGCCCGGCGCAGCCTCATGATGTCCGCCGCATTACGAAACTCCCGGCGGGTCTCCTCTCTGCGAAGCGTCACGGTGGCAAAGAAAATCTGTGCCAACGGCGCCTACAGTGAGCCCGGCAAGCCTGAGGCGTTGGATCCGGGTAACGGCAATCTTCAGGCTATCGTCTTCCGGGGCCACATTGCTCCAATCGTTGCCGCGCATTACTGGGGCTTGGCGCTGGGCGGTAAACGGCTGCGGGTTCTCCTCGACAATCCAGCACCAGTATGCTCTCCATTCCTCCCACTTGTCGCGGAGCTCTCCCTCCAGATAAGCTTCCTTCTTGCCAGCTCTCGAGATCCAGGCGATTCCACCGGATAAAGGCTCCCCTCTCTCAACTCGGGGCATAAAGAAGTGGCGAAAAAGAGCTACATTTGGATAGGCTCCGACAAAGTTTTCGCAGAGATGTGCGAAAACTGCCATGGTCAGAATGGCATTGGGGGTGAAGTCAAGAAGGCGGAACCCGTAGGTGTTCATAATGTCGCGAAAAACTTCGAGAAAAGCGGGCGAGCCCGCAGATAAGAACAACGCGAAGAAGGGATATCCATTGAACTGTTCAGCGGCGGTGAGAGTACCTTCGTCTTGTGGATGCGCTCGCGTCTCCGTCGACCAGAAGAGGTAGTAATATTCCCTCAGCTCCTTCGCGGCGAGCTTGGGGGGGAAGGTTGCCCGCTCCTTTCGCAGCGCCGCGAGCCGCTGCGCCTCAGTCGACTTCACGACCTTCCCCTTGTCGGCTTTCGGAGCCATGGCGGAGGTGGTGGGGGAGATCGATGGCGTTGGTGGTGCCGGTGGCGATGGGGGGCGGAGCGCCGATCTCTTTCAGCTCTGGGAAGAAGGGGGGAGCGGTGGAGGTTTTTTTTTAGATTGGAATAGCAACCGGCGAGATGGGCGAACTGCCCCTGTTTCCCCTGCTTATAAAGAGGGAGGGGGCGGACGTTCCGTCTTTCCGAATAAAGAAACCACCCACGATCTCTCCCACGACGCCGCATTCGACGCGTGTCGTTCGGGGAGGGCGTGGTGGATACAGAGTGAGATACGGCGTAACCCAGGCCGTGCGTGCCCGTGCCCTGTTTTGGGCCTGGCCCAACAACGCTCGGCATCGTGTGTGGCCCAGGCCCGGGGGCTGCTGTCGGTGTACTAGAGTAGGGGTACCCTAGTATCCCGAACTTGTGCACGGGCAGTCGCAGCACCCCGTGGCAAGGCTTGCCAGGTGACCGCCAAGGTCCTCCGTGGTTCCTTTGGAGCCATTCAAGAACAAAGTATTCAAGCCAAGGAGACAAGGCGCCGACAAGAGGAGCTTGCCGGGAAGGCCAACCAAGGCATCTCAAGGAACTTGCCGCGACGCGCCATGCGTCCTGGCGAGGCCCGGTGAGCGACAAGCTTCCGGACGTGATAAGACAACGACCGCGGCAAGGCGCTTGCCCGCGACAAGCTACCACTGTGCCACGCTCAAAGACATCCACCAACGTGTCACCACAGGACCTTTCGGTCGCGTGGCGGAGGGCTGTGCAGCCGCGGTGTCTTGGCGGCGGCGCTGACAAGATTGCCATCGTGGCAAGCGGTGGCGTCCCTGACGGTCCCTTTTCGCACTATTTGGGCGACGCAAACGGGCATTTAATGCCTTTGTCCCCTGCCGTCAGGGTTAGGTTTGATACACTATACAGGTAGTTGTACCAACCACAACACCTTTCCATTTTTACCCTTGTCTACGTTGCCACATCGGTGACCCCTTGAGCATATAAAAGGAGGCCCATGCGCAGCGTGGGGGGGTTCAAGGCGAAAAAACACTCACGCTCGGTCTCGTTAGCAGCTAAGCGTGCCTTTAGCACTCAGCGCTCCCGAGCAAGAACTCAATACACTCAGACATGCAGCAGTAGGAGTATTATCTCTCCGGAGAGCTCCGAAGCTGGGTAAACTGCTCGTGTGCTTCGCCTCAATCTGCTCTTCGCGCGACCTCCGCCCCCCGCCGAACCGAAAGGGGCTCGGTCCGCCTATCCCATAGGTGTTCGTGGATCAGTTTCCCCGACACCTTTGCTTAAAATTGAGAATTCCATGTTCGGGGGTAATAATAAGGATAGGAGGACTAGCCATAGTGACAAGGCAAACGATCTAACACACGAGCAAATGGAAAAAGGCAAGCGAAAGAGAGGGAGAAGATTGGGAAAGAGAGGGCAAAAAAACAGCAAGGGTGAAGTGGGGGAGAGGAAAACGAGAGGCAAATGGCAAATAATGTAAATGCGAGGGAGATGAGTTTGTGATGGGTACTTGGTATGTCTTGACTTGAGCGAAGACCTCCCCATCAACGGCGCCAGAAATCCTTCTTGCTACGTCTTGAGCTTGCGTTGGTTTTCCTTGAAGAGGAAAGGGTGATGCAGCAATAGTAGCGTAAGTATTTCCCTCAGTTTTTGAGAACCAAGGTATCAATCCAATAGGAGGCTCCTCAAAAGTCCCACGCACCTACACAAACAAACATAGAACTTGCAACCAACACAATAAAGGGGTTGTCAATCTCTTCACGGCCACTTGCGAAAGTGAGATCTAATAGAGATAGTATGATAAGATAAATATATTTTTGGTATTTTATAATATAGATGCAAAACGTAAAGATGCAAATAAAAGTAGATTGAAAGCTTATATGATAAAAGATAGACCCGGGGGCTATAGGTTTCACTAGTGGCTTCTCTCAAGATAGCATAAGTATTACGGTGGGTGAAGAAATTACTGTCGAGCAATTGATAGAAAAGCAAATAATTATGAGATTATCTAGGCATGATCATGTATATAGGCATCACGTCCGCGACAAGTAGACCGACTCCTGCCTGCATCTAGTACTATTACTCCAGACATCAACATTTGTCCGATGCATCTAGAGTATTAAGTTCATAAGAACGAGTAACACATTAAGAAAGATGACATGATGTAGAGGATAAACTCATGCAATATGATATAAACCCCATCATTTTATCCTCGATGGCAACAATACAATCGTGCCTTGCAACCCTTTACATCCTTTGGTAAGGACACATAAGATTGAACCCAAAGCTAAGCACTTCTCCCATGGCAAGAAAGATCAATCTAGTAGGCCAAACCAAACTCATAATTCGAAGAGACTTGCAAAGATAACTCAATCATACATAAAAGAATTCAAAGAAGATTCAAATATTTCTCATAGATAAACTTGATCATAAACCCACAATTCATCGAATCTCGACAAACACACTGCAAAAAGAGTTTACGTCGAATAGATCTCCACAAGAGAGGGGGAGAACATTGTATTGAGATCCAAAAAGAGAGAAGAAGCCATCTAGCTAATAACTATGGACCCGAAGGTCTGTGGTAAACTACTCACAACTCGGAGGAGGGGCTATGGTGTTGATGTAGAAGCCCTCCATGGCCGATTCCCACTCCGGCGGAGCGCTGGCGAAGGCTCCAAGACGGGATCTCGCGGATACAGAAGGTTACGATGGTGGAAATTGTGTTTTGTTGGCTCCCTGGATGTTTTCGGGGTACGTAGGTATATATAGGAGGAAGAAGTATGTCGGTGGCCGCTCGAGGAGCCCGGGAGACAGGGGGCGCGCCCTCCTATCTCCTGGTCGCCTCGTTTGCTTCTTTACTTGCACTCCAAGTTCTCCAGATCACGTTTGTTCCAAAAATCACGCTCCCAAAGGTTTCATTCCGTTTGGACTCCGTTTGATATTCCTTTTCTTTGAAATACTGAAATAGACAAAAAAAACAGCAATACGGGCTGGGCCTCTGGTTAGTAGGTTAGTCCCAAAAATGATATAAATGTGTAAAATAAAGCCCATAAACATCCAAAAGGGGTAATATAATAGCATGGAACAATCAAAAATTATAGATACGTTGGAGACGTATCAGGACGCTACGACGTTGGCCTTCCTCAATCGGCTGGAAGCCTTGGATGCCTTTGCTAAGAAGCACCTTGACCTCGCCACAAACACCGCCGCTCCTTAGCCGCCGGTCGGTGGCTCAGCGTACTAAGTTGAGGAGGAGGAGGTCATACGTTGATGGATGCATCTTTCTTCTTGCCTCCTGTAACCACCACTGTGATCGCATCATCGTGGCCTTAATTCTTATTGTGATATTTGATAACCCACAAGTATAGGGGATCAATTGTTGCCTCTTTCGATAAGTAAGAGTGTCGAACCCAATGAGGATCTAAAGGTAGAACAAATATTCTCTCAAGTTCTATCGACCATCGATACAACTCTACGCACGCTTAACGTTCCCTTTACCTAAAACAAGTATGAAACTAGAAGTACTTAGTAGGTGTTGCTGGATAGGTTTGCAAGATAATAAAGAGCATGCAAATAAAAACTAGGGGCTGTTTAGATAAAGAAGCAATAAAGTTAGTATAGCGAGTGTGGAAAAGTGGTGGTAGGCGTTGTGAAATTGTCCCTAAGCAATTGACTACTTTACTAGACCGATAGCAAGTTTTATGTGGGAGAGGCCACTACTAGCATGTCATCCCTGACTTGGAATTCTATGCAATTATGATTGGAACTATTAGCAAGCATCCACAACTACTAATGTTCATTAAGGTAAAACCCAACCATAGCATTAAGATATATTGGTCCCCCTTCAATCCCGTATGCATCAATTTCCATGCTAGGTTGAAGCTTCTGTCACTCTTGCCCTCCAATACATAGTCCTATCAACATACAACTAACCCTATGGTGTGATCCGCGCACGCGCTCATATGATGGGAACCAAAGGACAATAACATAACCACAAGCAAATTAAACCAATCATAGCAATTCACCAATTACCGATAGGCAACGAAAATCTACTCAGACATCATAGGATGGCAACACATCATTGGATAATAATATGAAGCATAAAGCATGTTCAAGTAGAGGGTACAGCGGGTTGCGGGAGAGTGGACCGCTGAATATACATGGGGGAAGGTGATGACGATGTTGGTGAAGATGACGGAGGTGTTGGTGTAGATTGCGGTGACGATGATGGCCCTAGCGGCGTTCTGGCGTCACCGGGAGAGAGGGGGAGAGAGCCCCCTTCTTCTTCTTCTTCGTTGACCTTCTCCCTAGATGGGAGAAGGGTTTCCCCTCTGGTCCATGGTCTCCATGGCGTGGGAGGGGCGAGAGCCCCTCCGAGACTGGATCTGTCTCTCTGTCTCTCTCTGTTTCTGCATTTTGATTCTTGCCTTTCACCGTTTCTTATATTCTCGGAGATCCGTAAATCCGATTGGATTCAAACTTTGAATAGGATTTTTCTACGGATATTAGCTTTCTTGCGGCGAAAGAAGGGCAACAACCGCCTTATGGGGTGTCCACGAGGGTCAGGGGCACACCCACCCCCCGGGGCGCGCCTCCCTACCTCGTGGGCCCCTCGAGCATCGTCTCGCATTGATTCCACTTCTCAAAGTTCAGATATATTCCAAAAAAAATCTTCATCCATTTTTATCCCATTTGGACTCCGTTTGATATGGATTTTCTGTGAAACAAAAAACATGCAACAAACAAGAACTGGCACTGGGCACTAGATCAATATTGTAGTCCCAAAAATAGTATAAAAAGTTGCCAAAAGTATGTAAGAGTTGTAGAATATTGGCATGGAACAATCAAAAATTATAGATACGACGGAGACGTATCAGCATCCCCAAGCTTAATTCCTGCTCGTCCTCGAGTAGGTAAATGATAAAAAAGATAATTTTTGATGTGGAATGCTACCTAGCATAATCTTGATCACATAATCTAATCATGGCATGAATATTAAGACACGAGTGATTCAAAGCAATAGTCTATCATTTGATATTAAGACAATAATACTTCAAGCATACTAATAAAGCAATCATGTCTTTTCAAAATAACTTGGCCAAATAAAGTTATCCCTACAAAATCATATGGTCTGGCTATGCTCCATCTTCACCACACAAAATATTCAAATCATGCACAACCCCGATTACAAGCTATGAAATTGTTTCATACTTTTGATGTTCTCAAACCTTTTTGACTTTCACGCAATACATGGGCATGAGCCATGGACATAGCACTATAGGTGGAATAGAATATGATGGTGGAGGTTGTGTGGAGAAGACAAAAGGGAGAAAGTCTCACATCAACGCGGCTAATCAACGGGCTATGGAGATGCCCATCAATTTATGTCAATGCGAGGAGTAGGGATTGCCATGCAATGGATGCACTAAGAGCTATAAGTGTATGAAAGCTCAAACTGGAAACTAAGTGGGTGTGCATCCAACTTGCTTGCTCATGAAGACCTCGAGCATTTGAGGGAGCCCATCATCAGAATATACAAGCCAAGTTCTATAATGAAAATTCCCACTAATATATGAAAATGATAACTCAAGAGACTCTCTATATGAAGAACATGGTGCTACTCTGAAGCACAAGTGTGGTAAAAGGATAGTAACATTGTCCCTTCTCTCATTTCTCTCATTTTTTATTTTTCTCTTCTTCTTTTTTGGTGGGCTTCTTTGGCCTATTTTTTTATTTGGGCTTCTTTGGCCTCTTTTATTTTGATAACCTCACATGGGACAATATTCTAATAATGATGATCATCACACTTTTATTTACTTACAACTCAATATTACAACTCGATACTAGAAGAAAGATATGACTCTATAGAATGCCTCCGACGGTGTACCGGGATGTGCAATGATCTAGCGTAGCAATGACATCAAAAACAGACAAGCCATGAAAACATCATGCTAGCTATCTTACGACCATGCAAAGCAATATGACAATAAATGCTCAAGGCATGTATATGACGATGATGGAAGTTGCATGGCAATATATCTCGGAATGGATATGGAAATGCCATAATAGTTAGGTATGGTGGCTGTTTTGAGGAAGATATAAGGAGGCTTATGTGTGATAGAGCGTATCGTATCACAGGGTTTGGATGCACCGGCGAAGTTTGCACCAACTCTCGAGGTGAGAAAGGGAAATGCACGGTACGGAAGAGGCTAGCAATGATGGAAGGGTGAGAGTGCGTATAAACCATGGACTCAGCATTAGTCATAAAGAACTCACATACTTATTGCAAAAATCTATTAGTCATCTAAATAAAGTACTACGCGCATGCTCCTATGGGGGATAGATTGGTAGGAAAAGAGCATCGCTCGTCCCCGACCACCATTCATAAGGAAGACAATCAATAAATAAATCATGCTCCGACTTCGTTACATATCAGTTCACCATACGTGCATGCTACGAGAATCACAAACTTCAACACAATATTTCTACAATTCACAACTACCCACTACCATGACTCTAATATCACCATATTTATATCGCAAAACTATTGCAAGGAATCAAACATATCATATTCAGTGATCTACAAGTTTTATGTAGGATTTTATGACTAACCATGTTAATGACCAATTCCTGTCATCTCTCTAAATAAATATAAGTGAAGCAAGAGAGTTTAATTCTTTCTACAAAAGATATTCCCATGCTCTAACAAATATAAGTGAAGCAAAAGAGCATTCTACAAATGGCGGGTTTCTATGTGAAGAGAAACAGGCAATGCAAACTTCAAATGATATAAGTGAAGCACATGAAGCATTCTATAAAGCCATACTCAAAAGATATAAGTGAACTGCAATGAGCATTCTATAAATCAACCAAGGACTGTCTCATACCAGCATGGTGCATAAAAGAAAACCAAGGCTATGATCACCAAAACTATGGAAATCAAGGCAAATCGATACCAAAGCTCTGATACCACTTGTAGGATCGAAAGTATGTCTAGAGGGGGGGTGATTAGACTACTTGACCAAATAAAAATCTATCCTTTTCCAAAATTTTAGTCTTGGCAGATTTTAGCAACTTAGCACAAGTCAAGCAGTCAACCTACACATGCAAGTATAAGTGTATAGCAGCGGAATGTAAAAAACATTGCATATGAAGGTAAAGGGAGGAGTTAGAGGGAGCAAACGCAATGTAGACACGGAGATTTTTGGCGTGGTTCCGATAGGTGGTGCTATCATACATCCACGTTGACGGAGACTTCAAACCACGAAAGGTAACGGCTGCATGAGTCCACGGAGGGCTCCACCCACGAAGGGTCCACAAAGAAGCAACCTTGTCTATCCCACCATGGCCATCGCCCACTAAGGACTTGCCTCACTAGGGTAGATCTTCACGAAGTAGGTGATCTCCTTGCCTGTACAAACTCCTTGGTTCAACTCCACAATCTTGACGGAGGCTCCCAAGTGACACCTAACCATCTAGGAGACACCACTCTCCAAAAGGTAATAGATGGTGTGTTGATGATGAACTCCTTGCTCTTGTGCTTCAAATGATAGTCTCCCCAACACTCAACTCTCTCTCACAGATTTGGATTTGGTGGAAAGATGATTTGAGTGGAAAGAAACTTGGGGAAGGCTAGAGATCAAGATTCTTGTGGTTGGATTGGAATATCTTGGTCTCAACACATGTGTAGGTGGTTCTCTCTCATAAAATGATTGCTGGAAGTGTAGGCACGTTCTGATGGCTCTCTCCACGAATGAAGAGTGGGTGGAGGGGGTATATATAGCCTCCACACAAAATCTAACCATTACACACAAGTTACCAAACTCGGTGGGACCGAATCATGAAACTAGGTCGGACCGATTTACTTCAAAATGTGGACGTAATCTCGGTGAGACCGATCACATGAACTCATTTGGACCAATTTCTGTAACAGGCAAACAGAGAGTTGGTCTGGCAAACTCAGTGGGACCGGTTCGCTCATTTCGGTGAGACCGAAATGTTACGAAAGGGAAACAGAGAGTTTGCATTGCAAACTCGGTGGGACCGATCGCTCATCTCGGTTAGACTGAAACTTATGAAGGGGAACATAGAGTTTGCAATCCCATCTCGGTGAGAGCGAGATCCCTATCAGTGAGACCGAATTGACTAGGGTTTCTGGCAGTGGCTATGCCAAATGAACTCGGTGGCGCTGGATAGATCAAATCGGTGGGGCCGAGTTTGACTTTTGGTTTGGGACATATGTGGATATGAGAAAGTGGTTGAGGGCTTTTGGAGCATATCACTAAGCATTTTGAGCAAGTAAGCCATTAAGCAACACCTCATCCCCTTTTAATAGTATTGGCTTTTCCTATGGACTCAATGTGATCTTGGATCACTAAAATGAAAATGTAGAGTCTTGACCTTGAGCCAATATGTGTCCTTAGCATTCTGAGGGGTCCACATTCCTTGTCCATGCATGCCAATCATTGAACTTTCTGAAATGATCATCTTCAAAGAGTATTAGTTCAATGAGATATATGTTGTTAAGAATTACCAAAACCACCCAGGGATTAGTTGCACTTTCACCAACAGTAATTTGTTCACCCACCGTTTGCTATTTTCTCGAGTGAAGCCACTAGTGAAACCTACGACCCCCGGGTCTCTGCGATCTATTTTCCTTTGCTTTTTTATTTTCAGATCTATTAAACCAAAAACATTAAAAAATACCTTGCCACAATTTATTTTATTTGGCGTTCGATCTATCAATATTTACAACTCTCTCATGTCCGTTTGCCTATCTTGGGCGCCGCTACCCAAAAGGGATTGACAACCCCTTTTACACGTCGGGTTGCGAGTATTTGATATTTGTGTGCAGGTCTGTTTACGTAGAGTTGCTTGGTTCTCCTACTGGTTCGATAAGCTTGGTCTCAACTAAGGGAAATACCTACCGTTACGGTGCTGCATCATCCCTTACTCTTTGGGGAAATACCACGTAGTTCAAGCCGACATCAAAGGGAATTTATGGCGCCATTGCCGGGGAGACATCATAAACATCTACCAGGTTCCTAATCACAAATCTCATCTCCTTGCAATTTACATTATTTGCCATTTGCCTCTCGTTTTCCTCTCCCCCACTTCACAAAAAATTGCCGTTTTATTCGCTCTCTTTTTCGTTCGCCGTTTTCTTGCCGGGTCTGTTTTTGAGTGCAATCTTGTTGCGTAGTCACCATGACTCAAGGGTTGTGTGATTTCTCAAATACCAACAATAATGATTTTATTGTCACTCCTCTTGCTCCTCTCGCCACTACTGCGGAGTCTTATGATATCAATACTGCTTTGTTGAATCTTGTTATGAAAGATCAATTTTTGGTACTTCTATTGAGGATGTCACGTCCCATCTCAACACATTCGTGGAATTATGCGATATGAAAAAGAAAAAAGATGTGGACAATGATGTTGTGAAGATGAAATTATTGCCATTTTCCTTGTGATTCTGCAAAAAATTGGTTTTCCTCTTTGCCTCGCAATAGTATTGATTCTTGGAACAAGTGCAAAGATGCTTCCATCACTAAGTATTTTCCGCCTGCATAAATTATTTCCCTTAGAACCCAGATCATGAATTTCAAGCAACTTGAACATGAGCATGTTGCACAATCTTGGGAAAGGATGAAAATAATGCTAAGGAATTGCCCAACTCATGGGTTAAATCTTTGGATGATCATACACAAATTTTATGCGGGGTTGAATTTTGTTTCTCGTAATCTTTTAGATTCCACCGCGGGTGGGAATTTTATGGAAATTACTTTGGATGAAGCCACCAAATTTCTTTATAATATCATGGCAAATTATTCACAATGGCACACCGAAAGAGCTCCTACTAGTAAAAAAAGTTAATTCGGTTGAAGAAATTTCTTCTTTGAGTGAAAAAGTTGATGCTCTTATGAAATTGGTTGCTAGTAAAAGTGCTCCTATTGATTTCAATGATATTCCTTTGTCTACTTTGATTGAGCAAAATAGTGATGCCATAGATGTGAATTTTATCTCTCGCAATAATTTCAATAACAATGCTTATAGAGGTAAGTTAATCCTAGGCCTTTTCCTAGTAATTCCTCTAATAATTATGGTAATTCCTATGGAAATCCTTCTTATAATAATAATAGGAACACCTGTGATCTTTAGAATAATATTAAAGAATTTATCAACACACAAAATGTTTTCAACAGTACCATAGAAGAAAAGTTGAATAAGATTGATGATTTGTCTAGAAGTGTTGATAGAATTTCTCATGATGTTGAAAATATCAAGATGAAAATTTTTGTGCCTAAATTAGAGGAATCAATTAAAGCTCTTTATGTTTCTATGGATAAAAGTAAGAGAAGAACCGCTATGCTTAGAGCTAGAAGAGAATTTTTAGAAAAAGCGTTTTCTAGTGATTGCTTTCATAAAAGTGATGAAGATCTTAAAATGATTGGTGTTTCTTCTATTGATTCCTTGTTTAGTAAAATTAAAATTGATGAAAAAGGGACTCGAGAAGCGTCAACTTTAGCTAGAAGGCGTCTCAATAATTCGGAGGGTGAAAATCTTGTTGAGAAAATTGACAAAAGTGGGTTTGACAACGTCAAGATTTTAACTAGTGATGTGCCCACTCTTTTGGGTTACAAAGACTTTAACTATGATAGTTGCTCTTTGATTGATTGTATTGAAGGAAATATGCCCTAGAGGCAATAATAAAGTTATTATTTATTTCCTTAATTCATGATAAATGTTTATTATTCATACTAGAGTTGTATTAACCGGAAACTTAGTACATGTGTGAATACATAGACAAAACCTATAGTCCCTAGTATGCCTCTACTTGACTAGCTCGTTAATCAAAGATGGCTAAGTTTCCTAACCATAGACAGGTGTTGTCATTTGATGAATGGGATCACATCATTTGGAGAATGATGTGATGGACATGATCCATCCGTTAGCTTAGTATTATGATCGTGTTAGTTTCATTGCTACTGCTTTCTTCATGACTTATACAAGTTCCTCAGACTATGAGATTATGCAACTCCCAAATACCGGAGGAACACTTTGTGCTCTACCAAACCTCACAACATAAAAGGGTGATTATAAAGGTGCTCTATAGGTGTCTCCGAAGGTGTTTGTTGAGTTGGCATAGATCGAGATTAGGATTTGTCACTCCGTGTTTCGGAGAGGTATCTCTGGGCCCTCTCGGTAATACTCATCACTATAAGCCTTGCAAGCATTGTGACTAATGAGTTAGTTGTGGGATGAAGTATTACAGAACGAGTAAAGAGACTTTCTAGTAACGATATTGAACTAGGTATTGAGATAACGACGATCGAATCTCGGTCAAGTAACATACCGATGACAAAGGGAACAATGTATGTTGTTATGTGGTTTGACCGATAAAGATCTTTGTAGAATATGTCGGAACCAATATGAGCATCTAGGTTCCGCTATTGGTTATTGAGCAGAGAGGTGTCTCGGTCATGTCTACATTGTTCTCGAACCCGTAGGGTCCGCACGCTTAAAGTTCGGTGACGATCGGTATTATGAGTTTATGTGTTTTGATATACCGAAGATAGTTCAGAGTCCCGGATATGATCACGGACATGACGAGGAGTCGAAATGGTCGAGACATAAAGATTGATATATTGGATGGCTATATTCGTACACCGGAAGTGTTCCGGGTGATTTCGGAGAAAACCGGAGTGCCGGAGGGTTACCGGAACCCCCCGGGAGAACTAATGGGCCATATGGGCCTTAGTGGAGAGAGAGAGGTCCGGCTAGGGCAGGCCGCACGCCCCTCCCCCTGTGGTACAAATTGGACTAGGGAAGGGGGTGGCGCCCCCCTTTCCATCTCCCTCTCCTCCTTCCTTTCCCCCTCCTAATAGGAGTAGGAAAGGGGAGTCCTACTCCTCTCCTGGCGCGCCACAAGGGTCGGCCGGCCTCCCCCTTGCTCCTTTATATATGGGGGAAGGGGGCACCCTAGAACACACAAGTTGACATTGTTTAGCCATGTGCGGTGCCCCCCTCCACAGTTACACACCTCGGTCATATCGTCGTAGTGCTTAGGCGAAGCCCTGCACCAGTAACTTCATCATCACCCTCACCATGCCGTCGTGCTGACGAAACTCTCCCTCGGCCTCAACTAGATCAAGAGTACAAGGGACATCCCCGAGCTGAACATGTGCTTATCGCAGAGGTATCGTACGTTCGGTGCTAAGATCGGTTAGATCATTAAGACATACGACTACATCAACCGCGTTGTCATAACGCTTCCCCTTTCGATCTACGAGGGTACATGGACACACTCTCTCCTCTCGTTGCTATGCATCACCATGATCTTGCGTGTGCGTAGGAATTTTTTTAAAATTACTACTTTCCCCAACAGTGGCATCCGAGCCAGGTTTATTCGTAGATGTTATATGCACGAGTAGAACACAAAGAGTTGTGGGCGATAATAGTCATACTGCTTACCAGCATGTCATACCTTGATTTGGCGGTATTGTTGGATGAAGCGGCTCAGACCGACATTACGCGTACGCTTATGCAAGACTGGTTCTACCGACGTGCTTTGCACATAGGTGGATGGTGAGTGTCTGTTTCTCCAACTTTAGTTGAATCGAGTGTGGCTACACCCAGTCTTTGTTGAAGGTTAAAACAGCACACTTGACAAAAAATCGTTGTGGTTTTGATGCGTAGGTAAGAACGGTTCTTGCTAGAAGCCCGTAGCAGCCACGTAAAACTTGCAACAACAAAGTAGAGGACGTCTAACTTGTTTTTGCAGGGCATGTTGTGATGTGATATGGTCAATCATGATGTGATATAAATTGTTGTATGAGATGATCATGTTTTGTAAAAAAGTTATCGGCAACTAGAAGGAGCCATATGGTTGTCGCTTTATTGTATGCATTGCAATCGCCATGTAATTGTTTTACTTTATCACTAAGCGGTAGCGATAGTCGTAGTAACAATAGTTGGCGAAACGATAACGATGCTACGATGGAGATCAAGGTGTTGCACCGGTGGCGTTGGAGATCATGACGATGCTTCGGTGATGGAGATCATGAGCACAAGATGATGATGGCCATATCATGTCACATATTTTCATTGCATGTGATGTTTATCGTTTATGCATCTTATTTTGCTTAGAACGTCGGTAGCATTATAAGATGATCCCTTACTAAATTTCAAGGTACAAGTGTTCTCCCTGAGTATGCACCGTTGCTACAGTTCGTCGTGCCCACGTGATGATCGGGTGTGATAAGCTCTACATTCACATACAACGGGTGCAAGCCGGTTTTGCACATGCAGAATACTCGGGTTAAACTTGACGAGCCTAGCATGTGCAGATATGGCCTCAGAACACTGAGACCGAAAGGTCAAGCGTGAATCATATAGTAGATATGATCAACATAGTGATGTTCACCATTGAAAACTACTCCATCTCACGTGATGATTAGACATGGTTTAGTTGATTTGGACACATGATCACTTAGATGATTAGAGGGAGGTCTATCTAAGTGGGAGTTCTTAATTAATATGATTATTTGAACTTAATTTACCATGAACTTAGTACCTGATAGTATTTTGCATGTCTATGTTGTTGTAGATCAATGGCCCATGCTATCGTTCCTTTAAATTTTAATGCGTTCCTAGAGAAAACTAAGTTGAAAGATGATGGCAGCAACTACATGGACTGGGTCCGTAACTTCAGGATTATCCTCATTGTTGCACAGAAGAATTACGTCCTGGAAGCACCGCTAGGTGCCAGGCCTGCTGCTGATGCTACTAATGACGTTAAGAACATCTGGCAGAGCAAAGCTTATGACTACTCGATAGTTCAGTGTGCCATGCTTTATGACCTGGAATCGGGACTTCAACAACGTTTTGAATGTCATGGAGCATATGAGATGTTCCAAGAGTTGAAGTTAATATTTCAAGCAAATGCCCGAGTTGAGAGATATGAAGTCTCCAACAAGTTCTACAGCTGCAAAATGGAGGAGAATAGTTCTGTCAGTGAACACATACTCAAAATGTCTGGGTATCATAATCACTTGACTCAGCTGGGAGTTGATCTTCCAGGTGATTGTGTGATTGACAGAGTTCTTCAATCACTGCCACCAAGCTATAAAGGCTTTGTGATGAACTAAAATATGCAAGGGATGGACAAGACTATTCCCGAGCTCTTCGCGATGCTAAAGGCCACGGAGGTAGAAATCAAAAAGGAGCATCAAGTGTTGATGGTCAATAAGACCACTAGTTTCAAGAAAAAGGGCAAAGGGAAGAAAGGGAACTTCAAGAAGAACGAAAAAAGGTTGCTGCTCAAGAGAAGAAACCCAAGTCTGGACCTAAGCCTGAAACTGAGTGCTTCTACTGCAAAGGGATGGTCACTAGAAGCGAAACTGCCCCAAGTATTTGGCGGACAAGAAGGATGGCAAAGTGAAAGGTATATTCGATAGACATGTTATTGATGTGTACTTAACTAATGCTCGCAGTAGCGCCTGAGTATTTGATACTGGTTCCGTTGCTCATATTTGCAACTCGAAACAGGGGCTACGGTTTAAGAGAAAATTGGCTAAGGACGAGGTGACGATACGCATGGGAAATGGTTCCAAAGTCGATGTGATCGCGGTCGGCACGCTACCTCTACATCTACCTTTGGGATTAGTTTTAGACTTGAATAATTGTTATTTGGTGCCAGCGTTGAGCATGAACATTATATCTAGATCTTGTTTAATGCAAGACGGTTATTCATTTAGATCAGAGAATAATGGTTGTTCTATTTATATGAGTAATATCTTTTATGGTCATGCACCCCTGATGAGTGGTCTATTTTTGTTGAATCTCGATAGTAGTGATACACATATTCATAGTGTTGAAGCCAAAAGATTGAAGTTTAATAATGATAGTGCAACTTACTTATGGCACTGTCGTTTGGGTCATGTCGGTATAAAGCACATGAAGAAACTCCATGCTGATGGACTTTTGGAATCACTTGATTATGAATCACTTGGTGCTTGCGAACCGTGCCTTATGGCAAGATGACTAAAACTCCGTTCTCTGAAACAATGGAACGAGCTACTGACTTATTGGAAATAATACATACCGATGTATGCGGTCCAATGAGTATTGATGCTCGTGGTGGATATCGTTATTTTCTTACCTTCACAGATGATTTGAGTAGATATGGTTATATCTACTTAATGAAGCATAAGTCTGAAAACATTTGAAAAGTTCAAAGAATTTTAGAGTGAAGTGGAAAATCATCGTAACAAGAAAATAAAGTTTCTATGATCTGATCGTGGAGGAGAATATTTGAGTTACGAGTTTGGTCTTCATTTGAAACAACATGGGATAGTTTCACAATTAACGCCACCAGGAACACCATAGCGAAATGGTGTGTCCGAATGCCGTAACCGTACTTTATTAGATATGGTATGATCTATGATGTGTCTTACTGATTTACCGCTATCGTTTTGGGGTTATGCTTTAGAGACGGCTGCATTCACTTTAAATAGGGCACCATCAAAATCCATTGAGACGACAGCTTATGAACTGTGGTTTGGCAAGGAACCAAAGTTGTCATTTCTTAAAGCTTGGGTCTGCGATGCTTATGTGAAAAAGCTTCAACCTGATAAGCCTGAACCCAAATTGGAGAAGTGTGTCTTCCTAGGATACCCAAAGGGAACGGTTGGGTACACTTTCTATCACAGATCCGAAGGCAAAATCTTTGTTGCTAAGAATGGATCCTTTCTAGAGAAGGAGTTTCTCTCGAAATAAGTGAGTGGGAGGAAAGTAGAACTTGATGAGGTAACCGTACCTGCTCCCTTATTGGAAAGTAGTTCATCGCAGAAAACAGTTCCTGTGATTCCTACACCAATTAGTGAGGAAGCTAATGATGATGATGATCATGAAGCTTCAGATCAAGTTACTACCGAACCTCGTAGGTCTTCCAGAGTAAGATCTGCACCAGAGTGGTATGGTAATCCTGTTTTGGAAGTCGTGTTATTAGACCATGATGAACCTATGAACTATGAGGAAGCAATGATGAGCCCACATTCCGCGAAATGGCTTGAGGCCATGAAATCTGAGATGGGATCCATGTATGAGAACAAAGTGTGGACTTTGGTGGACTTGCCCGATGATCAGCAAGCCATAGAAAATAAATGGATCTTTAAGAAGAAGACCAACGCAGACGGTAATGTTACTGTTTACACAGCTCGACTTGTTGCAAAAGGTTTTCGACAAGTTCAAGGAGTTGACTACGATGAGACTTTCTCACCCGTAGCGATGCTCAAGTCAGTCCGAATCATGTTAGCAATTGCTGCATTTTATGATTATGAAATTTGGCAAATGGATGTAAAAACTGCAATCCTGAATGGATTTCTGGAAGAAGGGTTGTATATGATGCAACCGGAAGGTTTTGTTGATCCAAAGGGTGCTAACAAAGTGTGCAAGCTCAAGCGATCCATTTATGGACTAGTGCAAGCCTCTTGGAGTTGGAATAAACGTTTTGATAGTGTGATCAAAGCATATGGTTTTATACAGACTTTTGGAGAAGCATGTATTTACAAGAAAGTGAGTGGGAGCTCTGTAGCATTTCTGGTCTTATATGTAGATGACATATTGTTGATTGGAAATCATATAGAATTTCTGGATAGCATAAAGGGATACCTGAATAAGAGTTTTTCTATGAAAGACCTTAGAGAAGCTACTTACATATTGGGCATCAAGATCTATAGAGATAGATCAAGACGCTTAATTGGACTTTCACAAAGCACACACCTTGATAAAGTTTTGAAGAAGTTCAAAATGGATCAGTCAAAGAAAGGTTCTTGCCTGTGTTACAAGGTGTGAAGTTGAGGAGTCAAACTCAAAGCCAGACCACCGCAGAAGATAGAGAGAAAATAAAAGTAATTCCCTATGCTTTAGCCATAGGTTCTATCATGTATGCAATGCTATGTACCAGACCTAATATATGTCTTGCTATAAGCATAGCAGGGAGGTACCAAAGTAACCCCAGAGTGGAGCACTGGACAGCGATCAAGAACATCCTAAAATACCTAAAAAGGACTAAGGATATATTTCTCGTTTAGGGAGGTGAAAAAGAGCTCATTGTAAATGGTTACGTCGATGCAAGCTTTGACACCGATCCGGATGACTCTATGTCGCAAACCGGATATGTATTTTTATTGAATAGAGGAGTTGTCAGTTGGTGCAGTTCCAAGCATCGCGTCGTGGCGGGATCTACGTGTGAAGCGGAGTACATTGCTGCTTCGGAAGCAGCAAATGAAGGAGTTCATATCCGATCTAGGTGTCATACCTAGTGCATTGGGTCCAATGAAAATCTTTTGTGACAATACTGGTGCAATTGCCTTGGCAAAGGAATCCAGGTTTCACAAGAGAACCAAGCACATCAAGAGACGCTTCAATTCCATCCGTCATCAAGTGTCGGAAGGGGACATAGAGATTTGCAAGATACACACGGATCTGAATGTTGCAGACCCGTTGAGTAAGCCTCTCTCACGAGCAAAACATGATCAACACCAAAGCTCCATCGGTGTTAGAATCATTACTATGTAATCTAGATTATTGACTCTAGTGCAAGTGGGAGACTGAAGGAAATATGCCCTAGAGGCAATAATAAAGTTATTATTTATTTCCTTAATTCATGATAAATGTTTATTATTCATGCTAGAATTGTATTAACCGGAAACTTAGTACATGTGTGAATACATAGACAAAACCTATAGTCCCTAGTATGCCTCTACTTGACTAGCTCGTTAATCAAAGATGGTTAAGTTTCGTAACCATAGACATGTGTTGTCATTTGATGAACAGGATCACATCATTAGGAGAATGATGTGATGGACATGACCCATCGGTTAGCTTAGCATTATGATCGTGTCAGTTTCATTGCTGCTGTTTTCTTCATGACTTATACAAGTTCCTCAAACTATGAGATTATCCAACTCCCGAATACCAGAAGAACACTTTGTCTGCTACCAAACGTCACAACGTAAAAGGGTGATTATAAAGGTGCTCTATAGGTGTCTCCGAAGGTGTTTGTTGGGTTGGCATAGATCGAGATTAGGATTTGTCACTCCGTGTTTCGGAGAGGTATCTCTGGGCCCTCTCGGTAATACTCATCACTATAAGCCTTGCAAGCATTGTGACTAATGAGTTAGTTGCGGGATGAAGTATTACAGAACGAGTAAAGAGACTTGCCAGTAACGAGATTGAACTAGGTATTGAGATACCGACGATCGAATCTCGGGCAAGTAACATACCGATGACAAAAGGGAACAATGTATGTTGTTATGCGGTTTGACCGATAAAGATCTTCGTAGAATATGTAGGAACCAATATGAGCATCCAGGTTCCAGTATTGGTTATTTACCGGAGACGTGTCTCGGTCATGGCTACATAGTTCTCGAACATGTATGGTCCGCACGCTTAAAGTTCGGTGACGATCGGTATTATGAGTTTATGTGTTTTGATGTACAGAAGATAGTTCTAAGTCCCAAATATGATCACGTACATTACGAGGAGTCTTGAAATGGTCGAGACATAAAGATTGATATATTGGACGGCTATATTCGGACACCGGAAGTATTCCGGGTGATTTTGGAGAAAACCGGAGTGCCGGAGGGTTATCGGAACCCCCCGGGAGAACTATTGGGCCACAAACCTTAGTGGAGAGAGAGAAGGACGTCTAGGGCAGGCCACGCGCCCCCTCCCCCTCTAGTCCGAATTGGACTAGGGAAGGGGGGCGCCCCCTTTCATTCTCCCTCTCCTCCTTCCTTCCCCCCTCCTAGTAGGAGTAGGAAAGGGGAGTCCTACTCCTACTAGGAGGAGGACTCCTCCTCTCTTGGCGCGCCACAAGGGCCGGCCGGCCTCCCCCTTGCTCCTTTATATATGGGGGCAGTGGCACCCTAGAACACACAAGTCGACATTGTTTAGCCGTCTGCGGTGCCCCCGTCCACAGTTACACACCTTGGTCATATCGTCGTAGTGCTTAGGCGAAGCCCTGCACCGGTAACTTCATCATCACCGTCACCACGCCGTCGTGCTGACGAAACTCTCCCTCGGCCTCAACTGGATCAAGAGTACGAGGGATGTCCACGAGCTGAACATGTGCTGATCGTGGAGGTGCCGTACGTTCGATGCTAAGATCGGTCGGATCATTAAGACGTACGACTAAATCAACCGCGTTGTCATAACGCTTCCGCTTTCGGTCTACGAGGGTACATGGACACACTCTCCCCTCTTGTTGCTATGCATCACCATGATCTTGTGTGTGCATAGGAAAGTTTTTGAAATTACTACGTTCCCCAACATGTATTTCTTTGTTGCTATCCATGAAAATTCACCCCATGCTTATGAACAAAATAAATCTTTTACTACATATTGTTGATGCTATGATGAAAGCTTTTGAAGAAAAGTTGGAATTAGAAGTTTCAATTCCTAGAAAATTACATGATGAGTGGGAACCTACTATCAAAGTCGGGATGAAAAATTATGAGTGTTTTGCTTTATGTGACTTGGGTGCTAGTGTTTCTACAATTCCGAAATCTTTATGTGATGTGCTTGGTCTTACCGATATTGAAGAATATTCTTTAAATTTGCACTTGGCGGATTCTACTATGAGAAAACCTATGGGAGGAATTAATGATGTTCTTATTCTTGCACATAGGAATTATGTGCCCGTAGATTTTTATTGTTCTTGATATCGATTGCAATCCGTCTTGTCCAATTATTCTTGGTAGACCATTTTTACGCACTATCGGTGCCATGGTTGATATGAAAGAAGGCAATATTAAATTTCAATTTCCACTCAGGAAGGGAATGGAACACTTCCCTAGAACAAGAATTAGGCCACCATATGAATCAATCATGAGGGAATCCTATGGATGTCGAAATAAAGATGACAAAACTTAGATCCTTGCTTGATGCCTAGCTAAGGGCGTAAAACAGTAGCGCTCGTTGGGAGGCCACCCAATGAATAAAATTTATTTTTGCTTTTGCTTTCTGTTCTTGAGTGTTTGCTTTCTGTTATGATTGTGTTTTTTGTGTTTTAGTTAGTGTTTGTGCCAAGCAAAGGCTTTAGGATCTTCTTGGGTAATAGTTGTTTGATATTGCTGAAAACAGAAACTTATCCACTCATCAAAATAATTTTCATAAATCATAGAAACGTAATTTTGCCCTGATTCTTTTTTCAGAAGATTAATGTACAAATTTCTTAGGACGTCCTAATATTTCAGAATTTTTGGAGTTTCAGAACTATTCGAAATATTCAGATTGCTACAAACTGTTTGTTTTTGACAAATTATATTTTCTTTGCGTTGTGTGCTTGTTTTGATGATTCTATAGTTTTCTTTAATGAGTTTTTGCCATTGAAAAGTTGGAATACAGTAGATATAATGCAAAAATAAACTACGAATTGGTTTGCTACAGTACTTATAGTAGTGATTTGCTTTCTTATACTAACGGATTTCACGAAGGTTTTGTTGAGTTTTGTGTGATTGAAGTTTTCATGTTTTGGGTTATCTTACGATGGATGAAGGAATAAGGAGTAAGAAGAGCATAAGCTTGTGGATGCCAATGGCACCCCAAGTTATTATCCAAAGAGAAGCAAGCAACTAAGCTTGGGGATGCCCCGAGTGGCATCCCCTCTTTCTTCTAACGACCATCGGTATTTTACTCGAAGCTATATTTTTATTCGTAACATACTATGTGTTTTGCTTTAGTAAGAATATTGGTGTTAAGGTTTGTGATTTCCTATGCAAGCACGAAAGTCAATAGTCATGCAATGAAATTACATCCTACTTGTGGTGCATTATTCGGTGTTAATTATGCTTAATGCTCGCTTATGGGATTATTCGTTTCTTGGTTGGTCGCTTCTCAATCTTTTGCTAGCCTCCATTTTGCACTAAGCACTACAAAAAAAGACACATCCGTGACATTTTGGGCCGAACGAGTTTTTTTCTGTCATACATATGACACTTCTATGATGATAATTGTGACAAAACCCGGTATCATCATAGATGTGGTGGGCTCCTACTTCTATGACAAAAAATCATGACAGAAAATGGGCTCTTCGTCCTGGGCGGGCCGGAGATGCAGCTGCATGACATTCTTTGGGCCGTCCATGACGGAAAAAACCATGGTAGAAGCGAGGGGGAGGAAAATTTGGGGAGTTGCGGTTACGATGGGAGAGCGTCGCTGCGTTTCTCGTCTGCACGCTGCGCATGTGTGCGGCGTTAGCTCTAATCGAACCCGGCGGCGTTGGGCTCAAATCTGAACCCGGCGATTACCTTGCGAGCTACGCATTACTAAACCCGAGCGATCGATCGATGGCTGTCAACCGAACCCGACGGGCGATTCGCCGCTCTCATTGCTAATCGAAGCCGATCGATTGGATGAGCGATGGCGTTGCGGGGGGTTGAATGAGCGATGGCGGTGGCGTTGCCTCTGGATGAAAAGGAACCCGTGGTGTGGAGGGCTGGATGAGCGATGAGACGGTGGAGGGTGGCCGTGGAGGGTGGTTGAGCAGGACCCGTGGTGTGGAGGCTGGATGAGCAGTGAGACGGTGGAGGGTGCCCGTGGAGGGTGGTTGAGCGATGGCCGGTGGAGTAGCGGGCGGTGGAGGCTGGATGAGCAGGAGCCCGTGGAGGCCGGAGGAGGTCGACGGTAGCCCGTGGAGGCTGGAGGAGGTCGACGGTGTAGATGAACAATATCCCGTGGAGTCCCGTTTTGCGGTAAGCCACACCCCTACCCCCCCTGTTTCGACCATAGCGCTCCAACACAAGTCCGTTTCGTCCGTTTTATGGTACGCCACACCCCTCCCGATCAACAGGACCCCCGTTTCGACCGTAGGAGGTCCGTTTCCTCCATTTTGCGGTACGCCAGGCCCCTCCCGATCAACAGGACCCCGTTTCGAACGTGGCCGGTCGAACACAAGGCAGTTTCCTCCGTTGTGCGGTACGCCAGGCCTCGTTTCCATCGCCTTTTCCGTCCAAGCCCTCCCGATGAACACGACCACGCATTCCGTTCTGACCCAGCCGGTTGGCTCCCCATGAACACGACGACGACGCTGTTTCTCCATTCTGACCCAGCCATGTACGTATGCGCGATAGGCGTTAGAGACCCTGCCTGTATGTACGTACGTGGCCATATTTTCTTTCTTGCACCCTCGCCGTTGTACATACTTGTACATGCTACGTGTGCGCCTCTGCTACGACACGTGCGCGTCTCTACATCTACGACATGTGCGCGCCTCTACATCGACCAGTCTATACGTACACGTTCGCGACCAGAATGACAACGCTATGTACGCTTCGACCAGGTGGGTCCCGACTGTCAGGCACTTCCTTGCGTGTGTAGATGTAGCTGGTGGGTCCCAGCAGTCAGGGGGCGAATCATTTTTTTTGCTCGGACACACTTCCTTGCGTGCGAAGATGTAGCTGGTGGGTCCTAGTAGTTAGGGGGCGAATCAGTTTTTTCGTAAAATACGGTGGCCCGTCCGGTGGGTCCCTGCTGTTAGGTGGAGGAATCATTATTTTGCGTGTAATAAGGAGGCACTTCCTTGCAGCGGCCATGGACCCAGCTGTCAACCTCTCCACGTACAGTCCACGTCCGATGGAAGTTGTTCCTTGACCACGTTGACCACGCCGCGCCGAGAGCACCACAGCGGTGGACGACGGCGAGGCCTAGGAAGGGGCGACTTCGGGCCGGGAAGGCGCAAGTGGATGCCCACGAAGAGGAGTACTGAGGATTCACTGGTTGGCTGCGATGTGAGGCTCTTTGTCGCCCATGAGAATAACAGGGGGTGTGGTTGAGTAGAGGGATGGCCTGGACAGCGGTGGGATTAGTAGGGGGTGGTGAGGCCTCCGCGGCATCACAGCCGGCCATGGGAGACAGGAGCACACGGCACGACCGGCGCTGGTTTGGGCGGCTGGAGCAAGAAGACCAGAGGTTGAAGAAATACTACGGCCGTTGGATGAACATCGTATGGTAACATGAGCTAGAATCGTTCATATTGACTAAGTTGACAAAGCCCTCCGTCCCTGTCAACTTGGTAGGCCCACAAGTCAACCTCCCACTATGCTGGGTTCCAGTTGGCAGGGGGAGTATTCATTTTTTTGTGCGTAATAAGGAGGCACTTCCTTGCGTGCGAAGATAGCTGGTGGGTCCGACATGTCAGCTGGGGGCACGTTTTTTTCACGAAATATAGAGGCCCTTCCGATGGGTCCCAGATGTCAGGTGGAGGAATAATTATTTTGCACGTAATAAGGAGGCACTTCCTTGCTGCGCCGTGGACCCAGGTGTCAGCCTCTCCACGTACAGTCCATGTCCGATGGAAGCCGTTCCTTGACCACGTTGACCACGCCGCGCCGAGAGCACTAGGGCGATGGACGACGGCGAGCCCTAGGAAGGGAACGACACGGAGGCAGGAAAGACTCGGCAGTTGTTTCCCACGCAGAGGGGAGTACAACTGTACGAGGGTTTACTGGTTCATCTGCCCTCGCCGGAGAATAATAGCAGGTGTGGCCGTGTGGGTGAGTAGAGGGATGGCTAGGCCAGCGATGGGAGCACGGTGGGGCGGTGAGGCTGCTTGAAGCAAACCTGACCCGGCATGAGGAGGAGGAGCGAGCAGTCCCTTGGCGCTTGTTTAAGCGGTTGGGAGGAAGAAGCGAAGATTGAAGAAGAACGGCGGCCGTTGGATGGACATCATACGATCCTTTGGAACTAGAATCGTTCATATTGACTAAGTTGACAAAGCCCTCTGTCCCCGTCAACTTAGTAGGCCCACAAGTCAGCCTCCCACCATGGTGGGTCCCTGCTAGCAGGGGAAGTATTCATTTTTCTGTGCGTAATAAGGAGGCACTTCCGGTGGCTCCGAGTTGACAGCGGGGGGAACTTTTTTCGTGAAATGCGGTGGTCCGTCCGGTGGGTCCTAGCAATCAGGAGCAAACGTTTTTTTTCGCGAAATACGGTGGCCCGTCCGGTGGGTCACAACAGTTAGGGGGGAAATGTTTTTTCCGCGAAATATTGGTGGCCCGTCCGGTGGGTCCCTGCTGTCAGGTGGAGGAATAATTATTTTGCGCGTAATAAGGAGGCACTTCCTTGCGGCTGCCGTGGACCCAGCTGTCAGCCTCTCCACGTACAGTACTCTTTTAATGGAAGTCGATCATTGACCACATTGACCACGCCGCAACGAGAGCACCAGGGCGGTGGACGACGGCGAGGCCTAGGAAGGGGACGACGCGGAGCCGGGGAAGACGCGACAGTGGATGCCCACGCGGAGAGGAGTACGAGGGTTCACTGGTTCAGCTGCGGTGTGAGGCTGCCGTCGTCGCAGAATAACAGGGGGAGTGGGTGAGTGGAGGGATGACATGTCCAGTGGTGGGAGTAGTATGGGGACGATGAGGCCTCCGCGGCAGCACAGCCAGCCACGGGAGGAAGGAGCATGCGGCACGACCGGTGCTGCTTTGGGCGGCTGGGGCAAGAAGACCAGAGGTTGAAGAAGCACTATGGCCGTTGGATGGACATCGTTGACCACGCCGCGCCGAGAGCACCAGGGCGGTGGACGACGGCGAGGCCTACAAAGAGAATGATAGGGAGCCGGCGAAGACATGGCTGTGGTTGCCTGTGATTGGAAATCTGAGGTTGACTGGTTGGCTGCCGTCGCCGGAAAATAACAGGAGGTGTGGGTGAGTAGAGGGATAGACAGGCCAGGGATGCGAGTATGATGGGGCCGTGAGGCCTGCCCAGCAGCACTGCCGGCCATGGGAGGCGGGAGCAGGCGGTTCCGACGGCGCTGGTTTGGGCGGCTGGGGCAGGAAGATCAGAGACTGAAGAAGTATGATTGTCGTTAGATTGACATCTAACGGTCTGATGCTGGTAGAGTCGATTGTTGACTAAGTTTCTTTTTTAAGAAACCTTGTGTACGCATGAACTTAGTAGGCCCACAAGTCAGCCTCCAAATCTGTGGCAGACAACATAAAGCCCATTTGCTATTTTTTACAATTTGCAGCCCATTTGCTATTTTTTATAATTTGCAGCCGATTTGCTAATTCTTAAGTAATTTATTACAGCCATTTTCTGCCCAGGACCACGGTCAAAAAGTTCAACCTTATTTTGCATATTTCGGTGGAGTCCAAACTGTTGTAATCCCGAAATGATAAACATTTTTTTAAGAACTTATTGATTTGCCAAAAAATCGTTTTGTTTTTGTAAGCAAATAAGACGTGGGACAATTGAGTTGGTTTAAGGGAAAACCAGTGGTGTTGGGGATATTACCACTGGGCCTGAACCGGTTTACCTGGGCCGGGTTAACTTCATTAGTAGTATAAAGGTGATTAAGCAGATGAAGGCCCAAGGCCTATAGTCGGTTTAGAACACATGGCAATAAACCGACTTGATATGTAAACTTGTATTGTAAGTTAGGAATAGAGAGAGACCAACGGGATACGAATATGAACGGTGTGGGACTCTATGGACGATGGGCGTCACCCGTATATAAGGGGCGACCGGCGATTCAAAACGAGCAACAACAACTCGAGGTCTAAGCGAAGCTTATTTGCTCCTAGTCATCGAGACCACATCAATTCCATCACAACTAGGCGTAGGCTTTTATCTTCATTGAAGGGGCGAACTAGTATAAACCCTCGTGTCTTTGCGTCCGCTTTAACCCCTTCAAGTTAACCCGTGGCGATGGCTCCACGACTAAGTCCTTTCACAAGGACATCTGCGTGACAAAACCACGGCGGCTTGGCGCCACCGTGGGGCTATCGCGTGACAGTTTGATGATCTTGGAGGAAAGTTCAAAGGACTCGAAGGCTATCTTGTGGGCGGATGACCAAGAGTCGTCGCGGCAAGCTCTACATCGGCGATGCAGGATGGGGTCCCGGCCGCTCGATTGAGTCTGGTGCGGGTCCCCTTTGGTGGCATACACGTTTTTATCGGCAAGATTGGTGAGCTCAGGCTGAGCGGACATCTGCACCGACCTCGTCGAGACGGCTCGGCGTCACGAGATCTACCCAGTTAAACCGGCCGTGAAGCGTGCCTTCGTGGGAGTCATCCACGGAGGAGAGCATGAGGACGAGTCGAGAATCTGATGGCGAGACCGTCATCTATTCGGTGACGAGTCCTCAACCGGAGAGACGAATCATTGTACCAGTTGCAAGGCGACCAGATTAGGGGCAGTTCGATGGCGGCAATATTCCGGACCCCGGATCAGATCAAGCGGGTTGGAATATTCATGGCGGCACGCGGGCGGCGAATCACTCTTCGACCGCGGCAGCAATGCTCTCCGGATCAGCAGCGGCAGCGGCAAAGCAGCGGCAGAGGCCTTGTCGCCCACCGTTCAAGTTCTGTCGACCTGTTTGGCGACTAGCTGTACTTATGGCGAGAGGCCAATCCGGCGGATCAGAGGCCCATGATGCGAGAGGTTGCAAAGGTGAGAGAAGATCATACAGCCAAAGCCGACTGGCAGCAGCAGAGAAGGACGGGATGGCGCGCAGAGCGGGCGCTTTGGGCGCCAGGACTATAAGCTCATGCTCGACGAACGCATCACAGGGAGGTCTTTAAGCGGAAGCACGATCACGCTTTGCCGTTAGGGTTCGACCCTAGAAATCTCTTTCACACTCCGGAAGCTGGAACCAGCAATCCGCCGGGGCACAGGGAGGTAAACCAGGTCGAGGCACCAGGGCCAGGAGCGATGGTCCAACCCCACTTGATGGAACCTCCTCGGCAGAACATTGTGATTCCTCCGCCGGTCCAGACACCTCCGGGTCATTATTCTAATCCTATGGACAATCTTGTCGCAGCTGCTGCGCGATTAGAAGCTATCCCGATCGAAGGAGACTCTCCGCAAGCAATAGAGACGCGTCGGGTTAAGGAACTTCTCCGAACCGCTTTGATTCAGCAGGAGGCATATTCATACAGCCGCGATCGGATTCATTCCACACCTCGTCCAAGCCGGAGCTATAGTAGGCGCATAGATGAACCGGTCGTATCAAGCAATGCGCGGAGCCGAGAAGCGGCCCGTGGCAATAACCTGGCAGGTGGTGTTCATGATGCTCAGGATGTAGTGGACCGGGCCCAGGCGCGAAGGGAGGCCGAGTTAGCAGCGCAGAACGAGGCGGGTCAGCTTACACCGGTTCGTCCTACCACCTCTGCTGGGCCAGGGGTCGCATCTAGCTTGGGAGTGCCTTGTTTAGTCCCCGTTTTACGCAATGTACGCCTGCCCAAAGACTTCAAGGGTCCGCGCAAGGTGCCGAATTACACCGTTGATTTATCTCCGGAAGCGTGGGTAGAGAGTTATGAGATGGCCATGGAGATGCTGGATGTGGATGAGACCGCGTGTGCAAAGTACTTCACCATGATGCTTGAAGGCACGGCCCGTACTTGGTTGAAGAGCACTGCCGCCTAATTCTATCGATTCATGGGCGATTGCGGACCGGTTTATCCGAATTTCAAAGATACGTGTAAGCAGCCTAAGTCCATAGTAGACTTGGTGGCTTGTGTTCAGGAGGACGGAGAGTCAACAACCCATTGGGTACGCCCACGTTTGGAAGTCTTGCATTAAATGCGACGGGATCAATCTTGACTCTGCGATCTTAACCACGGAGGGCAACCGCCGTTTAAGCCTCTAAAGTTGAAGTTGGGGCGTATGAAGCGGTTCTGTAATGACATGGGAACTCTCATGGCGCTTTAGTGAAGTATGCTGATTCCGATAGTACCAAGGATCCGAGGCCAGCGATGACGAAGCGAGGAAGGAAAGAAGAACAGCAGTTCAAGGGGCATCAACACAAACCGGCGGGCCATGGGAGCGGAGGCAAGCGTAAGCGGATGGCAGCATGGACTTTGTGGCTAACACTAATGTGCAGGACAAGGGTCGTGGCCTTGAGGGTAAAGCGGCGAATCGTAGTGGAGCTCCGAATCTTAACCCGGATCGCTTAAACTATTTGTTGAATCAGCCTTGTCCAAAACACGGGACGAAGGAAGCACCGGCGAACCACCTTTAGAAGGATTGTTACATTATACAGGAGTTTAAAAACTCTAATGCCTTCCGGTATGACCATGGGTCAGGTGGTGGCTCAGGATCCGGTTTCCATGGGCCGAGCCATGATGGAGCTTCCGGTTCAGGTTTCCATCAGGGCGGTCATAACAACCAGAATAATCAGAGCAGTCAAGGAGGTTACAACCAGCAGCAGCAACAGCAGCAGTCGGGTTATCAGAGCCATCCAAAACAATTGAACAATGGGCAGTATCACGTTTTCACAATCAGCTTGGATAAGCGCGACCGGAAACTTCACAAGCAAGCGGTGAACTCTGTTGAACCGGCCGTACCACGTTACTTACGCTGGTCAGAATAGCCTATCGTGTGGAGCGGGAGGATCACCCACCCCGGTTGACAATCCGGGCGGTTGGCATTAGTGGTAGACCCTCGGGTGGGAGGTTATAAATTCACCAAGGTGCTCATGGATGGAGGGAGCGATATTAACATCACGTACTATGAGACATTCCGCCGCATGGGGCTAACGGACAAAAATCTCGAGACCGTCTAATCGGTGTTCCATGGTGTGGTGCACCGCAAATCAGCATATCCTATTGGTAAGATAGCCACAGAGGTGGCTTTTGGGGACGAGCATGATTCCCGATCCGAAACACTAACCTTTGAGGTGGTGAAAATCCGAGCCCGTATCACGCCTTGTTTGGGCGGCGGCTTATGCCAAATTCATGGCACGGCCTTGTTATATCTATTTGCAGCTCAAGATGCGGGTCACAAAGGGACAATAATGGTTCATGGGAGCCGCAAGATTGCTTTGGAATGTGAGGAAGGTGATGCGGCCTATCAGAGTCGGTTTGTGCCACGGAGGAGTTGAAATATTATAGGGACAATGTTGATCCGGCGGACGCGACCCCTTTGAAGAAGCCAACTACGGAGCATGATTCAGATCTGAAGTTCAAATCAGCGGCTGAGACCAAGCTTGTTGACTTCGTGCCCGGCGATTCGTCCAAGCAGTTCACTGTTAGTGCCAACTTGGACCCTAAATAGGAAAGCGCGCCCATCGAGTTCATCCATGAGAATCGAGACATTTTTGCATGGAAGCCTTCTGACATGCCAGGTGTACCGAGGGAACTCGCTGAGCACACTCTTAATGTTGATCCCAGGTATAAACCGGTAAAGCAATTTCTCCGCCGGTTTAACGAAGAAAGGCGCAAAGCTATTGGAGAGGAAGTGGCCAGGCTCTTAGCGGCTGGCTTTATCATTGAAGTGTTCCATCCAGAGTGGCTTGCTAATCTGGTGCTGGTTCTTAAGAAAAATGGCACTTGCCGTATGTGTGTGGATTACACGGATCTTAACAAGGCTTGCCCAGCGGATCCTTTTGCCCTCCCCCGCATTGACCAGATTATTGATGCCACGACGGGTTGTGAGCGTTTGAGTTTTTTGGATGCATATTCTGGGTATCATCAGATCAAAATGGCGCTTAAGGACCAGGAGAAGACGGTGTTTATTACTCCCTTTGGAGCCTTCTGCTATGTATCTATGCCTTTTGGACTCAAGAGCGCCAAGCCACTTATCAGCGGTGTGTCTGAGAACTGCTGCATAAACAGATCGGCCGTAATGTGCACGCCTATGTGGATGATATTGTAGTCAAGTCAAGGCAGAAGGAGACGCTGGTTGATGATTTCAAGGAAACCTTTGACAACTTGCGGGTTTACAAGATGATGCTTAACCCGGCCAAATGTGTCTTTGGTGTTCCAGCAGGCAAGTTACTGGGCTTTCTTGTGTCTAACAGAGGAATTGAGGCTAATCCGGAGAAGATTACGGCCATCACCTCCCTGGCTAAACCGAAGTGTATCAACGATGTTCAGCGTTTGGCGGGTCAGATTGCCTTGTTGAGCGGTTTATCGGCCGCCTCGAGAGAAGGCCATCCCTTTATACCGAGATCTTTGAGAAAACGAGATCAATTCATCACGAGTCCGAGTCTTGATGAAGCGTTGGAGGACTTGAAGCGGCAATTAGCCAATCCGCCCGTTCTTGCAGCTCCGGTCGACAAGGAGCCGTTATTGCTATCGTGGCGGCCAATGCTCGCGCGATTAGCATAGCTATTGTGGTAGAACGCAAGAGGCGGGCAAGGAGTATCCGGTTCAGCGGCGGTTTACTATATCGCGAGGTGCTTATTGAATCCAAGCAAAGGTATCCGCATTGGCGAAGCTGGTATATGGAGTTTTATGGCAAGCGGAAGTTGAAGCAGTATTTCCAAGGGCACCCCATCACGATGGTCAATTCAGCTCCTTGGGCGATATCATCTGAACCGGAAGCGATGGCGGATTGCCAAGTGGGCTATAGAACTTGGGCGCCGGATTGAAATCGTACCTCGGGCGGCGGTGAAGTCTCAAGCACTGGTTGATTTCATCAATGATTGGACTGAGTTGCAAGCACCGGAGGAGAAACGGATCACACATATTGGACTATCCATTTTGATGGATCCGAGCAATTGGAGGCTCGGGGGCTGGAGTCGTATTAACTTCCCCACGAGGTGATAAGTTTTGTTATGTTCTCCGCTTAATGTTCCCTTGTACTAATAATGCAGCTGAGTATGAAGCTTTGCTCCATGGTCTCCGGATGGCTAAAGAGATGAATCTAAGTCGGGTTAAGTGCTTCGGTGACTCGGACCTCGTGGCTCAACAGGTGTCTGGCACTTGGGATTCTAAAGACCCACTTATGGCTGCATATCGTCGTGAGGTGGATAATATTGCGGATCACATGGACCGTCCAAAAAATGAAGCGGCGGACGCTTTAAGCCGGTTGGGCTCTCAGCGTAAACCGGTCCCGCCTAATGTCTTTCTTGATGTATTGCACAACCCATCAGTCAAGCTCCTGGGTGAAGCGGATTTGGCTATTCCTGATCCGGAGGCTCAATTGGTGGCAGCCCTGCATGTTATACCGGATTGGACAGTTCCTTATCTTGCGTACATGAACTGGGGAGAGTTGCCAGAGGAGGAGACTCTAGCCAGGCAGATAGTCCGGCGATCCAAGTCTATGACTATTGTCAATGGTGAATTGCATCATTGCAGTGTATCAGGGGTGTTTCAATGCTGCGTCTCTCCTGAGGAAGGCTGTGAAATTTTATGCGAAACCCATGAAGGGGATTGTGGCCACCACGTCGGTTCAAAGTCTATTGTGGCTAAGGCGTTTTGTCACGGGTTCTACTGGTTGACAACTCATGCTGATGCGGAGGACTTGGTTAAACGGTGTGATGGCTGTCAGAAATTTTCACGGCGTGCTCATGTGCCGGCGTAGGAGTTAAGGATGATTCCAATTACTTGGCCGTTTGCAACATCGGGGCTGGATATGGTCGGACCTTTTAAAAGGTCCAAGGATAAGAAAACCCACCTTTTGGTGGCAGTCGACAAATTTACCAAGTGGGTTGAAGCGGAGCCTGTTAGCAAGTGTGATGCAGCTACAGCGGTACAGTTCATGAAAAAGGCGATTTTCCGGTTTGGCTTTCCACATAGTATCATTACTGACAATGGTACCAATTTGTCCAAGGGTGCTATGAAGGAATTACGTGGCGTGAGCACATCCGACTTGACGTGTCGTCGATGGCTCACCCCAGTCCAATGGGCAAGCGAGCGGGCTAATCAAGAGATCTTGCGAGGCATCAAACCCGGCTTATGGTTCCATTGCAAAGAACACCGGGTTGTTGGGTTGAAGAGCTACCGTCGTGCTATGGAGTATGAATACTACGCCCAACCGATCTACAGGATACCGCCGTTTTCATGGTCTACGGAGCGAGGCAGTTCTCCTAGTGATATCCGGCATGATTACGCCTCGTGTGGCGGCTTATGTTGAAGCGGACAATGAGACAACCGGGCAAGATGCTTTGGACCTATTGGATGAGGCGTGACATAGCAGCTGCCCGCTCGGCGATTTATCAACATGATCTTCGTCGCTATCACGATCGCGGGTCGAGACCGAGCTTTTCAAGAAGGAGATTTGGTGCTTGACTCATCAAGACCGACGGATATGCACAAGTTATCCCCACCTTGGGAAGGACCTTTCGTGGTCAGCAAGAATCTGCACAATGGGTCGTACTATCTGATTGATATTCGAGAGCATAAAGACTCACGCACATCAGAGGAGGAGACGAACAGGCCATGGAACATAGCTCATCTTCGGCCTTACTACACTTGAGCCATTGGCTCTATCTATGTACATATTATGATAGTGTATATATTATCATTGATATAATAAAACCGGAGCCTCAGCTAAAGCGGGGTCTCTGTCCTTTCATATCATGTGTGGTTACATGGAGTTGTTTTGTCTTAAAGCGGCCTCCGATTTACCCCTTGAAATTTGCTTTTCAAAAAAGCTTTGTGATATCACTTGGGGGCTTGGTCGTGTCCGAACCAATGCAACACCTCTTGATAGGCGAAAGCCACCAGATCACTTGGGGACATGGTCAAGTCTGAACTAGTCATGCCTCTTGATCGGCCTAAGGCCATAGAATCACTTGGGGGCTTGGTCGAACCCGAACCATTGCCATGCCTTTTGATCGGCATAAATGCCATGGTTTCATTTGGGGACCTGGCTGACTTGAACCATCGCAACACCTATTGGGGGCTTGGTCCTGTCCGACCATGGTAACACCATCTAATCAGCTCAGTAAAGCATGTTTTTGCAAACGGTTTTATTGTTACCCTTGCTTCCATGATTCTTTTATGAGTATTCTTTGATTTTTGTTGCGTTTTCTTTAAACCGACAACACTTTTTTAACCGGATCAGCTAACGGAATTTGGTTCATTTTTAATCCGGAGACAATGTGCCCGGTTTAACCTTCTTGTTAACATCATGGAGTAGCAGGGGGGCTTACAATGACCCAGCACGGTTTACATGGCTAAGCCAACGTCATGCCCAGTGATGGCAGGTATTTTGTGTCGCATATTTGATTATATGTCTTAAATACATTGATGATATATATATATAAAGGTCATAAACCGGCTGGCGGTATAACCATCATCGCAGTTCAAGATTTTCTGATTGCAGGAAATATAAATTGAGGATTTCAAGCAAAAGCATCAGTACTTATGCACGAAGGCATATTTAAAGCAACAGTATTTGCTATTCTATTACAAGGCAGCGCGTGCCCAAATAAGATCATTGTTGTTACGGCGGATCATAATAAAGCATCTATTTAAACGGCTTCGGTTCAAGCACTGCTCATCGCCCGATCCGATGGTTGTGGGTCATCCGCGCTTCACTTCCTCATCTCTATCCATTGGTGAAATCAATAGTGGTCGATCGATTCCCATTAAAGCTTGAAAGACAGCCTCTTCATGGATCGAGAAAGGCGGTTCAATATCGAGGCGTAAGTATGCTTCTGATTGGAGGAATCAGATTCTCCGCTTCAGGAATTGGTGCAGCCACTCGTTTGTTCTGATCATTATACTGAGCTTGATAATGCGACAAGTCTGCCTCTTCAGCCAATTGACAAGCCAGGGGGCGCACTGCACATTTTATCACCCTCAGATCATCTTCATTGAACTCTAAGCCATCTTCCTTCAAACTGGGATAGCCTTGAGCTGCCTCAACAGGATCGAAATCTGGCACCCATGCTTTTGCCCGGATCAAGGCATTAATGGCTCCGGTTCGAGCAGCAGATTTTTTCAGTTCTTCAATCCGAGCAGGAAGCATTAACAACCTCTTCAGAGTATCTTGGATCAAAGTGGGTGCCGGTTTGTTATGAGATGCAGTGGTGATGATCCGCTGCGCTCCGGTATACAGCTGTTCAATTAAAGTGTAGGCAGCTTTCAACTTCTTCCGAACATCTAACCCTAAGTGACCAATGCGTGTACCTGCAACAATACAGGAAAGATCACAAACCGGATCTATTATAAGAAGGCCAAAGTTGTCAAAGAAACCAAAAGGAACTTACCAAAGATAACAGCGGTCATGGCATGCACTTGCCGCTTTACGGTGGTCAGCTCATCTACCACCGGTTTAAGGGCAGCTTCAGCGTTTTCAGCTCTTTTTATTAAAGCGGCCTTCTCAGTGGCCCAATCAGCCCGCTCCTTCTTGAAGCCCTCCTTCAGCTGTTCTGTGATGCTCAAAGCGCTGGTTAATTCCTCCCTTGCTTTGTCGGTTTGACATTTGGGTTTTCAAAGTTTCTTGCAGATCGATAATCCGGTCCTCTTTGATCCTCACTTCACCTGCATCAAGGCGAAGTTGCTTGGCTTTAAACAAACGGTACAAGAATTTGAAGTACCAACCACATAACAAATTATACGCGATACTTGGGGGCTAATGCATCTTCAATCTTCATCTATTACTAAATCTCAAAGTCCCAAGCTCAATACAGGTATTCAACTTGGCCCTTGGGGGCTAATGGCTATTTGCTCGATTATGTTACGATGTTAGAATCTTTATTGGAGTCGGTTTAACTATACTAAGTTGAACCGCCCTTGAAACTACATTGATGGATTTCAAAGTATTGAGGACTATATTAAAGTCCCGGCTTGAAGAAGGTTACAAACCTGCCCTTGGGGGCTAGGAGGATTAATAGACTGGCGGTAATTAAAGAAAGAAGAAGCACAAGGAAGTTACCTCAAATTTATCTCTCATCATCTTCACCAGACCAGCTTCACAGTCACGGCTAGTATATAGCCGGTTCAAGTAACCAGAGTGAAGATCTTGGGCATTCAGAGCAGCATACGTTTCCAGATCAACATCCCATTTGCCTTTGTTCATGGCAGAAAAATCTTCTTTGACAGTATGCTTAGCTAAAGCGACAGGATTCCCTGGTTCAAAGCGACCTACGCCGGTAATTACAACATCATCATCCTTGGGCTCGCCGGTTTGCATTGTCGCTATCGGTTTACCGGCAGGTTTTGAAGGACTGCGGGATCTTTCAATCCGAACGGAGCTGGCAGGCTGGTCAACAGGAACTGAAGTATTAATAGGCCTCTTTTCAGTAACAGCGTCATCTTGCAAGGGAGGGTCATTGGGAACATCTTCATGAACGAACACTTCAAGATCTGGTGCTTTATTCTGTTCAGGGGCAGCATCTTCCTCGGCCGCTTTATCCAGGCGGGCTTTCTTGCTCGGTTTAGCCCTGAAAGTGAAACAAGGAGTCAAGGAACAGCATAAGTTATAACGCAGTATACCAGAAGCATGTGTTCAGCCTAGCTTACCCAAGAACCGTTTTCAGTGGTGGCAGCTGAGTGGCTGATGATTCGCCAGAGGATGAATGAGAAGTAACCTGGTAATTGGAGTCGGACGGATTAAGAGGTTGACGGACGAAACCCGCTTTAGGATAGAAATTAATAAGAAGGTTGGAGACAAATGAGCGGTGTTTCCGAACCGGACTGTTGATAAACCGCGAGTAACTACCTGGCATTGTCTTGGGTTGTGCGGCGAGCTTCATGTTCTTGAGTCTTCATAAGAAATTTGGGATCCAAGTAAGCAAGAGGATGAGAAAATTTAATTTTCTGGTTTGCCTGGCGAAGTTTTGGCAAAGGCAAAGGATCTGAATAGGAAGAGAGAATAATTACCTCAGCGACATCAGCATTACTGGCTTTAGCGTCGTCCTGACAAGTATCATCATCAATAAGGCGTGTAAAAAGTAAGCCTAGTGAATCGAGTTCTACCTCAAGGTCTTTAGTTACCCAGATCATCATCAGCAGCCGGATTAGATGAAGCGGTGGTCTTCCTTTTTTGAGCTGGCCTCTTGACAACCTAGTCTTTGGCCGGGTTGATCTTTCCGTTTTCTCTGGTTTTTCTTGTGGAAGCATCTTGCTCCAAAACGGATTATCCCCCTGATTAGGCCGCAATTGATGTTAGACAGAAATAGCAATAACAGGTTCAGTAAAAAAATACAATCAGAATCTTACTGCTGGCGGTTTGTTGGTGGCACAGAAGGGGAGCAGGCCGGTTTGAGCGCAGAGGTGTTCCGGTTCGTTCAACATTTTCTTCACAGCCTCTGTGACTTCATCATCTGAGAGCTGGATATTAGTGTGTCGGAGTGGGTCATCGATGCTACTAATATACTTGCACATTAAACCGGAGCGCCGGCTGAGAGGCAGTATGCTCCATGATATCCAACAGCGTGCGAGATCTATTCCTGTTAAACCATTGGCCATGAAGGCCCGAAGCTTCGATAGTTGCGGAGCGTATTTACTTCTCTCCTTGGCACTTAACCTTTGTGGGAAGGGGTGTGTATTGCTGAGCCGCTCCGGACGAAAGCCAGGCAAAGGATTTTCATCATCGGGGGAGGTATCTTTGCAGTAGAACCATGTTGCATTCCACTCCTTGGGGTGACTGTGTAGTCTGGCATGGGGATAAGTGATCTCTTTCCTTTTCTGAATTGCCATACCGCCCAATTCGGTATTGGGACCATCAGTGAATTCTGTGCGGCGGTTTAAGTGGAAACAGTCTCTAAACAATTCAACTGTGGGTTCCTCTTGAAGGTATACCTCACACAGCACTTGGAAGTGACATAAGTTGGTAACAGAGTTGGGGCCAGTGTCTTGCGGGCGGAGCTGAAAATTGGCTAACACATCCCGGTAAAATTTAGAACCTGGGCGGCTTGAAGCCCGGGCTAAATGGTGCGCAAAGATCACAACCTCTCCCTCTTGAGGTGCAGGAGGACATTCATCACCGAGGACTCTCCGATGGATAGTATCTTTCTTTGTCTAAAGCGCCGATCAAGACTAAATTATCCAAGCGAGTTTACGTGACACGAGAAGGAACCCAGTTGCACTCATATACTTGTTTGGCCATGGTGAGATCTACAGAAAAATAAGTGATTCCGGTTAAAGAATGTGTTGGATAAAAGAATGTGCTGGTATGAACAATGTTAAACCGGAGGCAGTACATTAAGTCGGGTTTCTATGAGGTGGCATCATATGGCTAAAGAGTTCTGGTGGTTCAACAAGGGGACTAATGGTATATACCGGTTTATTTACTTTTTCTATATTAAGGTAAACCGCCTGATCTAAACATTGAAAAGCAATTGAGTTTGCGGATGGCTAAGTATGCAGAAACAGGTTTCATAAGTGGTAAAAAAATCAGCGCTGGGTGGGAAAAAACAACAAAAATAAGAATGTAAATATGAAAAGGGAATTTTATGTGTTTTCAATATAATGATACGTGTATATGAACTAGTAAAACTATAGGTAGAGATTAGAAAACGGATGTAGGACATGCGTTTCAAGAGGAAAATAGAACTGGGCTGTGTGTTTGATTCAGTAAAAAAACTGCCTGCGGATGTTGTAAGACAAAATATAACTAACGCTGGTGGGCTAGAGGCCAGTAGATACCTGCTGGATCTTTGTGCCCCATTGTCGTCATGGGCTGGGCCTGTTAAAAACAAAACCAACCCTGGTCAGTCTAGAGCCCAGTTGAAACTTGCACGACCTGAAAAAACAATATACGTGCTCAATAAAAGAGAGAATTCTGCAAGCACAAACTGATAACTAGGACGCAGCATGGATATTGTTTTTTATCGTGATAATAAGTGCATGCACTTGTTTCGAAAAAACTGCAGAATTGGGAATTCGAACGGCGGGTGCTTATGCTACTCATCAAATAAAAATCAGGTGCCTGAGAATTTGTTTTGAAACAAATGATTCAGCTTTATATCCACGTCGACCCTCGGCATGATGGTTGGAAGCAAATGCAAGTTCATACCAAAAGATCATTAACAACACTACCAACTTGCGGACGACAAGGTAGTACAACTACCAATACCAAACTACTCCTGGCTCTAGTGTTCGTCTGGTAGAAAATCTTGCAGAGGACCAGCTCCCGCTCCTTCTCTTGCTCCAGGTCCCCGAGGTGGTACTAGTGCATCACCCAGTTGGTCCTCTGCTAGTCGAAGTTCTTGTTGGTGTGCAGCACCAGAACCTTTTTTGTTGCCCATCTGCCGGTCGTTGACCATCACAGGCAAGGTATTGCCGTTCTTGTGCCACATCGCATGCATGCCGCACTCCGACTGTATCTTGCGGCGCGTCCACGTGCCCGTTTGAGCATACTCGAATTGCTTTTGGAAGAAATGCTTCCTTAGGCCACTCGGTGTGATACTGCGCAGATTGTGGAATACATGTTTTAGTGTACCTAGTTGGCATTTTCATAACATCTTTGGCATGTTGCGATCACTTGTTTCACTTTTTATTAACTGTCAAATTGTAATTGTTTCACCAGGTCTGCGTCTAAAAAGAAAAATAGAGCTATAAACAAAGGAATATGTTTGTGCAAGTAGACGGCCGATCGCTGTCTTACCTGGAAGTTTCTCAGGTTGGGTGTAGCATATGCCGTGCTCGCTGTCGATGATTGGTATGAACAAATCGATGAGAGACTAAAATCTCACACTATCAACACTCACATTGGCCTCAAGGTGCTCGATCAGCTCCTGATCCGTGGGATCGAACTTGATGCCAGCCGGCAGCACCGGCCAATCCTTCTTCGACTTGCATCAGTAATTCCAGTTATATGGTACTCAATGTATGACCAATCGACTGTTTTAAGTGAATGATGAAAGATTTCGACAGAGTAAAAACTCGCCTTCTTCGACAGTTGTACGAGAGTAATTGCCATGCCATTTTGCAAGCGCGCTTGTAAAAACTCTAAACTCTATTCTCCTCTTATTTAATGGATTTCAAAAAAAAGATTTCAACAGATAAGTGGTACTCCAAATCTGAAGTCCGGAATACCCGAACACGCCGCAGTGATTCTTGTGTCACCTCACGCGCAGCGTGTTGTCACGTCAATTCAATGTGTGGACATGATGAATAATTTGACCGACGTATACTAGTATGCTCTTCGTACTACTTACTAGTCGTATTTAGTGTCACAATTTATACATAGGTTTAACTAACAAATGCGCACTTGAAGCCTAAGCGATATATATGTATATATATGGCTTCTACACAAAGATCTCCATCATCATTATCGGTACATCCTCACGCAGTGAGTTAGGATGCGCTTGATCCCAGGAAGGTATCTATCCTTCAAACCAGAGGAGTGCTTCAAACTAACAACAGTACATAATATCCAACATAAGGGTCGTGCTATAGCAGCAAAATACATGGCTCAGTCTAGATATCAGCACGAATCAAGTTGTGAATATTTGCTGTTGGCATGAACCACATCGCCGCATGTCGGGTTTGCAAAAGCCATCCATCGCATGGAAGCTTGATGCCTTTCACACACTGAAGATTACCTGGCAACAAGTTGTGTCGACGAATCTCTGGATATG
This sequence comes from Aegilops speltoides, assembly GCA_021437245.1. Lineage (NCBI taxonomy): Eukaryota > Viridiplantae > Streptophyta > Magnoliopsida > Poales > Poaceae > Aegilops > Aegilops speltoides. The sequence continues at coordinate 441,974,585 of CM038146.1, forward strand.
GTGATTCATCAAACCCATGGTATGATGTGTAAACACAGCCCCCCCCTCGCGAATGGAAGTTGCATAGCACAGTAATCATCGCCACTGATATGATCGATGATTGGTTGGATGATCGGATAATTGAGCCCGAGGAACAAGGAGTGGTTGCCGAGGCTGTAAACCCGCCTCCAGTTGAATACGCCTGGCCCAACGGAGCTGGGATCTTTCTCGAACACGAAGTAGCCATAGCCATCAATGTCACGAACGCCCCACGCATTGTACTGCATGTGGTTTGATGTAATGGTTTGGTCAATTTGGTATGTGCGAATGAGCATCAATGACCGCCGTCAGCTGAACGAGCGATAAACCAGGCACCTATCGGCTGGTATGATTCCAGTCTGGAATCATGAAGGCCAGCGATTCGTCTGCTGCAACAATTCAAATTGGAGACCAAAAGGACAAAAATAAACAATCATGTTCAGAGTATGTGTGGAATTAAGATTATTATAACAGTGACACATATCATAGACAGAGAACTGCAATGCCGTGGTCATACTCATACCCCAAGTTAAAAAAATAAGCCAATGGATTTCATATTCTAGCAACATGTCATGGTTCAAACATCATGTAACAATGATAGGAAAACATCTATGACAGCGCCTACTCATATTCTACCATAGCACTTACTACTACTATTCTCATATCAACTCTAAGCAATAGCATGTGTTGTTATAAAAATCTAGTAAACGAGAGTAACATATAGCAATCATGATGTTATGCTCATAATATGTAATCTAACACTGGTGCAAAACCGGGCAATAGCACCGGTTCGTAAGGCCCTTTAGTGCCGGTTCCATAACCGGCACTAAAGTGTGGGCACTAAAGGCCCCCCCCCCCTTAGTACCGGTTCAGCACGAACCGGTGCTAAAGGGCAACCACGTGGTGTGAGCTCGCGCCGTGGTATGGGGGACCTTTAGTACCGGTTGGTGTTACCAACCGGTACTAAAGGTATTTTTTTTTTTGAAAATTTTGTAAAAAATATTTGATTTTTTTTATTTTCAATTTTTTGATTTATTTTAACCTCTAATCTCTAATCACCCCTCACCACTACTCAATTTAATAATCACCCCTCATCATTCCAAATCATCTAACTTCCCGGGCGGTCACCCATCCTCTCACTACTCTAGCCTGAGCACGCTTAACTTTCGAGTTCTATTCTCCCTCGTTTCCAAGTCTGCACTTGTTGTTTTCCTGGCAAATGTAAGCTGTCAATCCTATTAACCCTCAGCAGTTTAGCTTGAGCATTAGGTCACACGTTTCATCGTTTGAGTTTGGAACTATTATTCTAAAAAACATTTAGTAACACTAATATTTCTTGAATAACTTTGACCACAGTTTGACCATAGTTTGACCACAGTTTGACCACAGTTTGACCAGATTTGACCAAAATTCAAAAAATTGAAATAATTATTTAGTAACACTAATATTCTTTAATAATTATGTAGCAACATTAATACTTCTTGAATAAGTAGTTTGACCATAGTTTGACCGGATTTAGCCAAAATTAAAAAATCATAAATTAGAGCATATCTTTTTTTCCTTTTACAATTTTGTCATTTCAAAAATTGTCCTAAACCCTAAACCCGGGACTTAAAACGTCGGAAACTCTATGCTAAACAGTAAAAACTAAGGGTTTAAACCATAAAACCTAACCCTAAACTCTGAAATCTAAACCCTAGCACTAAAGGCACAAAACGTCTAAAAACGTCCAAAAACTCTATTTTCCCTTTGGAATTTTGAGATTTTAAAAAATTGTCGAAACGGAAAACTCTTTTTGTTCTGCAATTTTTGATATATTATATGTATTTTTCTGAATTAGGATGATTTAGTTATGATTTTTCCAAATTTGAAAATTGCCATATAGTCCCGGTTTGTGTCTCCAACCGGGACTATAGGTTAGACCCCTTTAGTGCCGATTCGTGGCACGAACCGGTACTAAAGGTTGGCCCTTTAGTACCGGTTTGTGCCACAAACCGGGACTAAAGGGGCTCGTCGGGCCCCGGCCTGACGCAACCCTGCCACCACCCCTTTAATACCGGTTCGTGGCATGAACCGGTGCTAAAGGTTCGCCACGAACCGGTACTAAAGAGCTCCTCCCGCCCAGCCATTGGAACCGGCACTAATGGACACATTAGTGCCAGTTCTGTTACAAACTGGGACTAATGTGTCTCACATTTGACCCTTTTTCTACTAGTGTAACAATCGTTAGATGTCAATTGTTCTCATATCAACTCTAACAATAACATGTGTGGTCATAAAAATCTAGGAAATGAGAGGAACATATGGCAATGATGTGGTTATAGACATGCTATGCATTCTAAATTTGTAACAAATGAACATACAGTCGTATTCATAAGGTAAAGATGCGATGAGATAGAACAATTACACGTCGATAGATTCCACCAGTATAGGCAGCCAATCTGTGCGTCGACCGTGTAAACGATGCCATTGTGCACTATAGCATCAGACAGAAATGTTGCCTCAACAGGATTGATGATGAGCCATAACCATGTATGGCAACCGGAATCTAGATAGACTAATCTCATGTTGAACAAGGCAATGAGCTTGTAATCCATGTGGTCTTCTGATGGTGTGGGCACTTCGCAGATTAGAACTTTCAGCAAACAGAGGTGGAGCCAAAAGCTTGACGCGTCTCATGCGTAGTAGGCAGGAGTGTCCGGCGGGCTGCGAGGCTCGATGTCGGCGGTATCCAATGATGGAAGGGTGATCTCTCGCTGGGTGTAGATATCCACGAGACGCCACGGACTACCGGTGTGGTGGATGAGGACGATCCAGTTGGCCTTCATGCCCACCCAGTAGTGGCCGCGCATGAAGGACAGGTGGACGGGTAGTGGTAGCATGTCGAGGGGCACCACGACAACCTCCGTGGGATCGTCAAGTCGGTGTCTGCCACCTGCAAGGATCGGGCATCAGCAAGCAGGGTGTCTTGAAAAGAGCCGGTCGGTTGCAGACGAGTAGACGGTACAAAGACACCGAGCATGCGGCCAGACCGACGGTGCTGAGTAGGTCCATACGACTAAAGATCTGCTCCAAGAGAACATTGGGGAGGGAATTCCAATCACGGCTCTGCGTGTCAGTCGGTTCTGCCATTGGGGTTTTCGGTGCCTGCGAGCCAGCGGGGAAGTGGATTCGGGCGGGCGAGCGAAGAAGCTTCTCCTTGTGTGGCCGAGAATTTAGCGGGGGGATATGGCACGCGCGAGCTACCAAGGAAGATGGCGCGGGCAGGCGAGCAGTGAGCAGGGGTAAATGGTGTGCGGCCGATGATGGGGAAGAGAGGAGGAAGAAGAAGAGAGGAGGAAGAAGAGTGGAAGACGAGGAAGAAAGTGCATTAAATCTCAATTCTACTAGTACTACTACCAGGATATAGGCACCGTCCTCTGGAGTGTAAATAGTTACACCGATGACATGTGGGTCAACCACAAGAGGGCCCATATGTCAGTTAATGGAGGACACAGGTGCGTAGGCATATTTGCGGAAGCGTGCTCTACTGGCAAACATGATGGCAGTACTAGGTAAGGCTTATTTAGTAACACCAACACGCTGGTTCAGCTTATTAATTACGTGTCCCATCTGCTGCAGCGTGTATTGTCACTTCACTGCGAAGACTAGTTGAATAATTCTCTCTGACCGAGATGGGAAATGATGGATCGCGAGGATTTCCTTTCTACAGTATCCCTATGCCTCTACGCTCACTTCACTCATTTTGCTCCGTACCTAATCACTTGTTGAAATCTGTAGAAAGACAAATACTCCATATTTGGGAACAGAGGGAGGCTTTTACTCCGGACTGGAGTATTTGGGAACAGAGGGAGTATCACCATATGGAGGGAACAGAGGAAGCTTGAAATATGAACATGTCAATGGGAGGGAGTAAGCCCCATGCATGCATGCATGCATGCATGCAACATGCAACACTCACACGTACTCCACATGGACGCACGCAACACTAACGCACCCATGCGGCACACAGCACACAACGCAACACACACGCTCACGCTCAAGTGCTCAACCTACTCCCTACGTCCGTGAAAGACTGTACATTTAGAGATTTACACATTGACCAGGGTATAATTAACGCCAAAAAGTAGCAGACTTATGTGTGCATGCGACCATTGAGATAAGAAGATTAAATGAAGGCCGTTGCATGCTGTAATTAAGGATAGACGTGTAGCCTATACCTACAGCACAAGTTGGTGCATTAGTCAATCAATATCGATTTAGATTAAAGGCTAAATGCATTGGAAGTGTAGATGTACATCATGTACTAGTACACTCTTTGTTTTATAGCCGATGTACACTCTTTGTTGGAAGGCCAAGGGAGGACACATGCATGCACTCACATACACAGCCAGGGCGGTTTGGGCGCAAGGATTGGACTCGTGTGGCGCCTGCGTAAAGTTTTGTTTAACTGATTTCTTTGCTCCGCCAACTGACAAGTGGGACCCAGAAACCAGGTGACAATTTAACCAGTCAACAAAGTGCCACATTGACTATGTGGCCGGTCAGTAGGGTGCAATATGGTGCTCTACGATGAGCTAGTGATCGTATAATCGACGCAAAACTATATATATAGTGACCGTAAAGAGCGTATTGTTACATACGTTGACTGCCAGTATATTTTTCTCGTTTCAAATTAAGCCATATTAATCGGAAAGGACGCAGTATGGACTACTACTAGTACTAGTACTCCTTTGATGTGTCCCATCAACTCGCCGAACGAGGAGAAGCTTGCTTACTACGCCTCTCCCTCGCCCACGCGCGCGGTGGTTCGCAAGACGAAGAGAGGGTTTTGACTACAGTGCCCTCTCCCTCTTCCTCTCCCTCGCCCTTGCCCTCGCCCTCGCCCTCGCGGTGGACGTGCAGCAGTTCAATCAGTGTCAGATTGCCAGACGCATATTGTACTGTAGTATCATCATTGTTGGACCTTCCGAAGAGGCGAAGAGGCAAGTGCAAGGTTCACACGAGTACTAACTGTTGAACCTCCCGAAGAGGCAAAGAGCCAAGCGCAAGGTTATAGGAGTTGTCGTCCTAGTAGGAGTGTACTACAACTATAGCGAACGATGCTACTGATGCCGCCACGTCACGTATATCCAAAGTTGTGCCACCTTTTTTTCTCAAAGAGCGTGTTGGAGCCCGTGCAACAACCACATAGGTTGCACGTACACATAACACATTTACTAGTAATAAATTCTAAAGGACAAATGCCAGTATGCCACACAAGTTCATCTCCAATTCATGTGATAAATTTGTGCACGACTGGTCTACATATATTCACAGCGCTACCATTCACAATTACCGTACTCCACTTACACGTTATAGATGGGCTACATGCATGTCCTCCTCCAGGTTCTAGTCCCAGGTGTTCTTCATGGATGGCACGATCCATAGCGGTGAGCAGCGGAATCATTGCGCAGCTTTCTAGTCCGGTTCCACACGATGGAGACTCATCCAAGCTGAAGCGGCATAAATCGAGGATAGCGTGTCCCAAAGATGTCGTTCATCCGGCGGTGCGCAATGAAGACACAACCATGCTTCATGAACGGCAGGCCTTCCGTGTCGTGCACGGAAGGTGGCATCCGCTTCACAATGGGGTAGCTGTCCCCGATGAAAAGCGAGTACTCTCCAAGAGTGTTCCTCGGCACCCACGTAGCATCACGGGGGTCGAACTCGGCGTCGTTCATCTGGTACACACGGCATCCCAGATCTGGACACATGGTGGCGTACATAGTCAAGGTCCATGCATAATAATGTTGTGCTCAAATATGGCGGTCGATGTCTTGTGCAGCAAATAGTACTACTCGGTATAGAGGAAGTAAAATAACCGGCTTATTATATATAGCCACTCTTGGCTACATGGATGAGATAGTAAGACATGGAAAAACAAAAATGGTGGCAGCTAGTGGGTTCAAGTCTTCAAGGGCCCAGCTAGCTATACGCGTCCTCCAAGGTAAAAAGTAATCCTACTAGTAGTACTAAGTATACTACTAGTACAACAATGAAAGAGAAGGCGAGAGGGTTAAAAATGGAATACCTGGCTAGATGGTGATGGTCCGATCGTGGTAGATTGTGTGACCATGTTGCACATCAGTGGTACCATGGGTAACGACTGCTAAGATAGTTGATCCCAATATGCCAAAGTCAGCTACAAGGTTCCAGGTTAGACCGAATCACGGATGCAAATGCACATCCAGGATCGGCGATCTTATTTTGATCGGGGGATGGCTGGTCCCTGCAAAATAATGGAGTACCGTTAGGGATGCAAATGATGGTTTGTGCATTCCGTTTGTAATCTCCCGTACCGTAGGATGGCAACCAGATGAAACAAGTCCCCTGGCTTGTCACCATGAAGATGCGGCCTAGATGGCACACGGCGTCTTCGAACGTGTAGGGGTACAAATCTGTCGCCGCAAACATGCGCCAACCTCTGCCGTTACTTCGTCTTGCATTGATGGCAATCCTTATGTCGAACACCGCGATGAGATAGTAATCGTCGTAGACGCGTTGCTTTGTCGGCGGGTCCGCAATTGCTATCTTCTTCAATCTCATGTAGGCATCATCATACGTATTCAAGCCCAGCCAGTCCGGAAGGCCGATCCCAATGGTGGAGAAGGGGTCTACCGGAACGACCACACTGCTGTGGATGTTGTGCAAAATGATGGTGGTATCCAGCCGGAGGTATGCAAGCCAATCTTCGTTGGCACCGACCCAGACCTATATATAAGACGGTGGGCAGCGGAGAAATTATGGGATGGAAATGGAATAACTAAGTACTACATGATCAAACTCCATTACTGACCTGCTCATCGGACAAAATCCGACTACCTCTCAATGTCGGCAACTCTAGCGGAGTAAACGTGCAACCATGGCCAGGGAGCAGTGGACTGTTCGAAGGATTGTCCCATAGAAGAACCTTCTCCTCGAGGACGCATGGAAGACCAACAAGCATGGCCTTTTCCCAAACCTGTTTAAGCAGCATCTTGAAAAAGTTGGTGCAGGAAGCACCGAGTCTTGCGGCGGTGAGGACGTCGGAGCGGCGTGTGATTTCTCCTAGAGGATCGTCGTCCAAGGTCTCCCAGCCCCAACGAGGAGGAGAACCTCCTGGCGAATCCATGGGAGCAGCGACGAACTGCCTTCTCTTCGGGGCGAGGGGAACTGGCGAGGAGATAAGAGCGTAGTAACCGCAGGGCCTCGTCCCTTCCAACTGTAGATCGTTCCTCAGCGAAGGGGTGAGGCTATTATTTACTACTAGTACTAGCATTATGAAACGTTATGGGATTGCATTATACTATAAATAATAGCACTAGTAAGAAATTTTTGGCACTAGGTAGTAGTTTTTGGCGTGGATTAAGAAATTTTGGGTATGTTTTTACCATTTTTTGTACACGCCAACAAGTGTCAAAAAACGTCTTACATTATGTGACGGAGGAGTACGTACTCGTACTGTAGCAGTACCAGTACTACTTTTCTCAACTACGAGTATTAGTGCGATGTACTGTACTTCTAGTCTAGTCTAGTATAGTGCACCAGTTTTGAACTCTTGAATCTCAGGGCTAAGGAGCTACAGTTGGAAGTGGAGGGTACTACTCTTCTCTAGAACCATCGCTGTACTATCAATGCAGGGGAAGTACACCTGCGTAGTGGCCTAGTGGGTACTCTCGGTGCTATATTCAGCCGCTCCTCTCACGTAGGAGTAGCTGGCCTACTCAGCCGCTCCTCTCATGCACACACTAGCAGCCTGTTTATCAGCGACGGTTACTGCGGTCTGCGGGGGCAGAACATTTGACTTATTTTATACAGCGAGGCTAGGCTTTTCGCTTCCATTTGTGGAGGTGTAATGGATCTCGTCGAACTTTGTTAGTAGTTCCTTCTTTATGAATGAGATGAAGCAAAGCTTTTGCCTCCGTTTCAAAAAAACATGTCAAGAGGAATTTCTTTTACAGTAGAGCCGATAATGGAGTGAAGTCCATGCGAGCAACGCCACAAGCTACAGAGTACTAGTAGTAAAACACTTTACATAGAGTACAGAGCCATATTGCACAGTTCCCAATGCCCCGCCAGGCTTTTCCGGCTCCTCGGGCTTAATTGGGAGGCGCTAGTTTAAATATGCTACTAGCTGATGAGGAAGCTGCAAGCGAGGTGTGGCTAGGGCGAGCACGCGAGCCACGGGATGCTGGGAAGGAAAACCCGTTCACGTGGCTAGGCTGTCCAGTGCACCCAGATTGTGGGGCCGCACGTCCGTTTGACTTCAACACTCAAACTACCCGTGTAAAATATTGGCTCGCAGCGAAGTGTAGTAGTACTATTTTTTAAAAAAAGGCTGCCGTGCGTTCGGCCGGGAACGAACCCACAAAACGAGGTATACACTCCCGCGACCACTAGTAGTACTCGTTGGAGTACAACGCAACCTAGAATTGCCTTTTGTCGCTAGTAGTACGTACATTGTTCCTTAAAATGCCAAGAAACCCCTAATAATGTACAAGAAACCCCTAATAATGCAAGAAACCACTAAAATGCCAAGAAACTACTACCACTTGCATACGTGGCAGACTTAAGATAAGACTACCTTATCAACCATTGTACATGCTCTTACCAACCAAAATCATCGAGTGACCTCCTACCTCCGGCCCGTCCACCTAGTCATCCTCGGCCATGGGACGCAGCTACCGCCGCCGGCAAAAGGCGAGGTCAAAACTGCCGGCGGTGCGGAGCCCATGTTGCGGCAGCCCGGATGCCAGCTCCGTCCGGCGCTCGCGGCCCCTAGCTAGCCAAGATAGCTCCGTCCAGCTGCTTGTCTGCAAGGTTTGCTAGCTAGATTGGCACGGCAGCGTGGCGGCTTGCTCGCGCGCGCCGCGCTCAGGCCAGCTATCTGGCTTGAGCGAAGGCCAGCTCGACGGCTTGCTCGCTCGTGAGTCACGCTCGGGCCAGCCTGCCAACCCGTGCGGAGGCCAGCACGGCGTCCGACCCGTCCGGCGGAGCGGTGGCCAACTCGCTCATCACCGGCGCCACCGACGAACACGCATCAGTACTGTTTGAAGTAATGTTCAGGAAAAATAATGATTTGAGGGGGAATAACAGGATAGAAGGTCAGATGTGGGTCCCTCGTGTCAACGGTCAAACAAAATGTGTTGGTTTAAGCTGCCTCGTCAGCACGGACGTGTGGGCCAACCCAGTCATAAATGGGTTTAAACGAACCTAATTAGTAGGAGTACTAGGTAGTTGTTTTTGGCGTGGATTAAGAAATTTTGGGTATGTTTTTGCTATTTTTTTGTAGAATAGATTCTTCCTAGGGCTGGTTGAAAGTGGTAGTTTTTTGTTAAATACTCTACATATTGTAAGTAGGAGTGAAAGTTAAGCTTTGGAAGCCAATAAGCAAGGCTAGTTACATAGTGCATATGTGTACATGATTGAAAGTAAATATCAAGCATGAGTGACTAATATCTTGATGGAAAACTCGAAACTATGGAATACTAGAAAAAAATACATGGTTGGAAATACTAGCAATGTTCATGTCCATTGCAATGAATCATAATTAGAATAATACTTATTCACAAACTTGGTACAAAACACCCTAACTTTGATATACATATGTATATTATATTTCAATTATAATATATTCCTTGGGCTGTTTTGGTGAGGTCAGGGAGGGATGTGGTTGGTTTTAAGATACTAATTATGGTTTTTTCTGCAAATTGGTAGAAAAGTGGGATGTTGGTGAGAAAAGGCAACAACTTACCTCACAATCGTTAGATGTAGATCTAATGATCAGAAACGACGGATGGCGTATACACCAAAGATCACCAACTTAGTCTTGTGTAGGAGTACTAGCAAGATCCGTGCATTAACTTAACATCAAGATGCATTTTTTATAAAACACTTGTTGTGATTGACCCTTGCGGGAGTAATCCCATGTGTAAAAACTAATGATATCTCGAGAAATATGAGATAAGGTGAAGAGGAGTTGGGTGTGGTGGTGGTTGGTGGTCGGACTGAGCGGAGGCATGGGGATTGACGACGCCGGCAGCGGCCACTAGGCCAGTTTGTTCCAGAGGCTTCCTTTCTTAATTGCTCAACAATGAGGTTTGTTGGAGATAAGGATGAACGAGGGAAGGCCTTGTCTGCAAATGTGGAGAGGGGTGCGGGTATCTTTTAGTTTAATTTCCATCCGTCAGATATAGATCGGACGGTCTATATTGCAAGATGGCACACGTACCATCATCACCAACTCGGTTTTTTATAAAAGAAGAAATATAAGTATGGAGATACAAACGTATTATCGATACTTGCTTCCATAAACTAGCATCTACATTCTATTCAACGCCTCGGCATGTGGGGCCTTAGCACAATGACTTCTCGACTGTGTAAAACAAAGATTTTCCCGTCGCCGACAAGGAGGGGGTGACGTGGCGCCTTTTGGCTTGCTCTAGTCCTAGTAGTCATACTAGGTGGTCTAAGCACATGTAGATTTATTCTTTTTCACGTCTCGTGTTCGTCGATGGTTGATGAGTAGACGGTAAGTTATTCACGGGAAACCCTTGTTGAGCGTGTTTGAGAGAGAGAGAGAGAGAGAGAGTGCGTGTGCGATATGTTAGAGACTAAGGCAATGATAACAGATTCTTTGTGTCTATGTGTGTGGAGGATAGAGAGAGACATGTACATGGGGCTTTGTGTTGTGTAACGTGGAGACACATATACATAATTAGAGAGTGAGTGTGTGAGATACACATGCGGACATGGGGAGAGATGAGGATCCAGATAAATGGGTGTTTGTGCGTGTCTGTGTGTGTTTGTGCACGCGTTTGTGTGTGACAGGGAGAGAGTGTATGTGGAGTAGAGAGACCACTGATGATGTAAACCTAGTATAAGGGAAGGGGGAATGGTGTGACATGTGTAGTAGCGAGATAGCACGGGTGCGGGCGGGGGGAGCAGACTATTTGGAAGAGACATCGAGTGTGTGTGTGGGAGAGGGGTGTGAGAGCAAGAGAAAGAGAGAGCTAGCGACGGAGAGAGAGAGAGAGAGAGAGCGAGAGCGAGAGAGAGAGAGAGAGAGAGAGAGAGAGAGAAGAGAGGGTGCAAGAGGGATCGTTTGTGTCCATAAATGGCGTATAGATAGGGAGACAATGTTGATGTTGTCCGAAATTGGCCTATGAACAGAGACGCATGGGAAGCGAGTCATCGTGTGTGTGATAGGGACTTCATGAGAGATCTAGAATAGATGGTGTAGAGAACAATGTGCGAAATCGAGAACGATTATACATTAGGGAGCTATGCAAAGAGTCACGACATATATGTATACAGGGAAGGAGCTGGGGCGGGTCCGCATGTGGGAGAGATAGAAAGAGGAGAGTGGTGCACAAGGAGACAAAGTGTGCTTGTTTGTAGTGGGGGGTGGTGTGTGAGGTGAGTGCGCGAGAACCACATAACTAGGGAGATAGACGTTTGGGGCAACATTTTGTGTGTATGGGAAATATACACTCTACATAGTGCGTGTGCTTGGGTAAGAGAGATAGCAGGAGACCTAGAGAGTGAGGGAAGAGATGTGTGCCGCAGCCTCATCAGGTTATTTCGATTTTTACTCCTTTGGTTTTTCTCTTTATCGTGCAACTGTTCACTTACCACAGATGAGCTTTCTTGTATGTCGACAGGTGCCGCAACCATAGCACCGGAGCCGCTTCAACGACGGCGACAGCCGGCCCAAACTCAACCGCAACACGAGCAACATCAACGATCCTTAGCTATCAAGTATGACAACAATACCCATATGCCACCGAGAATCAGGTACTATCATCCAACGGTCGGCGCCTACGTTCACTTTCCTAGCATAAGCACCGCACCTTTGAATTTCTTCAGGGCATCATTCAGTTTTTCATGAGACGCGTTATTCTGCTTGCACCAGAGGGACCATACTTACGGCAAAGAACATGTTACATGTGCTAAATTACATACCAAAGCACATATAGTTAATATGCTTTAGTTTTGTTACGATGCCACTGTTGGTTCCATCGATGGTTAATGTTCTCTATGCTTAATTACACATCAGCAAACTAGCATGTGGTTCCGCTGCTTTTTGTTTGTTTTACCCTACATTTTCTGATGCTATCTATTACATCACTGCTCTGAGCCTCTGTTCATTACTTGTTTGTGTGTTCTTGATCTTCCCAAGTTGCATGACTAATTTAATGCTTCTATTAATGATGGAGCTGCCAACCCCATCAAGCAAAATATTTGTTCTTTTGGGGCTGGCACCTCGAACAAGCATAAAAATAGAGGGAAGCAGATATATTGTCATGTATGCACACACCCTTCTTTCATTAGTTTAGATGAACCATTGATGATCAATTCGGACCAGTGCATGCGATTAAAATTAATTTTACCTAAATAGATGGTGCAGAATAAACTACAACAACTAGATTTGCATCCACGGGATGCTGACGATATTTTCAAAGAACATTGCAACAGTAGCTAGGCTTCACACCAACATATGGTAAGCCAATGTGTTTTAGTACATGTGAAATGTAATGCGAGTGGGCTGCTTTCTTGGCTTGTGCCCTCAACGTGTAATCCTACTGAATTACAAATAGTTCAGTTGTCTACTTTGCTGTATTGTTTGATTCGAATGCTTGTTTGTTGTTACGCTATACCTGAGTTGGCCAATATGTCAGCATTGCCTGCTGTACTATCGTAAAGAAATGCATGCCTATTTCATTTGAGTCCTTAACTTTTCCTCTCAACTTCATCACAAGACTGTCTTTGTAGTTTATATGAGGCCACACTGTTAAGTGCTTTCTCAGATTATTTCAACTGCTTAGATGCCTTGGTAACTTAAATATAGCGGTTGTACACTCCCTTTCAACGGGATGTCAACTGGGTCCCGTTTAATCCCGATTAAAGTCCACTAGTGGTATGATAGTTCAAAAGAGTTTTTGTTTTTGAGGAAAATGAACTAGGAGGTAGCAAAACTAACTAGATGGGATGGCGGATGTCGCTTATTTGCCACTTACATCCCTAGTTTCATCTTACCATTTTAATTTCTTTTCGGCCGATGCTGCTTGAACCATTCAAATATAGTTTGCCATGCTCGCAATAATTAGTCCATCGCTTACCATGTAAGCTTCTGCCTGGATCATACGATAACTATCTCTTACTTATGTCCAAATAAAACCTTTCAGATGCCGCTCACACTAGGACACAATGTACAACCCCAGAATCTATTTGTGGAAGCAATGCGCCATCCATGTTACCAGATGGTAGCAGTTCAGAGGCAACACCGCCGGAGAGCAGTCTGAGCACAAATATTATAGTGCTTGAGGCTCTACTAGAGGCAGAAAGAGATGGTGTGGCTACCATGAATGAGGTAATCTTTATCTTGAGGCTGGAAATCACAGAATTAGCGGCACGCATTATGCAAGCAACCCAAGAATTGGAGGAAGTAAGAATGTTGCATTTGAAGACGGAGGAGGTCCTGTTGTTTCTGCTATCTGAAGCCCAAGGTAATCCCGGTTCTTCTTTAGATACCAGTTGAAATTGTCATTAGATTATTGTACTTGCATGTTGTGTCATGTCTCTGAATGGATTATGTTGCAAGACCCCCTATGTTGTCCGGAATTCCATGTTGTCCATGTGTTGTAATGATCCGAATTTTTTAGGCGAGGTAATCCTTAGTACTTGTATGATTGACATAAGGTGAACTGTTTTTCGTGTGAGCATATTGTATTGGATGAAATAACTGTTTGAATTAGAGTGTATCCAACCTACTGAATTCGAAGATTACGGCATTTCTAAATCATAATCATATATAAAGGTGGAATAAATCTTTGTTGTGGTGTTGAAGAAATAAATAACAAAACATATAATTATCTGTGGATATTCGTAATCTAATACAAATTGATTTGAATTTAGTTTGCGTGTCCTGTGGCAAACGTGAATGCTAATTCTCCCAAGTTTTGAACGAAGCGGCTAAACACCCACTATAATTTGTGGGCTGCCCGAAGCAAGTGTTTGCGAGATGGAAATTACTGTCTACCCCTGACACTGAGTACATCCTTATTGACCGGATTTACACTGCTGTCGATAGGGGTAGACTAGTAACTTCAATCAGACATGACACGACGGCCTTTGAGCCCATTCAGACACGGTGGGCGCCAAATGTGGGCGGCAAAACACATTTGATTCAAGCTCGTCCGAAAGACATGTGTCTCTTCCTCCAGTTCCCCATTCATACACGGTGGGCGGCAAAACAAACTCTCCTCGTCCGAAATCAATGTAGGCTAATATTTTAAATAGGGGCAGATGTGTAACTTCGATCAGACGTGACACAACCGCCCTACCTGTCAGCCCCGTTCATACACCATGGGCGCCAACCGTGGGCGGCAAAACACCCTCTCCTCGCCCGAAATAGTTACCAGCAATTATTTGGGAGATGCGAGATTACCGTCCTATCCCCAACCGACGCGATGTCCGAAATTTTAAACGGGGGATAAGTTCGTAACTTTCCCCCATTTCAGAGAAGCGTGTCCCAAAGTTTGAGATCCCCCCTCCCCTCCATTTCCCCATTCATACACCGTCGGCGGCACGACAACCTCCGCACTACGGCCAGCCTCCTCCGTCCGCCACCCCATCCTCCACCTTGCCGGAGCCGCTACCCCTACCCTGTCGTCCACTGCAAGAGATGGACGTCTCTCATCCACGGTGCTGGACCAGGATCCTTTCATGGCCTCCTCTCACTTCATCGGCGCCGTCGTCCACCTTGCCGTTGCCGCTCCTATGACCGCCTCATCCACGGCAACAGGATATATCCCCCGACCCGGTCGTCTGCCGTCTAAAGTCTTCTTCCCCGCCGCCGAGAGCCATCGCACCCACATCACCCTCAATGTATCAGCATAGGCCTACAAGGTGTCGCAAGAGAGGTGGTACTCTACCATATGTGCTTAAGTTATTGATCTCACCCGGAAAATAGATCGTAATTTGTTTACTGTACTTTTCTTGTCCGTACCAAATCGTACTGGCTAGTTGAAAGCAAAAATTGGTTGTGAAGTAGCTTTATCCAGTTTGCACCTTCAGATCCGCCATGGCACGGGCACTATACTCGTAAAGCTTATGGTTTCCCCCCTTTATATTCACTACCATCATCGTAGGTGCTTCGTGTCGTGCTAGCACTGCTCCTCAAGACCTCAACCCAAAGCTTACGTGTTGAAATACGAATCTGATATGATGCTCATATCACTAAAATAGAGAACGTTTAATTGGTCACCTAATGTTCCTATATTCGTTTCGAAAAGCATGTGCGTCACCCACTGGTCCAACTAGTTTCACTTTCCTGATTTTTCTCTTGATGCTTAGGGTTTTCCTCTTTTATCTACTCTACTATGATCTGCGTAGGTGCTTTCTGTCGTACTGGCATTACTCCACCCTTCAAGCTAAACAACACAACACTCAGAATTTGAAAGCTTAGTTGTTCAAATATGATTGTGATATGATACTGATATTAGTTAACCGACACATTTAATTGGTTAGCTAAAGGTCCCACTTGAGTTTCCAAATGCATGTCGCGACATATAGAGAGACAGCACAATTGCATTTCTTTGTCACTTGTTGACCGTACTTTCTTGTCCATACCAAATCTTAGTTGTTATTTCAAAGCAAACATCGGTTGCTAACTACCCTTTGCACGGTTTGCAGCTTCAGATATGCCATCCCTCTGCCACGGTCAACACTGTACTCATCATGCTTATGTTTTCCCCATTTTATGATGACCACAATCAGCCTACGTGGTTCGTGTCGTAATAGCACTGCTCCACCCATCGAGCTAAACAAGCTTAGTTGTACAAATTCATATATGATATTATTGCTGATATTAGTAAAACTGAGAGATGTTTAATTGGTGAGCTAAATGTTCCAACTTTAGTTTCGAAATGCATGTGAGCCACATATGGAGAGACCGGAAAGAACAGTATTTCTCTGTGCGCTCTAGTTCATCATGGGTGGCCAATCGACATTGTATTGAAAGACTTGTAATATCTTCAATCTGCTTGCTCTTCTGGTCTTCTTTAAGATGATACTCTTCTCTTGCGGTCGACTGGTCAGGTCGAGTTGTCCTCCCTTAGTATATTTTGAATCACAGTCGAGTCGACTTGTTCTTCTTTACTATATGTTGAAGCTATCATCTCCGAAGTGTCATCACTTCTGGAGCTCTCATATTTTGAGTAGTAGGCCACATTATATTAATGCACACAACAAATTGCTGCATGCATGGCATCTTTTAAAAGAATTATAGAGACAGCACAAAGGGGTTTACAGGGAGGCAGTATTGGGTTAGAATCACTTCTACATTACAAAGAAAATCTCACTTGTTTTTATGTTTTCATGCATGTCAGATATTGAACATTATCAAAATGAATATGAGAATGGGCGCACGAGAGGAATATTGCGGAACGATCCACTGGCTAACAAACTTGGCATGGTGGAGGATGGCCTATCTTATTCACCCATCAAGGTGCTTGCTCTAGCTTTGCAAAGTTGTATTGGTCGCACATATTTTGCATCTGACCTCTTGCATTACTTCTAGTTTGTTACACCATCTACTTAGTTTAAGCATCATATATGATTATATGCCATACCTATCCATTTTTTGTACCTATTCCATGTGTCGTCACACTATGTTTTTCCAAATAAATGTTGTTCTTTCGTAATAGATGTCCAAAAGGAAGAGGGTGAGTGCAGATCCTCAAGGAGTACAAACTAGGTATTTGGAAAAGGTAGTGATACTGTTAAATCAGATAGATCAGCAGCCACGAAAACACAGCCCAACTGCACCACACTTTACCCCTACTCCAAAGGCCAAACCCTATTAGAACTGCTGGGAGCCCAGTGTCAGTAATCGTCTATGATATCAATTCAAAATTTGAACTCCTAAATTTCTGCTTGTGCCTTACCTTCTCTCTTGTATGAAAACCAATTTCAGATGAATCTCCTTGCTCAAAGGATCATACGATCTCAAAACAATAATGGGCTCTGCATGGCTCTCGCCATTACCTCTCTCCTTTTGCCTTGTTACTGTTGTACTTAATTAATTGCTATTTGATTATGTATCATCGATGCACTTTGAGCTTCATTATCCTCTGCTTCTTCCAATATTATTTGATCTATATTTACTCTTTGCAAAATGTAGAATAATGGCAACGCTTATAAAGAATTTTCTTTGGGGAATTTATTGAATTATCCTTCCATCAACATGGAGAAGGGCTTTGTCCAGCCCGTGTTAACATGTAATGTAAGTTCATCCTTCTCAAGCCTTCAAACTTTGTTCTAGTACAGATTTGGATAGGCATCATTTCCTCCACTGCTATTTTCTTTGCTGTTTACATCTGATTAGATGTTTGCAACAACTACCAGTTTCAAATTGTAGTTGTAAAAACATGTTCCTTATGTAGAACAGATCCATTTATTTGCTTATATAATTGTGAAACCTGTTACGTGTCTCCTTGTTTCTCTTTCAGAGTCGTATCTCTTACGCCAGGAAGAACTTTAGGGAAGATAGTGAGCCAAACCATCTTGTGGACAGCGAGATGACCCCAAGGTCCTGTCTTGATGAAGACAAGGAGTTGAAGCTACTCACCAGGCAGTGTGAGACAACCTCTGCGTCGCCGCCTTTAATCAGATTCGACTTCTTCGCCTCAACTTAAAGCGGAAAGGCTTGCTTCAGCTCAGCTCCGACTTGAAGTCAAAGATGCAATGAAGATGTCAGAGGACTGCCGTGCGCACCATCAAGCCTTAAATCTAGTGTTGATGCACCTATCGTTGACACAACTGAGGTCTACTCAGCTTCTTCAGCTGTTTGGGGGGCGCTTCCTGGCTAGGCCTAGTGCCTTCTGAAGTGCTCTCAGTTTTGTATATTCTTTTGTCGGTGCGTTTATTTGCACTGGTGGTGAACTTTGATGCCCAGTGGATGTAATATGTGATAGCCGTGATAGCCTAGCGTAAGTTGCTTGCTTATTTATTTCCTTGTTGTCTTGTTTATTTGTTTGCTTGTAGTCATTGTAGTTCTTTTTCCGCGGTTTGCTAGTGGCTGCAATAACCTATTTTTTAAAACTAGGCTACAATAACCATGGGCTAATATTTACTGTAGTGACACCGTGCCTCCTACAGGCCATAGAAATAGTGGGCCTTCTACGGGCCGTAGAAACAATGGGCCTTCTAAGGGTCATAGAAACAATGGGCTTTCTATGGGCCTTATCATCAATGGGCCTTATACGGGCAGTATGATAACATGGGCCAATAACAGGCCGCATTATGGTCGTAAACGGGCTAGAGTTGGAATCGTCCGTTCATGGGCCGACCATAACGGGCCATCGTTAATAGGCCGTATTTCATGACGCTATGAAAACAGCCCAACGTATTAATGGACCACAAACGGGCCGACTGTAACCACGGGCTGAATTTGGCCCACAAGTAGAAAATGACAGTAACGGGCCGTAAGTAAACGAATGCTGGAAATGAGCCCAAGAATAAATGGGCTCTGAGAAGGCCGAAAGCTAACATGGGCTGGAAACGGCCCAACGGAATAACGGGCCGTTAATGGGTATAAAGTGATACACTGTTCATTACGGGCCAGTTTTACCATGGGCCATTAATGGGTGTAAAGTGATACATTGTTCATTACGGGCCAGTTTCACCACGGACCGTTAATAGGCCAAGAGTTACATAGGGCCTCATATGGGCCAAAAGACGTCATGGGCCATACATGGGCCAGAAGTGAAAACGGGTTGGAATCATATTGGGTGGCCCAGATGATGCTACTGGGCCTAATTCGGATAGGGCGTAACGGGCCTTGGGTTAGCGGGTTGTAAATGGGCTATATGCGAACAGGCCGTTAACAGGCATTCCATGGGCCGGTCCGCCACATTTTGACCAAGTCAAACGGGCCGGCCTTTTCACACGAATGGGCCTCTATTGGGCTATGCCACATGTCGACGTATCATAGGCACCTTCCGTCCAATGAGTGGATGACATCTGTCCCAATGATGAGCAGACACGTGTTTCCTCTAGCCAATGATGATTTACACGTGGAAAATCCCCATTGGTCGGGGCTATTAACAGGTTATCGGATCCAAAACCCGACCCGATAGCTTAACGGCGTTCCGTTATGGTGGATGCCACGTGTCGGTCACCCTTGACGAAAGCACTTCTCTGACGCGCGATTTATCGTCATGGAAGTGGACACTTCCGTGATGACAATTTTGGTAATGTCATGGAACACTTCTACGAAAGCACAGGTATGACTATCTTGATTCTGTCATAAATTTGTCATGGATGTACATGCATGACAAAAAACGCGACCTACTGTGACAAACACGTATCATCACGGAAGTGTATTTTTTTGTAGTGAAGTGTGATCACTACTTGTGCATCCAAAATCCTTTAAACCAGTTTTGCCACATGAGTCCACTATACCTACCTATATGTTTTATTCTTTTTCCGTTCTAAGCAAATTTGTATGTGCCATCTCTAATTTTCAAAATAAATTTCTCTTTTGTGTGCTCATACCGCTCGCGAGGCGGTGAGGGGTGGCCAATATTTTCCATGCTAGCTGTGTTATTCTCGCGATGAGTATTTGTTCACTTGTCATTGCACGAGAGTAAGGCAAAGATATTAGGGATGCCCAGTCCCGAAATGAAAAATGAATTTACTTTATGTTGTCAAATAATAAATTCCTTGGAAAGTGTTGGTATGGAGGGCAACCGTGGATACGGCTAGCCACGGAAAGTGAAAGTATGGTTGAAAAAGGAATAAACTTTATTTTCTATTTGGGAACCGCCTATGATATGTCTAGCATGGAAAGTATTGGGAGCTCTAAGTCGTTTTCGTTGGTGGGAAAAGTATGCCTCTCAAAATGTTTTTATCTCTATATTTTTTTCGCTTTGCGCTCAGGCACCTCTAGAAATCCCTACTTCCCTTTGCGAAGGGCATTTCTTTTTACTTTATGCAATTTTTATTTTTAATTTGAGTCTCTATCTTCTCTTATAAAGCACCAACTAGGAGGCACTATGATCGTAGTTGAGCATTGGGTGTAGCTAATATGCGAGTGTGTTTCATGAATGGGTCAATAATTGAGCATGATGGGCTAGGGATAACTTATTTTAGCGTTGATATTTTGAAAGACATGGTTGCTTGTTGATATGCTTGAGTATTTAAATCTCATGTCAAAACTAGACTATTGCTTTGAACCATATAAAAGTCCAAATGTCCATGCTATAAACAAAACAATATGATATGACATGTTAGGCAGCATTCCACATCAAAAATTCTATTTTTATCATTTACCTACTCGAGGACGAGTAGGAATTAAGCTTGGGGATGCTGATATGTCTCCAATGTATCTATAATTTTTTATTGTTCCATGCTGTTATATTATCATTCTTGGATGTTTTACAATCATTTTATAGTCATTTTATATCCTTTTTTGGTACTAACCTATTGATATAGTGACAAGTGCCAGTTGCTGTTTTCTGCATGTTTTTTTACATCGCAGGAAATCAATACCAAACGGAGTCCAAACGCAGCGAAAGTTTTTGTGGATGTTTTTGGACCAGAAGACATCCAGTGGGCAAAAGAAGCGCCTGGGGGTGCTCCCACGGGAGCACAACCCACGAGGGCGCTCCAGGAGGCCCAGACGCACCCTGGTGGGTTGTGCCCACCTCGGGTGCCCCCCTGAACCGACTCTTTGCTCTATAAATACCCCAATATTCTAGACACCCTAGTGGAGTCGACGAAAGTCAATTCCAGCCGCCGCAGAGTCCAGAACCACAAGATTCAATCTAGACACCATCACAAAGGGGTGCATCATGTCCATTGGTGCCTCTCCAATGATGCGTGAGTAGTTCTTTGTAGACCTAAGGTCCATAGTTAGTAGCCAGATGGATTCCTCTCTCTCGTTTGATTCTCAATACAATGGTCTCTTGGAGATCCATATGATGTAACTCTTTTTGCGGTGTGTTAGTTGGGATCCGATAAACTTTGAGTTTATGATCAGATCTATTTTTTTATCCATGAAAGTTATTTGAGTCTTCTTTGATCTCTTATATGCATGATTGCTTATAGCCTCGTATTTCTTCTCCAATATTTGGGTTTTGTTTGGCCAACTTGATATATTTATCTTGCAATGGGAAGAGGTGCTTTGTAGTGGGTTCGATCTTATGGTACTAGATCCCAGTGACAGAAGGGGAACCGACACGTATGTATCATTGCTACTAAGGATAAAACGATGGGGTCTATTTCTACATAAATAGATCTTGTCTACATCATGTCATTGTTCTTATTGCATTACTCTGTTTTTCCATGAACTTAATACACTACATGCATGCAGGATAGCGGTCGACATGTGGAGTAATAGTAGTAGATGCAGGTTGGAGTCGGTCTACTAATCTTGGACATGATGCCTATATAATGATCATTGCGTGGATATCGTCACAATTATTTGAAGTTCTATCGATTGCCCAACAGTAATTTTGTTCACCCATCGTTTGTTATTTTCTTGTCACATCCCTGGATCTGTTATGCACTAGGTTAGACCCTCATGTGTGCATCATGTTTTAATTCAAATGAAATCTGAATTGAGGAATTTTCAAAGCCTCAGAAAACCTCTAAAAATAACCAACATTTAAATCTTCTCAAATGAGTCCAAGAAAATGTTCCTGTTATTCTATAGAAATATTGGTAAGAGGTTAAATTCAAACCAATATTTTTTTGGGTCTCAAAAACATTTATTTTGGCCATTTGCATTAACCCAATAATTATTTGCTTGGATTTATATTTATTATATATTAAATATAACTCCAATAATTCTGGAAGTTTGTGAGTGGCTTTGTATATATTTTAGCAAGCCACATAAAAACCTACAGAATTTATAAAAATGATTTAGTGTCTAAAACTAAATCAAAACAAACTACAGAAAATAGAAAACAGAAAGGAAAATAGAGAGAGAGAGAGTTTACCTGTGCAGCCCACTTGGAAGCCCAGCCACTTACATGGAGCTGGCCCACGCCCAGCCCACCACCGCAGCCCTCCGTCGTCTTCCTCCCTCGCCTCAAGCAGTGCGTGCCTCAAGACGCGAGCGATCATGCCACGCCCTCCCGCCACCTCCTGCTTCCCCGGCCCTCCTAGCGACGCCACGACGACGCCGCGTGTTCCCTCGCTCCTCTCCCTCACTTGCTGCACCCTCTCTCCCTCCCCTGACTCTCTTTCCCGAGCTCACCCGAGAGTCGCCGTCGCCGCCGCCGCCATAACCACGCCACCATCCACCACTCGACTCGCCGACCAGTCCGTAAGGACCGCAGAGTCGCCCTCGCCACCCACGCAGAGCCAAGCTCGCGGACGCCTGCATCACCGGCTACCTCACATTCTTCAACCTCGGCCACCGGAGATCGCCACCGTCGTTCGCCGCCGTCCGCGCTTCCCCAAGGCCACCGACCAGCTCACTGGATCCATCGTGAGCTCCTCTACCTAGCCCCCTACCCCCCGTGCTCGATTACGCCGCGTAGCCACCACCCCCTTCGAGCCCGAGCGCTCCTCGCCGCCGGCCATGTCGCCGTCGTGGCTACGGCCGTGCAAGCACGCGTCCGAGCGCACCACCGCATTCAGTGCGTCCTCAGGAGCCTAACGCACGCACTCCGTCGCCCTGTCGTGCACCGTAGCCCTCTTTTCCTCTCCGCCCGAACTCCGGCGCGCCCTGGCTCCACCCCGGCGAAGCTCCGGCCACCCCGCCGTCCGTGTGCCTCCTCGGATCTTGCGCGAGCTCAGGCGTCTCGTGAGAGCCCTCCGCCTCTTTTTGGTCGCGGAGGGCGAAACCCGCGCCCTCCGCCGCCTCTGCTCCGCCCGGCGACGAGCCGCGGGTCAACTCCGGCGAGTTGACCCGGGTTTGACCATCATTTAACCCCCCCGGGGTCACTGACATGCGGGACCAGCCCGCCTAATTAATCTAGGTTAGTTTTAGTTAAAACGCTAACTAACCCAGTTAGTTAGGTTAGTCACTAACACGTGGGCCCGACCGGTCAGTTTGACCCGGGTCGCGCCGTTGACCTGATGACGTCATCATGACGTCATGCTGACACAGTTAACCATTTTCTGGATTTAGAATAATTCAGGAAATTCCAGAAAATGTTTAAAACTTGTAAAATTCATATAAATTCAACCGTAACTCCAAATGAAATAAATTATATATGAAAAATGATCAGAAAAATCCAATCTATCCATCTGTACTATTTTCATGCATGTTAGAACAACTTATAGCTGCTGTTTAGCACAAATCATTTAAATGGCATTTGAATAATCACATATGGAGTTTGAATTTGAATTTTGTATTCAAACCAACTTCATTTAATCTGTTGCTAGTTGCATTAGCTCAAACCACAGCATATTGCCATGTCATGATCATGCATCATATTGTGCATTTGCATTGATTGTGTTTCTTTCTCAGTTGCCGGTAATTGCCCCCTCTCGATAGACGCGTTCCGACGATGAGTTCGATGACACCGATGAAGAGATATACTATCTTCAGAAGTGCCAGGCAAGCAAAACCCCCTTGTTCATTCCGATAAAATCCCACTCTCTCGCTCCTGCTCTATTTTACTGCATTAGGACAACAACGATACAACTGTCATCTGCTGCGGTAGCTGAACCCCTTATCCTCTGCATGACCTGTCATTGCCACAGTAAATAGATGAAACCCACTAGCATGAGTAGGAGTTGTTTGAGCCCTGATGTGCCTACTCATTCATGCTTGTTTGTCATGCCTGCTATTGCTTAGAGTTGAGTCAGGTCTGATTCATCGGGAATGAATCAGAGGTGTGTGAACATGTCCTACTGTTGAGAGCTAAATGTGTGAACACGATTTGGTAAAAGGTAGCGGTGAGAGGCCATGTAGGAGTACATGGTGGGTTGTCTCATTGCAGCCGCCCTCGTGAACTGAGTTCGTGTTTGTGATCCATGATCGCCATTACCACACATTGGGCTCCGGCGCCCAAGCCCTCTCGGCTTCTTAATCACCTTGTTCTCTGTCCGGGAGTTGCAACTAGTTTCGTGTTTGTAGGTAGTGTTAGTAGTCTACCAAGTGGCACCCTGCAGTGGGCTTGGGACAGACTAGGCACTGATGGCACGGTGTACCAAGTGGCACCGGATGGTGGGCTTGGGAACCCTGCTCACATCGCTTGGGGCCGTGAGCGACACCCCGGCCGGATCTCCTTGCGGATGGAACCCGAATAGGCGATAAACCGGACGAGAGACTTGTGTGTTTAGGTAGGCGTGGCCGACTCCTCGCTGGCTTCCGCTGAAGGTTGCCGAGGTACACGACGTGTCTGAGGCGATAAGTGGCGAGCGTGTGTGAAGAAGTACACCCTGCAGGTTATCATTATCTATTCAATAGCCGGATTCCTCGGATATGGAAACTTGGACCCCTTGTACAGTTCATAGACAAGTGAAAGTGGATACTCTAAAATACGCAAGATAAGCGTGAGTGCTATGGGTGGCGTTCTCGTGAGGGAGACGGAGCGGATCCATAGTGGTGTATTGATATGGTGAATATGTGGACTCGTGTGCGCCACCTCAAAAGAGTTACATTGCGTCGTAGTTCGGGATAGCCACCGAGTCAAAGCTGGCTTGCTGCAGCTTAAACTCTACCACCCTTGCCGATAATGATGCATATGTAGTTAGTTACGATGTAAGTCTTGTTGGGTACATTTGTACTCACGTTTGCCTATTTTATGTTTTTGCAGAGACTTGGCCTCGCTAGTAGCTCCACGTGGACTTCGACGCTTAGCTTGTTACCTCAGCTACGATCTTGTGCCCTCGGCAGATCTCGGTAGATAGTCGCTTCTAAGCCTTTTTCATTTGTAGATGTCTCACTCGGACATGTTAGCTTCGCTTGTGCTTTGATTTGTATGCTCTCAATGTTGGGTCATGAGACCCTGTTTGTAATATCTCGCCCTCGGAGCCTATTAAATAAATACTTGAGTCGTAGAGTCATGTTGTGATGCCATGTTGTATTTGCACATATCGAGCATATTGTGTGTATGTTATTGAAATGCTTGGTATGTGTGGGATCCGACTATCTAGTTGTTTATCTTTAGTAGCCTCTCTTACGGAAATGTCTCCTAGTGCTTCCATCGAGCCACGGTAGCTTGCTACCGCTCCTAACACTTAGGCTGGCGGCATGTGTCCTTCTTCGCTCTCGTGTTCCGTCCCTTCGGGAAATGTCACGATGAATACCGGAGTCCTCGTTAGCCCGCCACAGCCCGGTTCACCGGAGTCTGCTAGCCCAGTGCTACAGCCTGGATTCACTCGCCGATGACCGACACGCTCGATCTTTGGGTCATGGATGCTGTCCTCGTAAGTTTGTGCCACTTTGGGTTTACGACTAGCCATGTCAGCCCGGCTTCTTATCATATGGATGCTAGCGACACTATCATATACGTGTGCCAAAAGGCTAAACGGTCCCGCAAAAGGTAAGGCGACACCGTGGGGATACCGTGCGTGAGGCCGCAAAGTGATATGACGTGTTCTGTGCTAGATCTATGTGGCATTGAGTCGGGGTCCTGACAGCTTTGGTATCAGAGCTTGACTGCCGGTAGGTTACCAAGCCAAACTGGTCGAAGTTGTGTCTAGAAATGCTATAGTTATATTTAGGGGAATTGATTGTGGGTTGGAACGTAAGGCTCTTTTTACTCCTTATACCTCATGGCCTTCTGATCTGAGTCAACCTCTTCTCTTCTACGGGGATTAAGAACTAGGCCTTCTCATCTATCTATTAGGATGACGTGTTACTAATCCATAGACTCATAGAATTGCTAGTTTCAAATCTCGCTTCAATTTTTACTACTCAGTATGTTCATAGCTGGTCTCAGAACCTTGATATTGTGATATTAAGTGGTTATGCCACCATTTTTGTTGTATGTCTCCAAACTTTTGAGCATTTACAGCCGTTATGCTGTCCGAGTCATTCCAGGTTTCTAAACAATCTGATGCACTTGCAAATCCTTTCCTTCTGGTTTGATGTTCCTTTGGGCGAGATTAATCACACTAATTGCTGAGTTGAGGTATTCTATTGCCTCGACATATATGTTGGAATTATTGTTATGACCCTAGGTGTTTTAGGGAGTCATCTAGTAATCTAGCTATGTTATGTGTCCCCAGTGTGATCATTCTGGCCAACATTCTCGAAGCATCCCGTGATGCCATTTAGTTAGTAGGTATTCCACTCGTGGGTTTTGGACCCAAGATTCACCCTACTTACCTCATGTTGATAGTGTTTGCTAGTTCCTTTAGGTAATTAGTAACCTTTGCGATAGTCCTCGAGCTTCGTGGTATATCATTCTTCCAAATACCATGAACTACTTATGGCAGCAGTTCCTCGTTGAACCAAAAGATCACAACAAAAGTGCTCTCGATGAATTATCGATTCCATGTTGTGACTCTGCCAGTTCTACCTTTCTGCATGGGTTATCTGGAAGAAATATGTTGAACTTGGTCCGACATACTAATCTATGCATCCACAACTCAGGAAATCGTATGTCCTTTGAATTGTCCTCCTTTAGTTGTCTTCTGACCTTCGTCTATCGATTGATAGTCAGGAGTACTCGTGCATTCGTGTTCATCGATGCCTTTTACTTCTGTGGTCCGTCAAGCCATTCTACTCAGGATGTCTAGGAGAAACAAACTCCAGCACCTCATCCATTTCTTGGAGTGGTCAAAGTAGTTGTATTCCGCAGATCAAAATGCCAATCCAGCTTTTGTTCTGTTCTACCTCGAAGTGTTACCCTCTTTATGTCAGGATTGTCATGAGAATTGCACCGGCTCTTGTGAATTCTTGACGCAGTGATACTTCTCGCCATCATTGTTCATTCCTCGGTTTCCATGTCATTGTAACCGGAATGCCGACAAGTGAATCGTGATGTGTGGAATCAATACTCCTAGCAACCTTGTTACTTG
Source organism: Aegilops speltoides (assembly GCA_021437245.1). Taxonomy (NCBI): domain Eukaryota; kingdom Viridiplantae; phylum Streptophyta; class Magnoliopsida; order Poales; family Poaceae; genus Aegilops; species Aegilops speltoides. The sequence goes on from CM038146.1 coordinate 442,001,618, forward strand.
GTAGTTAAAGGACTATAATTTCATTCTTAGCATGTTGGTTCTTAAATCATCATTCTAAGATAGATTGTGCTACCTAGTCCTTATTTCCGGTGCACTCCTCGATCAATGAGTTAGGATTTTGGCAATCCCTCGCTCTTCTGGTCATATCGTCTTGCCCTGAAAAGCAAGATTGTTCTCGTGCTTAGTAGCATATCGGTGGTTCGTGATTCTTCGAATGTCTTCTCGGAGGTATCACCAGGATGTCACCTGACCCCTATGTTGAGTTTGTGATCAAGTTGGTTTCTTGTAACCACCCCTTCTCCAAGGATCTGTCGGATACCCCTGAACTAGTTGGTCAAGCTAAACAACAACTTGGAGAGTTGGAAGATAAAAGCTTGTCTGACTTAGTTCATGTTAAAGGATATCTTGTGTGTGTGTTGAAGAAAGATGATATCTTCATCAATTGATCCTTGAAACCAGTTGTTGGAGCTATCGTCTTGCGAAAACTTTGATTTGAGTGTGGGCTATCATCAAATCAAATCAGAACCAACGATGTTCGTAATGTTGTCTTACTCGTGGTTGATTCCTCGAGCATACACCATTATTTTCCTTGGTCTGACCGATGCTATCACCTTGTTCACATAGTTATGGGATCCCATCTCCATGGGAAATCTGGATGAATTGTTGTTGAGCCCATCGACAACATCCTTGTCCTCTCCATAATTTTGTTGAACATTAAGCTAGTGTTGGAAACTTTTTAAAGCGTTTGTTCATGCTAGTTCATGAAGCATATGTTCGAATGTAAGAAGTGACTTCCTCTAGTTCATGTGCATTTGATGTAAGTTGCCGTCGTGGATTCGAGAAAGTCAATGTTGCTTCCTTTGGAATCATCCCAAATCAGTCATGCATACGTGCGAAGTATTCTGTGGTTCGAAGACTTGCAACCTTCATTCTATATGTATACCTAGCACACAAAGCCACTGACTGAATTGTTCAAGGAGAAGGAGTTCCTTCATAAGAGCTAATCCGGACTTATGTGAGGACTTCGATATCCTCGATGATGGTTCCCAACCTGAACTCGGTAGTGTTTTATTATAAGACTACTATGTGGTCATACTTGTCTCGGACAACGTGATCACACGTGTGTAGCGGAACCAGCTCATGTTTTGGAGCTTGCTATCGTAGTTCATTTCCTGAGAATCACGCAACGTCTTCTCGTCGGATTGTGTTGTAAACTTTCATTTTCTTTTTAGACTCGATGAGTCTGAATTATTCTGACACCAACCGGATCTGAATCTCAGGCAGATATGATGGTTGGGACATTTCCCAAGAACTATAATATCGGTCTCGCGATAATCGGTAAAGTGGATATCGTGGCCAACACACCCCTCCGGAAGACCTAATATTGTAGTATCTTGATTGAAGAAGTTGGCCACCTCCCCATAGGGATTTTGCAGGATTTACTCCTTAGTTGTTCCTTATGGATTTCTGTACTCCCGAAGTCCGATCTTTACCTGATGTTCTAGATACCAGACCATATCTATGGATGGGATATGCTAGTACATCAAGGAGAACATTAGAAGCGGAGTGCTAAATGTCTCTCGGTCGATCATCCAGATTTTGTTTCCTTGGCCTCGCTAAGGTGAAATCTGAGAAGGTGTTATCTTCCTTTACATCCGCATCGCCCATCGTTGTTCATCATGGTAGTATGTTGTGTTGACAAAGACCCTTGACACGGATGTTGGTAAAACCTTGATGAATATGGGAATGCTCAAGTTCTTGAGAGCACGCACAAGCACTATGTGTTATCATCGGCACTAACTGGGATTGCTCTCAGTTTCCTCGGTTATGTTATAACCTTTCAAACAGTAGACTCACTCTCTACCGTTGAGCATCTCCCCAGCTACTAAAATCGTCCCTTGTGTGCTCTTCAACAAGGTAATCCACATCATCCATTCTGGCCGAGAATGTTATTCTTTCGGATTCCTTCAAATGATTGACTGTGATTTGCCTTAGGCTGGTATACAGAGTTTCAATGATCTTTGAATCAAATGTAATTCTTTTTGCCACTTAAGAGGATATTTCTACAAGTCACCTCTCCAAGGTGCCCCGTGATGGGATCATAGTAATTGTTCCCTCGCTACTCAGAAACCTCGTCAAGTTATGTCTTCTGTCCTTCCTGAAGCATATCTTGCCTCTCAGCTCCAGAGATGTCTCTACGTCTCATTCTGTGAGTTGATCTTGTGATCCTTGAGATGATCCTAAGTTGCTCGAACCCCAAGAAGATTGATTCCTCCAAGATCCTTCCTTTTTTTTTCTCATCGTCATGTTGGATGTAGTTCTCAAAGCAAGACGTCAAGATCAATTCGAAGCAATGAATCAACATCTTCAAGGAATGCAATGGGTCATTAAGACTGTGTCATCCGTGTCCCTTTGTCTTCCTACTCACGCCTTGAATCTCGGTCGAGATTCTTGTTTAGTGGGGTGAGTTGTCACATCCTCGATCTGTTATGCACTAGGTTAGACCTCATGTGTGCATCATGTTTTAATTCAAATGAAATCTGAATTGAGGAATTTTCAAAGCCTCGTAAAACCTCTAAAATAACCAACATTTAAATCTTCTCAAATGAGTCCAAGAAAATGTTCCTGTTATTCTATAGAAATATTGGTAAGAGGTTAAATTCAAACCAATATTTTTTGGGTCTCAAAAACATTTATTTTGGCCATTTGCATTAACCCAATAATTATTTGCTTGGATTTATATTTATTATATATTAAATATAACTCCAATAATTCTGGAAGTTTGTGAGTGGCTTTGTATATATTTTAGCAAGCCACATAAAAACCTACAGAATTTATAAAAATGATTTAGTGTCTAAAACTAAATCAAAACAAACTACAGAAAATAGAAAATAGAAAGGAAAATAGAGAGAGAGAGAGTTTACCTGCAGCCCACTTGGAAGCCCACCACTTACAGAGCTGGCCCACCGGCCCAGCCCACCACCGCAGCCCACCGTCGTCTTCCTCCCCTCGCCTCAAAGGTGCAGTGCGTGCAAGACGCGAGCGATCGCGCCACGCCCTCCCGCCACCTCCTGCTTCCCGCCCTCCTAGTGACGCCACGACGACGCCGCGTGTTCCTCGCCTCCTCTCCCTCACTTGTCGCACCTCTCTCCTCCCCGACTCTCTTCCCGAGCTCACCCGAGAGTCGCCGTCGCCGCCGCCGCCATAACCACGGCCACCATCCACCACTCGACTCGCCGACCAGTCCGTAAGGACCGCAGAGTCGCCCTCGCCACCTCTGCAGAGCTGCTACGCCGGACGCCTGCATCACCGCCTACCTCACATTCTTCAACCTCGCCACCGGAGATCGCCACCGCTGCTCGCCGTCCGCGCTTCCCCAAGGCCACCGACCAGCTCACTGGATCCATCGTGAGCTCCTCTACCTAGCCCCCTACCCCCCGTGCTCGATTACGCCGCGTAGCCACCACCCCCTTCGAGCCCGAACGCTCCTCGCCGCCGGCCATGTCGCCGTCGTGGCTACGGCCGTGCAAGCACGCGTCCGAAGCACCACCGCATTCATCGCCCTCAGAGTTTAACGCGACGCACTCCGCCGCCTGTCAGGCACCGTAGCCCTCTTTTCCTCTCCGCCCGAACTCCGGCGCGCCTGGCTCCACCCGGCGAAGCTCCGGCCACCCCGCCGTCCGTGTGCCTCCCGGATCTTGCGAGCTCAGGCGCCTCGTGAGCCCTCCGCCTCTTTTTGGTCGCGGAGGGCGAAACCCGGCGCCCTCCGCCGCCTCGCTCCGCGGCGACGAGCATGGGTCAACTCCGCGAAGTTGACCCGGTTTGACCATCATTTAACCCCGGGGTCACTGACATGCGGGACCAGCCCGCCTAATTAATCTAGGTTAGTTTTAGTTAAAACGCTAACTAACCCAGTTAGTTAGGTTAGTCACTAACACGTGGGCCCGACCGGTCAGTTTGACCCGGGTCGCGCCGTTGACCTGATGACGTCATCATGACGTCATGCTGACACAGTTAACCATTTTCTGGATTTAGAATAATTCAGGAAATTCCAGAAAATGTTTAAAACTTGTAAAATTCATATAAATTCAACCGTAACTCCAAATGAAATAAATTATATATGAAAAATGATCAGAAAAATCCAATCTATCCATCTGTACTATTTTCATGCATGTTAGAACAACTTATAGCTGCTGTTTAGCACAAATCATTTAAATGGCATTTGAATAATCACATATGGAGTTTGAATTTGAATTTTGTATTCAAACCAACTTCATTTAATCTGTTGCTAGTTGCATTAGCTCAAACCACAGCATATTGCCATGTCATGATCATGCATCATATTGTGCATTTGCATTGATTGTGTTTCTTTCTCGCCTGCTTGGTAATTGCCCCCTCTCGATAGACGCGTTCCGACGATGAGTTCGATGACACCGATGAAGAGATATACTATCTTCAGAAGTGCCAGGCAAGCAAAACCCCCTTGTTCATTCCGATAAAATCCCACTCTCTCGCTCCTGCTCTATTTTACTGCATTAGGACAACAACGATACAACTGTCATCTGCTGCGGTAGCTGAACCCCTTATCCTCTGCATGACCTGTCATTGCCACAAGAATAGATGAAACCCACTAGCATGAGTAGGAGTTGTTTGAGCCCTGATGTGCCTACTCATTCATGCTTGTTTGTCATGCCTGCTATTGCTTAGAGTTGAGTCAGTCCGATTCATCGGGAATGAATCGAGGTGTGTGAACATGTCCTCTTGTTGAGAGCTAAATGTGTGAACACGATTTGGTAAAAGGTAGCGGTGAGAGGCCATGTAGGAGTACATGGTGGGTTGTCTCATTGCAGCCGTCCTCGTGAACTGAGTTCGTGTTTGTGATCCATGATCGCCATTACCACACATTGGGCTCCGGCGCCCAAGCCCTCTCGGCTTCTTAATCACCTTGTTCTCTCGTCCGTGAGTTGCAACTAGTTTCGTGTTTGTAGGTAGTGTTAGTAGTCTACCAAGTGGCACCCTGCATGTGGGCTTGGGACAGACTAGGCACCTGATGGCACGGTGTACCAAGTGGCACCCGGATGGTGGGCTTGGGAACCCTGCTCACATCGCTTGGGGCCGTGAGCGACACCCCGCCGGATCTCCTTGCGGATGGAACCCTAATAGGCGATAAACCCGGACGAGAGACTTGTGTGTTTAGGTAGGCGTGGCCGACTCCTCGCCTGCTTCCGCTTGAAGGTTGCCGAGGTACACGGCGTGTCTGAGGCGATAAGTGGCGAGAGCGTGTGAAGAAGTACACCCTGCAGGTTATCATTATCTATTCAATAGCCGATTCCTCGGATATGGAAACTTGGACCCTTTGTACAGTTCATAGACAAGTGAAAGTGGATACTCTAAAATACGCAAGATAAGCGTGAGTGCTATGGGTGGCGCTTCTCGTAGGGAGACGGAGCGGATCCATAGTGGTGTATTGATATGGTGAATATGTGGACTCGTGCGCCACCTCAAAAGAGTTACATTGCAAATGTAGTTCAGATAGCCACCGAGTCAAAGCTGGCTTGCTGCAGCTTAAACTCTACCACCCCTTGCGATAATGATGCATATGTAGTTAGTTCCGATGTAAGTCTTGCTGGGTACATTTGTACTCACGCTTGCCTATTTTATGTTTTTGCAGAGACTTCAGTCTCGCTAGTAGCTCCACGTGGACTTCGACGCTTAGCTTGTTACCTCAGCTACGATCTTGTGCCCTCGGCAGATCTCGTAGATAGTCGCTTCTAAGCCTTTTTCATTTGTAGATGTCTCACTTTCGGACATGTTAGCTTCCGCTTGTGCTTTGATTTGTATGTTTCAATGTTGGGTCATGAGACCCTGTTTGTAATATCTCGCCTCCTGAGCCTATTAAATAAATACTTGAGTCGAGAGTCATGTTGTGATGCCATGTTGTATTTGCACATATCGAGCATATTGTGTGTATGTTATTGAAATGCTTGGTATGTGTGGGATCCGACTATCTAGTTGTTTATCTTTAGTAGCCTCTCTTACGGAAATGTCTCCTAGTGCTTCCATCGAGCCACGGTAGCTTGCTACTGCTCCGAACACTTAGGCTGGCCGGCATGTGTCCTTCTTCGCTCTGTATGTTCGTCCTTCGGGAAATGTCACGCGATGAATACCGGAGTCCTGTTAGCCGCTACAGCCCGGTTCACCGGAGTCCTGCTAGCCTAGTGCTACAGCCTGATTCACTCGGCCGATGACCGACACGCTCGATGCTGGGTCATGGATGCCTGTCCTCGTAAGTTTGTGCCACTTTGGGTTTACGACTAGCCATGTCACCGGGCTTCTTATCATATGGATGCTAGCGACACTATCATATACGCAGCCAAAAGGCTAAACGGTCCCGGGCAAAGGTAAGGCGACACCCGTGGGGATACCGTGCGTGAGGCCGCAAAGTGATATGACGTGTTACAGGCTAGATCTATGTGGCATTGAGTCGGGGTCCTGACATTTCTTGAGAGAAGCCACTAGTCAAACATACGGCCCTCGGGTCTCTTTCTCATATTATTTTCCTTTGCGGTCTATTTTCCTTTGCTTTTTATTGTCAGATCTATTAAACCAAAAAATACAAAAATACATTGCTGCAATTTATTTTATTTGGCGTTCGATCTATCAATATTTACAACTCTCTGACGTCCGTTTGCTTATCTTGGGCGCCGCTACCCTAAAGGGATTGACAACCCCTTTAACACATCGGATTGTGAGTATTTGTTACTTGTGTGCAGGTGTTGTTTACGTATAGTTGCTTGGTTCTCCTACTGGTTCGATAACCTTTGGTCTCAACTGAGGGAAATACCTACTGTTGTTGTGCTGCATCATCCCTTCCTCTTTGGGGAAATACCGACGTAGTTCAAGCCGACATCATATAGCGAGTGTGGAAAAGTGATTGTAGGATTTGCGGAATTGTCACTAAGCAATTGGCTAAGTTACTAGACCGATAGCAAGTTTTATGTGGGAGAGGCCACTTCTAGCATGTCATCCCTTACTTGGAATTTTATGCATTTAAGATTGGAACAATTAGCAAGCATCCGCAACTACCAAAGCTCAATAAGGTAAAACTCAACCATAGCATTGAGATATATTGGTCCCCCTTCAATCCCGTATGAATCAATTTCTATGGTAGAAAAAAGTTTCTGTCACTCTTGCCCTGCAATGCATAGTCTCATCAACATACAACTAACCCTAAGGTGTGATCCACATGCGAGTTCATATGATGGGCACCAAAGCACAACAACATAACCACACGCAAATTAAACCAATCATAGCAATTCACTGATCACCCATAGGACACCAAAAATCTACTCAAACATCATAGGACGGCAACACATCGTTGGATAATAATATGAAGCATAAAGCACCATGTTCAAGTAGAGGGGACATAGGTGAAGGAAATATTCCCTAGAGGCAATAATAAAGTTGTTATTTTATATTTCCTTATATCATGATAAATGTTTATTATTCATGCTAGAATTGTATTAACCGGAAACTTGATACATGTGTGGATACATAGACAAAACACTGTGTCCCTAGTAAGCTCCTACTAGACTAGCTCATTAATCAAAGATGGTTAAGTTTCCTAGCCATAGACATGTGTGGTCATTTGATGAACGGGATCACATCATTAGGAGAATGGTGTGATGGACAATACCCATCCGTTAGCTTAGCATATTGATCATTCAGTTTTATTGCTATTGCTTTCTTCATGTCAAATACATATTCCTTCGACTATGAGATTATGCAACTCCCGGATACCGGAGGAATGCCTTGTGTGCTATCAAACATCACAACATAACTGGGTGATTATAAAGATGCTCTACAGGTATCTCTGAAGGTGTTTGTTGGGTTGGCATAGATCGAGATTAGGATTTGTCACTCCGAGTATCGGAGAGGTATCTCTGGGCCCTCTCGGTAATGCACATCATAAGAAGCCTTGAAAGCAATGTGACTAATGAGTTAGTTGTGGGATGATGCATTATGGAACGAGTAAAGAGACTTGTTTGTAACAAGATTAAACTAGGTGTGAAGATACCGATGAGCGAATCTCGGGCAAGTAACATACCGGTGACAAAGGGAATAACGTATGTTGTCATTACGGTACGACCGATACAGATCTTCGTAGAATATGTAGGAACCAATATGATCATCTAGGTTCCGCTGTTGGTTATTGACCAGAGAGGTGTCACGGTCATGTCTACATAGTTCTCGAACCCGTAGGGTCCGCACGCTTAACGTTCGATGATGATTTTTGTATTATATAAGTTATGTGATTTGGTGACCGAATGTTGTTCAGAGTCCCAGATGAGATCACGGACATGACAAGGAGTTTAGAAATGGTCTAGAGGTAAAGATTGATATATAGGACGATAGTATTCAGACACCGGAAGTGTTCCGGAGGGTACCGGGTACATATCGGGTCACCGGAAGAGGTTCCGGGCACCCCCGGCAAAGATATGGGCCTTATTGGGCCAAGAGAGGGACAGACCAGCCCACAAGGGGCTGGTGTTCCCCCATATAGGCCGAAATAGGAGGAGAAGGAAAGGAGGGAACGGAGAAGTAAAGGGGAGGATTCGGCCTCCCCCTTTCCTTCCCTCCCCCCTCTCTTTCCTTCCCCCTCCGATACTTATGGAAGGGGAGAGGCCGACTTGGAGGAGGCGCCCAAGTAGGATCCCTCCTACTTGGGGCGCCCCTTGCTGCTCCCCTCCCTCTCCCACCTATATATATATATATATATATATATATATGGGAGGGGGCACAGTTAGAACACACAACATTGATTCCTAGCCGTGTGCGGTGCCCCCCTCCACAACGCCTCCGATCATATTCACGTAGTGCTTTGGCGAAGCCCTACACGGATCACTTCACCATCACCGTCACCACGCCGTTGTGCTGACAGAACTCTCCCTCAACACTTTGCTAGATCAAGAGTTCGAGGGATGTCATCGAGCTGAATGTGTGCAGAACTCGGAGGTGTTGTACGTTTGGTGCTTGATCGGTCAGAACAAGAAGAAGTTCGACTACATCAACGCGTTGTCAAACACTTCTGCTTTCGGTCTATGAGGGTACGTGGACACACTCTCCCCATCTTGTTGCTATGAACCTCCTTGATAGATCTTGCTTGAGCATAGGAAATTTTTTGAAATTACATGCTACATTTCCCAACGGTGGTATCAGAGCCAGGTTTATGCGTAGACGATATGCACGAGTAGAACACAAAGAGTTGTGGGTGGTGATAGTCAAACTGCTTACCACCAACGTCTTATTTTGATTTGGTGGTATTGTTGGATGAAGCGGCCCAGACCAACCTTACATGACCACGTTAATGAGACCGGTTCCACTGACAGATATGCAACTAGTTTTGTATAAAGGTGGTTGGCGGGTGTCTGTTTCTCCAACTTTAGTTGAATCGAATTTGACTACGGCCGGTCCTTGTTGAAGGTTAAAATAGAAAACTTAACGAAACACCGTTGTGGTTTTGATGCGTAGGTAAGAATGGTTCTTGCTAGAAGCCTGTAGTAGCCACGTAAAACTTGCAACAACGAAGTAGAGGACGTCTAACCTATTTTTGCAGGGCATGTTGTGATGTGATATGATCAAGACATGATGTGATATACGTTTTTGTATGAGATGATCATGTTTGGTAAAAGTTATCGGAAACTGGCAGGAGCTTTATGGTTGTCGCTTCATTTTATGAAATGCAAACGCCATGTAATTGCTTTACTTTATCACTGTGCATCAGCGATAGTTGTAGAAGCAATAGTTGGTGAGACAACCACAACGCTACGATGGAGATCAAGGTGTCAAGCTGATGACGGTGGAGATCATGACGGTGCTTTGGAGATGGAGATCAAAGACACAAGATGATGATGGCCATATCATGTCACATATTTTGATTGCATGTGATGTTTATCTTTTATGCATCTTATTTTGCTTAGTACGGCAATAGCATTATGAGATGATCCCTTACTAAAATTTCAAGGTATAAATGTTCTCCCTAAGTATGCACCGTTGTGACAGTTCGTAGTGCTGAGACACCACGTTATGATCGGGTGTGATAGGCTCTACGTTCACATACAACGGGTGCAAGATAGTTTTGCACATGCGGAATACTCGGGTTAAACTTGATGAGCCTAGCATGTACAGACATGGCCTCGGAACACTGGAGACTGAAAGGTCGAATGTGAATCATATAGTGATATGATCAACATAGAGATGTTCACCATTGATCACTACTCCATCTCACGTGATGATCGGACATGGTTTAGTTGATTTGGATCACGTGGTCATTTAGATGACTCGAGGGATGTCTATCTAAGTGGGACTTCTTAAGTAATATGATTAAGTGAACTTAATTTATCATGAACTTAGTCCTGATAGTTTTTGCATATCAATGTTGTAGATAAATGGCCCGTGCTACCATTCCCTTGAATTTTAGTGTGTTCCTAGAGAAAACTAAGTTGACAGATGATGGTAGCAACTACACGGACTGGGTCCGTAACTTGAGAATAATTATGTCCTTGATGCACCGCTAGGTGTGCCACCCCCTCCAGCAACTACAGACGTTATGAACGCCTAGCCGTCACGTGTTGATGACTACTCGATAGTTTAGTGTGCCATGCTTTACGACATAGAATTGGAACTTCAAAGACGTTTTGAACGTCATGGACCATATGAGATGTTCCAAGAGTTGAAGTTAATATTTCAAGCAAATGCCTGAGTTGAGAGATATGAAGTCTCCAACAAGTTCTATAGATGCAAGATGGAGGAGCACAGTTCTGTCAGTGAACACGTACTCAAAATGTCTGGGTATCATAATCACTTGACTCAGCTGGGGGTTAATCTTCCAGATGATAGTGTTATTGACAGAGTTCTCCAATCACTTCCACCAAGCTATAGAGGCTTCGTGATGAACTATAATATGCAAGGGATGGAAAAGACTATTCCCGAGCTCTTCCCAATGCTCTGCGGAGGTAGAAATTAAGAAGGAGCATCAAGTGTGGATGGTTAATAGTACCACTAGTTTCAAGAAAAAAGGCAAAGGAAAGATGGGGAACTTCAAGAAGAATGGCAAGCAAGTTGCCACTCCCGGGAAGAAGCCCAAGTCTGGACCTAAGCCTGAAACTTAGTGCTTCTACTGCAAAGGGATTGGTCACTGGAAGCAGAACTGCCCCAAGTATTTTGTGGATAAGAAGGATGGCAAAGTGAACAAAGGTATATTTGATATACATGTTATTGATGTGTACCTTACTAATGCTCGTAGTAGTGCCTGGATATTTGATACCGGTTCAGTTGCTCATATTTGTAACTCGAAACAGGGGCTACGGATTAAACGAAGATTGGCTAAGGACAAGGTGACGATGCGCATCGGGAATGGTTCCAAGGTCGATGTGATCGCCGTCGGCATGCTACCTCTACATCTACCTTCGGGATTAGTTTTAGACCTGAATAATTGTTATTTGGTGCCAGCGTTGAGCATGAACATTATATGTGGATCTTGTTTAATGCGAGACGGTTATTCATTTAAATCAGAGAATAATGGTTGTTCTATTTATATGAGTAATTTCTTTTATGGTCATGCACCCTTGAAGAGTGGTCTATTTTTGTTGAATCTCGATCGTGGTGATACACATATTCATAATATTGATACCAAAAGATGCAAAGTTGTTAATGATAGTGCAACATATTTGTGGCACTGCTTAGGTCATATTGGTGTAAAGCGCATGAAGAAACTCCATGCGGATGGACTTTTGGAATAACTTGATTATGAATCATTTGATGCTTGCGAACCACGCCTCATGGGCAAGATGACTAAAACTCCATTCTCCGGAACAATGGAGCAAACAACTATCTTATTGGAAATAATACATACCGATGTATGTGGTCCGATGAGTGTTGAGGCTCGCGGCGGGTATCGTTATTTTTTGACCTTCACAGATGATTTGAGCAGATATGGGTATATCACTTGATGAAACACAAGTCTGAAACATTTGAAAAGTTTAAAGAATTTCAGAGTGAAGTGGAGAATCATCGTAACAAGAAAATAAAGTTTCTATGATCTGATCACGGAGGAGAATATTTGAGTTACAAGTTCGGCCTTCATTTAAAACAATGTGGAATAGTTTCAAAGTCACGCCACCTAGAACACCACAGCATAATGGTGTGTCTGAACGTCATAACTGTACTTTATTAGATATGGTGCAATCTATGATGTCTCTTACCGATTTACCACTATCATTTTGGGGTTATGCATTAGAGACAACCGCTTTCATGTTAAATAGGGCACCATCAAAATCCGTTGAGACGACACCGTATGAAATGTGGTTTGGCAAGAAACCTAAGTTGTTGTTTCTTAAAGTTTGGGGTTGCGATGCTTATGTGAGAAAGCTTCAACCTGATAAGTTCGAACCCAAATCAGAGAAGTGTGTCTTCAGAGGATACCCAAAAGAAACTATTGGGTACACCTTCTATCAATGATCTGAAGGCAAGATCATTGTTGCTAAGAGTGGATCCTTTCTAGAGCAGGAGTTTCTCTCGAAAGAAGTGAGTGGGAGGAAAGTAGAACTTGATGAGGTAATTGTACCTTCTCTCGAATTGGAAAGTAGCTCATCACAAAAAACCGTTCCTGTGATGCCTACACCAACTAGAGAGGAAGCTAATGATAATGATCATGAAACTTCAGATCAAGTTACTACTGAACCTCGTAGGTCAACCAGAGCATGTTCCGCACCAGAGTGGTATGGTAATCCTGTTCTGGAAGTAACGTTACTATACCATGACGAACCTACGAACTGTGAGGAAGCGATGATGAGCCCAGATTCTGATAAATGGCTTGAGGCCATGAAATCTGAGATAGGATCCATGTATGAGAACAAAGTATGGACTTTGGTGGACTTGCCCGATGATCGGCAAGCCATAGAGAATAAATGAATCTTCAAGAAGAAGACTGACGCTGATGGTATTGTTACTGTCTACAAAGCTTGACTTGTCGCGAAAGGTTTTCGACAAGTTCAAGGAGTTGACTACGATGAAACCTTCTCACCCGTAGCGATGCTTAAGTCTGTCTGAATCATGTTAGCAATTGCCGCATTTTATGATTATGAAATCTGGCAAATGGACGTCAAAACTGCATTTCTTAATGGATTTCTTAAAGAAGAGTTGTATACGATGCAACCAGAAGGTTTTGTCGATCCTAAAGGTGCTAACAAAGTGTGCAAGCTCCAGTGATCCATCTATGGACTGGTGCAAGAATCTCGGGGCTGGAATATACGCTTTGATGAGGTGATCAAAGCATATGGTTTTATACAGACTTTCGGAGAAGCCTATATTTACAACAAAGTGAGTGGGAGCTCTATAGCATTTCTAATATTATATGTGGATGACATATTGTTGATTGGAAATGATGTAGAATTTTTGGATAACATAAAAGGATACTTGAATAAAAGTTTTTCAATGAAAGACCTCGGTGAAGCTACATATATGTTGGGCATCAAGATCTATGGAGATAGATCAAGACGCTTAATTGGACTTTCACAAAGCACATACCTTGATAAAGTTTAGAATAAGTTCATAATGGATCAGTCAAAGAAAGGGTTCTCGCCTGTGTTACAATGTGTGAAGTTGAGTCAGACCCAATGCCCGACCACTGTAGAAGATAGAGAGAAAATGAAAGGCATTCCTATGCCTCATCCATAGGTTCTATCATGTATGTTATGCTGTATACCAGACCTGATGTGTGCCTTGTTATAAGTTTAGCAGGGAGGTACCAAAGTAATCTAGGAGTGGCTCACTGGATAGCGGTCAAGAACATCCTTAAGTATCTGAAAAGAACTAAGGATATGTTTCACATTTATGGAGGTGACAAAGAGCTTGTTGTAAATGGTTACGTCGATGCTAGCTTTGACACTGATCCGGATGACTCTAAGCTACAAACCAGATATGTATTTATATTGAATGGTGGAGCTGTCAGTTGGTGCAGTTCCAAGCAAAGCGTCGTGGCGGGATCTACGTGTGAAGCGGAGTACATAGCTGCTTCAGAAGCAGCAAATGAAGGAGTCTCGATGAAGGAGTTCATATCCGATCTAGGTGTAATACCTAGTGCATCGGGTCCAATGAAAATATTTTGAAATTATACTGTAGCAATTGCCTTGGTGTAGGAATCCAGATTTCACAAAAGAACCAAACACATAAAAAGACGCTTCAACTCGATCCGTGATCAAGTCAAGGAGGGAGACACAGAGATTTGCAAAATACATACAAATCTGAATGTTGCAGACCCGTTGATTAAGCCTCTTCCACGAGCAAAACATGATCAGCACCAAGACTCCATGGGTGTTAGATTCATTACAATGTAATCTAGATTATTGACTCTAGTGCAAGTGGGAGATTGAAGGAAATATGCCCTAGAAGCAATCATAAAGTTGTTATTTTATATTTCCTTATATCATGATAAATGTTTATTATTCACACTAGAATTGTATTAACCAGAAACTTGATACATGTGTGGATACATAGAAAAAAACACCGTGTCCCTTGTAAGCATCTACTAGACTATCTCATTAATCAAAGATGGTCAAGTTTCCTAGCCATAGACATGTGTTGTCATTTGATGCATGGGATCACATCTTGTTAGAAATATGCCCTAGAGGCAACAATAAAATGGTTATTATTATATTTCCTTGTTCATGATAATTGTCTATTGTTCATGCTATAATTGTATTAACTGGAAACCGTAATACATGTGTGAATACATAGACCACAACATGTCCCTAGTGAGCCTCTAGTTGACTAGCTCGTTGATCAATAGATGGTTATGGTTTCCTGACCATGGTCATTGGATGTCATTGATAATGCGATCACATCATTAGGAGAATGATGTGATGGACAAGACCCAATCCTAAGCATAACACAAGATCGTGTAGTTCGTTTGCTAAAAGCTTTTCTAATGTCAAGTATCATTTCCTTAGACCATGAGATTGTGCAACTCCCGGATACCGTAGGAATGCTTTGGGTGTGCCAAACGTCACAACATAACTGGGTGGCTATAAAGGTGCACTACGGGTATCTCCGAAAGTGTCTGTTGGGTTGGCACGAATCGAGACTGGGATTTGTCGCTCCGTGTGACGGAGAGGTATCTCTGGGCCCACTCGGTAATGCATCATCATAATGAGCTCAATGTGACTAAGTAGTTAGTCACGGGATCATGCATTACGGAACTAGTAAAGTGACTTTCCGGTAACGAGATTGAATGAGGTATTGGGATACCGACGATCGAATCTCGGGCAAGTAACGTACCGATTGACAAAGGGAATTATATACAGGATTGCTTGAATCCTTGAAATCGTGGTTCATCCGATGAGATCATAGTGGAACATGTGGGAGCCAACATGGGTATTCAGATCCCGTTGTTGGTTATTGGCCAGAGAGCTGTCTCGGTCATGTCTGCATGATTCCCGAACCCGTAGGGTCTACACACTTAAGGTTCGGTGACGCTAGAGTTGTTATGGGAATTAGTGTGCAGTTACCGAATGTTGTTTGGAGTCCCGGATGAGATCCCGGACGTCACGAGGAGTTCCGGAATGGTCCGGAGGTAAAGATTTATATATGGGAAGTCCTATTTTGGCCACCAGAAAATGTTCGGGATTTTTCGGTATTGTACCGGGAAGGTTCTAGAAGGTTCCGGAGTGGGGCCCACCTGCATGGGGGACCCACATGAACGTGGGTAGTGGGGGCAAGGCCCCACACCCCTTGTCAAGGCGCACCAAGATCCCCCCTTAGAAGGAATAAGATCATATCCCGAAGGGATAAGATCAAGATCCCTAAAAAAGGGGGATAACAATCGGTGGGGAAGGAAATGATGGGATTTCTTTCCTCCCACCTTTGCCAACGCCCCAATGGACTTGGAGGGCAAGAAACCAGCCCCCTCCACCCCTATACATAGTGGGGAGGCGCATGGGAGCTTCACCCTTCCGCTGGCGCAGCCCTCTCCCTCCCCAACACCTCCTCCTCCTCCTCCGTAGTGCTTGGCGAAGCTCTGCCGGAGAACTGCAAGCTCCACCACCACGTCGTCATGCTGCCGAAGCTCTCCCTCAACTTCTCCTCTCCCCTTGCTGGCTCAAGAAGGAGGAGACGTCCCCGGGCTGTACGTGTGTTGAACACGGAGGCACCGTTATTCGGTGCTTAGATCGGATTCGGCCGCGATCTGAATTGCTGAGTGAACGACTCCACCGACCGCGTTCTTGCAATGCTCCCGCATCGCGATCTTCAAGGGTATGAAGATGCACTCCCCTCTCTCTCATTGCTAGTCACTCCATAGATTGATCTTGGTGATGCGTAGAAAATTTTGAATTTCTGCTACGTTCCCCAACAGTGGCATCATGAGCTAGGTGTATTGCGTAGATTCTATACACGAGTAGAACACAAGTAGCTGTGGGCGTTGGTTTGTTCAATTTGCTTACCGTTACTAGTCCTATCTTGATTCGGCGGCATCGTGGGATGAAGCGGCCCGGATGGACCTTACACGCACGCTTACGTGAGACAGGTTCCACCGACTAACATGCACTTGTTGCATAAAGGTGGCTAGCCGGTGCCAGTCTCTCCCACTTTAGTCGGATCGGATTCGATGAAAAGGGTCCTTATGAAGGGTAAATAGCAATTGTCATATCACCGTTGTGGCTTTTGCGTAGGTAAGAAACGTTCTTGCTAGAAACCCATAGCAGCCACGTAAAACATGCAACAACAATTAGAGGACGTCTAACTTGTTTTTGCAGGGTATGCTATGTGATTTGATATGGCCAAAAGAATGTGATGAATGATATATGTGATGTATGAGATTGATCATGTTCTTGTAATAGGAATCACGACTTGCATGTCCATGAGTATGACAACCGGCAGGAGCCATAGGAGTTGTCTTAATTTATTGTATGACCTGCGTGTCATTGAAAATGCCATGTAATTACTTTACTTTATTGCTAAACCGTTAGCCATAGTAGTAGAAGTAATAGTTGGCGAGACAATTTCATGAAGACACGATGATGGAGATCATGATGATGGAGATCATGGTGTCATGCCGGTGATGAAGGTGATCATGTCGTGCCTCAAGATGGAGATCAAAGGCGCAAGATGATATTGGCCATATCATGTCACTTTATGATTTGCATGTGATGTTTGTCATGTTTACATCTTATTTGCTTAGAACGACGGTAGCATAAATAAGATGATCCCTCATTAACATTTCAAGAAAGTGTTCCCCTAATCGTGCACCGTATGAAAGTTCGTTGTTTCAAGCACCACGTGATGATCGGGTGTGATAGATTCTAACGTTCACATACAACGGGTGTAAGCCAGATTTACACACACAAAACACTTAGGTTGACTTGACGAGCCTAGCATGTACAGACATGGCCTCAGAACACAAGAGACCGAAAGGTCGAACATGAGTCGTATAGTAGATACAATCAACATGGAGATGTTCACTGATGATGACTAGTCCGTCTCACGTGATGATCGGACACGGCCTAGTTGACTCGGATCATGTATCACTTAGATGACTAGAGGGATGTCTATCTGAGTGGGAGTTCATTAGATGAACTTAATTATCATGAACATAGTCAAAAGGACTTTGCAAATTATGTCGTAGCTTGTGTTTTAGTTCTACTGTTTAAGATATGTTCCAAGAGAAAATTTTAGTTGAAAGTTGATAGTAGCAATTATGCGGACTGGGTCCGTATACTGAGGATTGTCCTCATTGCTGCACAGAAGGCTTATGTCCTTAATGCACCGCTAGGTGTGCTGAACCTCGAGCGTCGTTTGAGGATGTTGCGAACATCTGACATACACATTTTGATGACTATGTGATAGTTCAGTGCGTAATGTTAAACGGTTTAGAATTGAGGCAGCAAAGACATTTTTTGAAACGTCGCAGAACATATGAGATTTTCCAAGAGCTGAAATTAGGATTTCAGGATCGTGCCCATATCAAGAGGTATGAGACCTCCGACAAGTTTCTTAACCTGCAAACTAAGGGAGAAAAGCTCAATCATTGAGCATGTGCTCAGATTGTCTGAGTACTACAATCAGTTGAATCGACTGGGAGTTAATCTTCCAGATGAGATAGTGATGGTTCTCCATAGTCACTGCCACCAAGCTATTAGAGCTTCGTGATGAACTATAACATATCAGGGATAGACATGATGATCCTTGAGCAATTCACGATGTTTGACACCGCGAAAGTAGAAATCGAGTAGGAGCATCAATTGTTGATGGTTAGTAAAACCACTAGTTTCAAGAAGGGCAAGGACAAGAAGGGATACTTCATGAGATGACAAATCAGTTGCTGCTCTAGTGAAGAAACCCAGGGTTGAACCCAAACCCGAGACTAAGTACTTCTGTAATGAGGGAACGATCACTGAAGCAGAACTACCCTAGATACTTGGTAGATGAGAAGGCTGGCAAGGTTGACAGAAGTATATTGGATATTCATTGTATTAAATGTGTACTTTACTAGTACTCCTAGTAGCACCAGGGTATTAAGATACTGGTTCGGTTGCTAAGTGTTAGTAACTCGAAATAAAAGAGCTACGGAATAAACGGAGACTAGATAAAGGTGAGATGACGATGTGTGTTGGAAGTGTTTCCAAGGTTGATGTGATCAAGCATCGCCTGCTCCCTCTACCATCGAGATTGGTGTTAAACCTAAATAATTGTTATTTGGTGTTTGCGTTGAACATAAACATGATTGGATTATGTTTATCGCAATACAGTTATTCATTTAAGGACAATAATGGTTACTCTGTTTATTTGAATAATACCTTCAACGGTCTTGCACCTAAAATGAATGGTTTATTGAATCTTGATCGTAGTGATACACATGTTCGTGCCAAAAGATATAAGATAGTAATGACAGTACCACATACTTGTGGCACTGCCACTTAAGTCGTATTGGTATAAAACGCATGAAGAAGCTCCATATTGATGGATCTTTGGACTCACTCGTTTTTTAAAAGATTGAGACATGCAAACCACGTCTACTGGTATATACGCATGAAGAAACTCCATGCGGATGGATCGTTTGGACTCACTTGTTTTTGAATCACTTGAGACATGCAAATCATACCACATGGGCAAGATGACTGAAAGGCCTCGTTTTCAGTGAGATGGAACAAGAGAGCAACTTGTTGGAAGTAATAAATTTGATGTGTGCAATCCAATGAGTGCTGAGGCACGCAGTGAATATCGTTATGCTCTTACTTCACGGATGATTTGAGTAGATTCTTAGTATATTTACTTGATGAAACACAAATCTGAATTATTGAAAGGTTCAAGTAATTTCAGAGTGAAGTTGAAGATCGTCATGACAAGAGGATAAAATGTCTATGATATGATCATATAGATAAATACCTGAGTTACGAGTTTGGCACACAATTAAGACATTGTGGAAATTGTTTCACAACTAATACCGCTGAACACCATAGTGTGATGGTGTGTCCGAACATCGTAATCGCACCCTATTGGATATGGTGCATACCATGATGTCTCTTATCGAATTAACACTATCGTTTATGGGTTAGGCATTAGACACAACCGCATTCACTTTAATAGGGCACCACACAATTCCACTAAGATGACACCGTATGAACTGTGGTTTAGAGAAACCTAAGCTGTCATTTCTTATAAAGTTTGGGGCTGCGACACTTATGTGAAAAAGTTTCAGGCTGATAAGCTCGAACCTAAAGCGGATAAATGCATCTTCATAGGACACCAAAAAATAGTTGGGTATACCTCCTGTCTCAGATCCAGAAGCAAAAGGGATTGTTTCTAGAATCAAGTCCTTTCTCGAGGAAAAGTTTCTCTCAAAAGAATTGAGTGGGAGGATGGTGGAGACTTGATGAGGTTATTGAACCGTCACTTCAACTAGTGTGTAGCAGGGCACAGGAAGTTGTTCTTGTGGCGCCTACACCAGTTGAAGTGGAAGTTGATGATAGTGATCATGAAACTTCGGATCAAGTCACTACCAAACCTCGTAGGTTGACAAGGACGCGTACTGCTTCAGAGTGGTGCGGTAATCTTGTCTTGAAGGTCATGTTGCTAGACAACAATTGACCTACAAGCTATGGAGAAGCGATGGTGGGCCCGAATTCCGACGAATGGCTCGAGGCCATGAAATCCGAGAGAGGATCCATGTATGAAACCAAAGTATAGACTTTGGAAGAACTACTTGATGGTCGTAAGGCTGTTGGGTACAGATGGATTTTAAAAGGAAGACAGACAATGATGGTAAGTATCACCATTAAGAAAGCTCGACTTGTCATTAAGATCTTTTCCGACAAGTTCAAGGAGTTGACTATGATGAGACTTTCTCACTCGTAGCGATGCTAAGAGTCTGTTGAAATTATATTAGCAGTTCCTGCATTATTTATGAAATCTTGCAGATAGGATGTCAAAACATTGTTTCCTCAACGATTTTCTTGAGGAAAGGTTTTATGTGATACAACTAGAAGGTTTTGTCAATCCTAAAAGATGCTAACAAGTATGCAAAGCTCCAGCAATCCTTCTAAGGAGTGGAGTAAGCATCTCGGAGTTGGAATATATGCTTTGATGAGATGATCAAAGATTTTGGGTTTATACTAAGTTTATTGGAAACTTGTATTTCCAAAGAAGTGAGTGGGAGCACTATAGCATTTCTGATGAGTATATGTTGTTGACATATTGTTTATCGGAAATGATGTAGAATTTCTGGAAAGCATATAGGGTTATTTGAAAAGTGTTTTTCAATGGAAAACCTGGATTAAGATACTTGAACATTGAGCATCAAGATCTATAAGGATAGATCAAAAATCGCTTGATAGTACTTTCAAATGAATACGCGCCATGACAAGATTTTGAAGGAGTTCAAAATAGATCGGCAAAGAAGGAGTTCTTGGCTGTGTTATAAGGTGTGAGTATTGAGTAAGAATCAAGACCTGACCACGACTGAAGAGAGAGAAAGGACGAAGGTCGTCCCCTATGCTTTAGACGTAGCCTCTACAATATGCTATGTTGTGTACTGCACCTGAAGTGTGCCTTGCCATGAGTCAGTCAAGGGGTACAAGAGTGATCCAGGAATGGACCACAGGACAACGGTCAAAGTTATCCTTAGTGACTAATGGACGGAATTTTTCTCGATTATGGAGGTGGTAAAATAGTTCATCGTAAAGGGTTACGTCGATGCAAACTTTGACACTAATCTGGATGACTCTGAATATTAAACCGGATTCATATAGTAGAACAGTTATTTGGAATAGTTCCAAATAGTGCATGGTAGCTGCATCTACAAGATGACGTAGAGATTTGTAAAGCACACATGGATCTGAAAGGTTCAGACCCATTGACTAATAACCTCTCTCACAAGCGAGATATGATCAAACCCCATGGGTGTTGGATTCATTACGATCACACAGTGATGTGAACTAGATTATTGACTCTAGTGCAAGTGGGAGACTGTTAGAAATATGCCCTAGAGGCAATAATAAAATGGTTATTATTATATTTCCTTGTTCATGATAATTGTCTATTGTTCATGCTATAATTATATTAAATGGAAACCGTAATACATGTGTGAATACATAGACCACAACATGTCCCTAGTGAGCCTCTAGTTGACTAGCTCGTTGATCAATAGATGGTTATGGTTTCCTGACCATGGACATTGGATGTCATTGATAGCGCGATCACATCATTAGGAGAATGATGTGATGGACAAGACCCAATCCTAAGCATAACACAAGATCATGTAGTTCGTTTGCTAAAAGCTTTTCTAATGTCAAGTATCATTTCCTTAGACCATGAGATTGTGCAACTCCCGAATACCGTAGGAATGCTTTGGGTGTGCCAAACGTCACAACGTAACTGGGTGGCTATAAAGGTGCACTACGGGTATCTCCGAAAGTGTCTGTTGGGTTGGCACGAATCGAGACTGGGATTTGTCGCTCCGTGTGACGGAGAGGTATCTCTGGGCCCACTCAGTAATGCATCATCATAATGAGCTCAATGTGACTAAGTAGTTAGTCACGGGATCATGCATTACGGAACGAGTAAAGTGACTTGCCGGTAACGAGATTGAACGAGGTATTGGGATACCGACGATCGAATCTCGGGCAAGTAACGTATCGATTGACAAAGGGAATTGTATACGGGATTGCTTGAATCCTTGACATCGTGGTTCATCCGATGAGATCATCATGGAACATGTGGGAGACAACATGGGTATTCAGATCCCGCTGTTGGTTATTGGCCAGAGAGCTGTCTCGGTCATGTCTGCATGATTCCCGAACCCGTAGGGTCTACACACTTAAGGTTCGGTGACGCTAGAGTTGTTACGGCAATTAGTGTGCAGTTACCAAATGTTGTTCGGAGTCCCGGATGAGATCCCGGACGTCACGAGGAGTTCCGGAATGGTCCGGAGGTAAAGATTTATATATGGGAAGTCCTATTTTGGCCACCGAAAAATGTTCGGGATTTTTCGGTATTGTACCGGGAAGGTTCTAGAAGGTTCCGGAGTGGGGCCCACCTGCATGGGGGACCCACATGAACGTGGGTAGTGGGGGCAAGGCCCCACTCCCCTGGTCAAGGCGCGCCAAGATCCCCCCTTAGAAGGAATAAGATCATATCCCGAAGGGATAAGATCAAGATCCCTAAAAAAGGGGGATAACAATCGGTGGGGAAGGAAATGATGGGATTTCTTTCCTCCCACCTTTGCCAACGCCCCAATGGACTTGGAGGGCAAGAAACCAGCCCCCTCCACCCCTATACATAGTGGGGAGGCGCATGGGAGCTTCACCCTTCCGCTGGCGCAGCCCTCTCCCTCCCCAACACCTCCTCCTCCGTAGTGCTTGGCGAAGCTCTGCCGGAGAACTGCAAGCTCCACCACCACGCTATCATGCTGCCGGAGCTCTCCCTCAACTTCTCCTCTCCCCTTGCTGGCTCAAGAAGGAGGAGACGTCCCCGGGCTGTACGTGTGTTGAACGCGGAGGCACCGTTGTTTGGTGCTTAGATCGGATTCGGCCGTGATCTGAATTGCTGAGTGAACGACTCCACCGACCGCGTTCCTGCAACGCTTTCGCATCGCGATCTTCAAGGGTATGAAGATGCACTCCCCTCTCTCTCATTGCTAGTTACTCCATAGATTGATCTTAGTGATGTGTAGAAAATTTTGAATTTCTGCTACGTTCCCCAACACATCTGTCGTGGAATTGTCACGGCAGATGTCCTAGCAGAAGGACTTAATCATGTAGCCATTGCAATTAGGTTATCTTAAAGGGGTTAAACGGGACAAAGGACATAGAGAGTTTATACTGGTTCGGCCCCTTGCGGTGAAGGTAAAGGCCTAATCCAGTTTGAGGTGGTATTGCTTGGGTTTCGATTACCAGGGAGTGAATACGCTTGACCTAGCTTTCGATCTCTTGTTTGTTGCCCTAACCCGCCGCCAGGTCGTCCATTTATATACACGGGTGACGCATCGCGGCTTACGGAGTCCCGGCCGGCTCATAAACATCGTATCCGGCTCAGTGACTAATTAACTTGCCTTACAATACAAGTCATACATATATGGCGGTTTACACCTATAGGCCTTAAGTCGCCTTTGGGCTTCGGGCCCTTAGCAAGTCTGCTTCATGAACCGCCATCTTCAACATCTTCATGGGCTTTGTCTTGATGAACCGCCATTGGTATAACCCGGCCCCTCCTGGGCAGGTCATACCCAATAGTTATATCCCCAACATTAGGCCCCAGGTTGATTTGAACTTGTTCATGTCAATCTTCAATACTTAGAAAAATCCTTCTTCATTTATTGTTGCGAGGCCCTGTAACCCGCCGTGACGTCACCTCCTATGATTGTGGTAACCCGCCATGATGTCACATGTCATTAATATTACATAAAGCCCAAATTTTAATATATCCTCTCTTTTAATGAAGCTCCGAAAATCGAGGCGTCTGCATTGTCGCATATCCATTTTTTGGCCTCCTCGATTACCGTGCATGCCACTTATCCTTTCGACATTATAAATAGGGCCAGGGGTCCCTTTCACTTTCCCCCTTGACTCGTCGTCTCTATCTTCCACCTCGCATCGCCTCAGCACCCGAGCTCCGCCGCCGCCGTCGCCCTTCGTCGTTGCCTCATCAATGGCCGCTGCATCAACCTGATTTGAGCAGAACTTGTCTGTGCGCCTCCACTGTTCAATAGCTCTGGTGAGTTCTCCTCCTTCCTTTTCCTATAGATCCCATTAGGGTTTCCTACGAGTTTGTCGGAGTTCATCTTCGTTCTTTGTTGTAGCTTGCTCTTTTTGATTCAAACTTGGTACCTCTCCTATGCGGTGGTAGTTGTAGCACTCATTTTTCCTACTAAGGCATCTCCTTTATAAAAAATCCGATCTGGAAATATGAACTGCTCAAGAACCGTAATTTAGGTCTAGATATTTTTCCATTATCTGAAGTGCCACAGATCTAAAACCATAGCATCAATCTGTGAAACCTGTTTCTCGACACTTAGCAGTTTTTCCTTTCTCAGATCTGTACTTCAATAATTGTGTGGGCGTCTTAACTCCAAAAATCGTAACCCGCCAGGTACCATTAGTCCCCTCTTAAGCCGCCAATAGCTCGTCTTTATAACCTCAATGCCAATCTCTGGTTTAACACCCATGCATGCTTCATGTAATCTCTGGTTTTCCTTTTAAACCATCAGCCGACGTAACCATATAATCTGGAATCGGCATAATCTTTCTTTCAGATCATCGAAAAAATGGCTAAGACATATATTGCTTGCAACTGGGTCCGGTCCCGGGTTACTGAAGAAGATCTGAACAATTTCGTTGCCACTGGTGCCTTAGCCAAGAAAGTGGACATCCACTGGAGGGCCCCTGGTGAAGAAAATCCTCCTAAACCCAAGGATGGAGAACCACCTGAATCGAGGGTTCAGCCCATCCGGCTCAAAGTTTTTCCGTGATGTGCTTCATTTTTTCCAACTTCACCCTCAAGATATCGGACCCAACTCTGTGTCCAACATTTGCAATTTCCAAGTGTTCTGTGAAGATTATCTTCAAGAGGAGCTCACAGTTGATTTATTCAGAGAATTCTACTATTTAAACCGTCGGACAGAGTTTGTTGACGGGCCCAACACCGAACTCTATGGGGTTTCAATTCAAAAGAGGAAAGAAGTCAGCTTTCCCCATGCTAAACCACAAAGTCACCCCAAAGACTGGAACCAAACTTGGTTCTATTGTCAGGATACATCTCCAGCTGGTGAGAATCCTCTGCCGGGTTACCGTGATCACCGACATAGCAGCACACGTCCACTCCCCTCACGGCTCAGTGTGAAGGAATGGGCCAAATATGCACCAGCATTTTCAAAGCTCAGAGCCATTATGGCCAACGGCTTAACTGGCATTGACTTTGTCCACTGCTGGGTGTCTTGGAGTATCTTGCCATTAAGCAATTGATGTCTACTACGCAACCTTCTTCTTGTAGACGTTGTTGGGCCTCCAAGTGCAGAGGTTTGTAGGACAATAGCAAATTTCCCTCAACTGGATGACCTAAGGTTTATCAATCTGTGGGAGGCGTAGGATGAAGATGGTCTCTCTCAAACAACCCTGCAACCAAATAACAAAGAGTCTCTTGTGTCCCCAACACACCCAATACAATGGTAAATTGTATAGGTGCATTGGTTCGGCGAAGAGATGGTGATACAAGTGCAATACGGATGGTAGATATAGGTTTTTGTAATCTGAAAATATAAAAACATCAAGGTAACTAATGATAAAAGTGAGCGTAAACGGTATTGCAATGCATTGAAACAAGGCCTAAGGTTCATACTTTCACTAGTGCAAGTTCTCTCAACAATAATAACATAACTGGATCATATAACTATCCCTTAACATGCAACAAAGAGTCACTCCAAGGTCACTAATAGCGGAGAACAAACGAAGAGATTATGGTAGGGTACGAAACCACCTCAAAGTTATCCTTTCTACTCGATCTATTCAAGAGTCCGTAGTAAAATAACATGAAGCTATTCTTTCCATTCAATCTATCATAGAGTTCATACTAGAATAACACCTTAAGACACAAATCAACCAAAACCCTAATGTCACCTAGATACTCCATTGTCACCTCAAGTATCCGTGGGCATGATTATACGATATGCATCACACAATCTCAGATTCATCTGTTCAACCAACACAAAGTACTTCAAAGAGTGCCCCAAAGTTTCTACCGGAGAGTCAAGACGAAAACGTGTGCTAACCCTATGCATAAGTTCACAAGGTGAACCCGCAAGTTGATCACCAAAACATACATCAAGTAGATCACGTGAATATCCCATTGTCACCACAGATAAGCACGGCAAGACATACATCAAGTGTTCTCAAATCCTTAAAGACTCAATCCGACAAGACAACTTCAAAGGGAAAACTCAATCCATTACAAGAGAGTAGAGGGGGAGAAACATCATAAGATCCAACTATAATAGCAAAGCTCGTGATACATCAATATCATATCACCTCAAGAACACGAGAGAGAGAGAGAGATCAAACACATAGCTACTGGTACATACCCTCAGCCCTGAGGGTGAACTACTCCCTCCTCGTCATGGAGAGCGTCGGGATGATGAAGATGGCCACCGGTGAGGGAACCCCCCTCTGGCAGGGCGCCGGAACGGGCTCCCGGGAGGTTTTTTGGTGGCTACAGAGGCTTGCAGCAGCGGAACTCCCGATCTATTGTTGTCCTTGATGGTTTTAGGGTATATGAGAATATATATAGGCGAAAGAAGTCGGCCAGGGGAGCCATGAGGGGCCCACGAGATAGGTGGGCGCACCTAGTAGGGGGGGCGCCCTCCTATCTCATGGCCTCCTCGAAGCTTCCCTGGCTTGCACTCCAAGTTCCCTGGATTACTTCTGTTCCAAAATTAACTTTCCCGAAGGTTTCATTCCATTTGGACTCTGTTTGATATTCCTTTTCTTCGAAACACTGAAATAGGCAAGAAAACAATAATATGGGCTTGGCCTCCGGGTAATAGGTTAGTCCCAAAAATAATATAAAAGTGTATAATAAAGCCCATAAACATTCAAAACAGATAATAAAATAGCAGGAATGCTTCATAAATTATAGATACATTGGAGATGTATCAGCAATCGCCCCGACTTAATGTGCGAATACATTGGTGACGTAAAAGATCCCCAACGCCACTGTGACATTCAACTGTCTGATGCAGAAATTACTGAAGCCACCAAGAAATTGCTGAACGGATGTTTAAAGGAATGCGGCAAAACATGACTTAGTCCTTCCAGCACCTTCAACAAGCCGCCAGCCGTAAGTGTTGCTCACATTCCGTTCAATCAATATTTTCAATAATTATGCATACTTATGATCTTTTTTGACCTCAACAGGCTGATTCTCCATTTTGGAAGAAGAAACCGCAAGATAAGCCGGTCAAACCGACTCGTACCAAAACCAAGGCCTCCAAGAAACCTGCCAAGAAGAAGACCACTGAGTCCGCCGAGTTAAACGTTGATGATGACGATGATGATAATGAGTCAAAGGTAGAACTTGACTCTCTTGGCTCCTTTTTTATACATCTCATTGATAATGATTGTTATCAGGACGACTCAGAGGAAGCCGCACGCAGAGGTAATTATTCTTTCCTCCAGCTCAAAACCTCTGCCAACACAAAAAACCTGACAAGCAATCCAGAAAGTAAGCATTTCTCACCCTCTAGCTCACTTGGATCCCAACTTTCTTTTGAAGAAACAACAACAAGAAGCTCGCCGCACCACCCAGCATAGTGGTGGCGTGATTACTTCCTCCGTCTTACTAAACACACCAGTTTGCAAATGCCGCCCAGAGGTCTTACATATTTGACATACTTTATCCCAAGGCGGGTTATTTCCGACAACCTCTTAACCCGTTTGATTCAAACTATCAGGGGACTTCTCATTCCTCATTTGGTGACTCAACGGGAACTCGAATCCCAATTTTCAAGACTGTCCCTGGGTAAGGGTATATTCAACCATTCAAACCTTATGCCTGATCATTATACTGGCCTCTTTTATTTCTTATTTTCAGGGGCCGGGCTAAACCCAGCAAGAAGGCAAAACTGAATAAGCCGGTCGATGACTCCAACCCACCTAAACCGGAAAAACAACAATCAGAACCTTCTAACCCAATTGTTGATGCCGCCCTTGATGATCGGCCACCACAATACCATGAAGTCTCCATAGACCATATGGATGTTGAGCCGGCGATTCCTAATCTGCCAAGCCCAGCTAAGCCCGCTGAAGAAAATGCTGACAATGTTGTCATCACTGGGCTTGGTTACACAACACCGGGTAATCCCACTGTTCTAGCCAAGCACAATGCTAAATCAGAAATTTCCGCTGATGATAAAGGCAAGTGGAAGGTAGACTTAGAAAGCTACGCCCAGTTCAGTGCCCAAGACATCCACTCTGGCTACTTGAACCATCTATACACCAGCCGTGATTTTGAAGCCGGCTTAGTAAACTTGATGAAGGAGAGCTATGAGGTAAATACTTCAACTCCTTCTCGTAAGAATATACTTCCATTAGCCGCCAAGTTTGTTGGACATGATAGAATAGAATGTGTTGTAAACTTCAATAGTTGCATAGATCAAATCCAGTAGCCCCCAAGGGTCGGCTTATGCTTTCAAGATGAACCGGGACTTATAATACCAGCACTTCAACTTTGTATGTGTACCCCCCAAGAGGCGGCTTAATAAGTATGTTATGCCGGGACTTTGACTAGCAAGAATCAACATTGCATCTGTAGCCCCCAAGGGCCGGCTTAATCAGTCATGAATAAGCCGGGACTAAACATCCTGCCAAAAACCAATATTCAGCTTGTAGACTTTTAAGCCGGATTATGTCGTTTGTTCGGGTCATAAATATGTCTTGAAACAGAGCAATAGGCATTAGCCCCCAAGTGCCAAGGATAATACTTGTATTGCACTTGGGACTTTCAAAATTTTATCTTAAAAAAGAGCAATATACATTAGCCCCCATGTGACAAGAGTAATACTTGTATTGTGCTTGGGACTTCAAAGAGTAATCATGATCATAACTTTGTTTGTGTGTGCTTATGTCATAGGCTGAATTGGCTGAAAAAGATTCACATCTTAATGATCTTCAAGCCAACATCAAAACTCAGCAATTGGAGACATCCAAGGCCAAGTCAGAACTGAAATCCGCTTTGGAGACTATTGAGCAGCCAAAACAGAAATTCAACTCTGAGGAAGATGGCTGGGAAACTGAAAAGGCAGCTCTATTGAAGAGCGCAGAAGAAGCTGAAACCACGCTTAAACCGGTGACTGGGGAGTTATCCGGCTTAAAACAGCAGATTAACATTATGTCATAAGCCATCTTGGGTAAGACATATCTCCCTTGTATCTTAACAATCATATTAGAAACGGCTGTCGGCTTACCCATAACTTTACTGATACAGGTTCTCAGAGCGCTAAGTTAGGCTCAGACATGCGCATCCGGCTTAAGGCTGTCTACACTCTTGTGGAGCAATTATATACTGGCGCCCAACGAACCATCGCTGCTATGCTACACAAGAAATCTCCTTCAACACTTATCAAAGATACACCAAAGCAATTATCCGTGCTACCCAAAAGAATTTATGACTTAAAATAGGTGAAGGAAATATGCCCTAGAGGCAATAATAAAGTTATTATTTATTTCCTTATTTCATGATAAATGTTTATTATTCATGCTAGAATTGTATTAACCGGAAACTTGATACATGTGTGAATACATAGACAAACAGATTGTCACTAGTATGCCTCTACTTGACTAGCTCGTTAATCAAAGATGGTTAAGTTTCCTAACCATAGACATGAGTTGTCATTTGATTAATGGGAGAATGATGTGATTGACTTGACCCATTCTGTTAGCTTAGCACTTGATCGTTTAGTGCGTGCTCAATTCTTAGTTCTGCTCTTTAGCCAAAAGGGTAAAGGAATAATTCTATTGCTTTCTTCATGACTTATACATGTTCCTATGACTATGAGATTATGCAACTCCCGTTTACTGGAGGAACACTTTGTGTGCTACCAAACGTCACAATGTAATTGGGTGATTATAAAGGTGCTCTACAGGTGTCTCCGAAGGTACTTGCTGAGTTGGCGTATTTCGAGATTATGATTTGTCACTCCGATTGTCGGAGAGGTATCTTTGGGCCCTCTCGATAATGCACATCACTATAAGCCTTGCAAGCAATGTGACTAATGAGTTAGTTGCGGGATCATGTATTACGTAACGAGTAAAGAGACTTGCCGGTAATGAGATTGAACTAGGTATTGAGAGACCGACGATCGAATATCGGGCAAGTAACATACCGATGACAAAGGGAACAACGTATGTAGTTATGCGGTTTGACCGATAAAGATCTTCCTAGAATATGTGGGAACCAATGTGAGCATCCAGGTTCCGCTATTGGTTATTGGCCGGAAATGTGTCTCGGTCATGTCTACATAGTTCTCAAACCCGTAGGGTCCGCACGCTTAAAGTTTGGTGATGATCGGTATTATGAGTTTTTGTGTTTTGATGTACCAAAGGTAGTTCGGAGTCCCGGATATGATCGCGGACATGACGAGGAGTCTCGAAATGGTCGAGACGTAAAGATGATATATTGGATGACTATGTTCGGACATCGGAAGTGTTACGGGAGGTTTCGAACATATACCGGAGTACCGGGGAGTTTAGTGGGCCTAATGGGTCGTAGTGGAGAATAGGAGGGGCGGCCAGGGCAGGCCGCGCGCCACCTCCCCCTCTAGTTCGAATAGGACAAGGAGGGGGGCGGCGCCCCCCTTTTCCTTCCTCTCTTCTCTCCCTTCCTTCCCCTCTCCTACTCCAACAAGGAAAGGAGGAGTCCTACTCCCGGTGGGAGTAGGACTCCCCCCTTGGCGCGCCCTCCTCCTTGGCCGGCCGCCTCCCCCCTTGCTCCTTTATATACGGGGGCAGGGGCGCACCTCTAGACACAACAATTGATCTCTTGATCTCTTAGCCATGTGCGGTGCCCCCCTCCACCATATTCCACCTCGGTAATATCATAGCGGTGCTTAGGCGTATCCCTGCGTCGGTAGCATCATCGACACCTTCATCACGCCGTCGTGCTGACGGAACTCTCCCGCAAAGCTCTGCTGGATCGGAGTTCGTGGGAGTCATCGAGCTGAACGTGTGCTGAACTCGGAGGTGTCGTACATTCGGTACTTGATCGGTCGGATCGTGAAGACATATGACTACATCAACCGTGTTATGCTAACGCTTCCACTTTCAGTCTACGAGGGTACGTGGACAACACTCTCCCCTCTCGTTACTATGCATCACCATGATCTTGCGTGTGCGTAGGAATTTTTTTGAAACTACTACGTTCCCCAACAGTGGCGTCAGAGCCAGGTTTTATGCGTAGATGTTATATGCACGAGTAGAACATAAGTGAGTTGTGGGCGATACAAGTCATACTGCTTACCAGCATGTCATACTTTGGTTCAGTGGCATTGTTGGATGAAGCGGCTCGACCGACATTACGCGTACGCTTACGCGAGACTGGTTCTACCGACGTGCTTTGCACATAGGTGGCTGGCGGGTGTCAGTTTCTCCAACTTTAGTTGAACCGAGTGTGACTACGCCCGGTCCTTGAGAAGGTTAAAACAGCACTAACTTGACAAACTATCATTGTGGTTTTGATGCATAGGTAAGAACGGTTCTTGCTCAGCCCGTAGCAGCCACGTAAAACTTGCAACAACAAAGTAGAGGACGTCTAACTTGTTTTTGCAGGGCAGGTTGTGATGTGATATGGTCAAGACATGATGCTAAATTTAATTGTATGAGATGATCATGTTTTCTAACAAATTTATCGGCAACTGGCAGGAGCCATATGGTTATCGCTTTATTGTATGCAATGCAATCACCCTATAATTGCTTTACTTTATCACTAAGCGGTAGCGATAGTCGTAGAAGCAATAGTTGGCGAGACGACAACGATGCTACGATGGAGATCAAGGTGTCACGCCGGTGACGATGGTGATCATGATGGTGCTTCGGAGATGGAGATCACAAGCACAAGATGATGATGGCCATATCATATCACTTATATTGATTGCATGTGATATTGTGATGTTTATCCTTTATGCATCTTATTTTGCTTTGATGGATGGTAGCATTATAAGATGATCTCTCACTAAATTTCAAGGTAAAAGTGTTCTCCCTGAGTATGCACCATTGCCAAAGTTCGTCGTGACGAGACACCACGTGATGATCGGGTGTGATAAGCTCTATGTCCATCTACAATGGGTGCAAGCCAGTTTTGCACACGCAGAATACTCGGGTTAAACTTGACGAGCCTAGCATATGCAGATATGGCCTCGGAACACTGAGACCGAAAGGTCGAGCGTGAATCATATAGTAGATATGATCAACATAGTGATGTTCACCATTGAAAACTACTCCATCTCACGTGATGATCGGACATGGTTTAGTTGATTTGGATCGCGTGATCATTTAGATGACTCAAGGGATGTCTATCTAAGTGGGAGTTCTTAAGTAATATGATTAATTGAATTTTAATTTATCATGAACTTAGTCCTAGTAGTATTTTCAAAATTATGTTGTAGACCAATAGCTTGCGTTGTTGCTTCCCTATGTTTATTTTGGTATGTTCCTAGAGAAAACAAAGTTGAAAGATGATAGTAGCAATGATGCGGACTGGGTCCATGATCTGAGGTTTATCCTCATTGCTGCATAGAAGAATTATGTCCTTGATGCACCGCTAGGTGACAGACCTATTGCAGGAGCAGATGCAGACGTTATGAATGTTTGGCTAGCTCAATATGATGACTACTTGATAGTTTAGTGCACCATGCTTAACGGCTTAGAATCGGGACTTCAAAGATGTTTTGAACGTCATGGACCATATGAGATGTTCCAGGAGTTGAAGTTAATATTTCAAGCAAATACCCGAGTTGAGAGATATGAAGTCTCCAACAAGTTCTATAACTAAAAGATGGAGGAGAATTGCTCAACTAGTGAGCATGTGCTCAGATTGTCTGGGTACTACAATCGCTTGAATCAAGTGGCAGTTAATCTTCCAGATAAGATAGTGATTGACAAAGTTCTCTAGTCACCATCACAAAGTTACTAGAACTTCGTGATGAACTATAGTATGCAAGGGATGACGAAAATGATTCCCGAGCTCTTTGTGATGTTGAAAATCAACGAAGGTAGAAATCAAGAAAGAGCATCAAGTGTTGATGATTGACAAGACCACTAGTTTCATGAAAAGGGCAAAGGGAAAGAAAGGGAACTTCAAGTAGAATGGAAAGCAAGTTGTCACTCCCATGAAGAAGCCCAAAGCTGGACCAAAGCTTGAAACTGAGTGCTTCTACTACAAAGGAAATGGTCACTGGAAGCGGAAATGCCCTGAATATTTGGTAGATAAGAAGGATGGCAAAGTGAACACGGGTATATTTGATATACAGGTTATTGATGTGTACCTTACTAGTGTTTATAGTAGCCCCTGAGTATTTGATACTTGTTCGGTTGCTAAGATTAGTAACTCGAAACAGGAGTTACAGAATAAACAGAGACTAGTTGAGGGTGAAGTGACGATGTGTGTTGGAAGTGGTTCCAAGATTGATATGATCATCATCGCACACTCCCTATACTTTCAGGATTAGTGTTAAACCTAAATAAATGTTATTTGGCATTTACGTTGAGCATGAATATGATTTGATCATGTTTATTGCAATACGATTATTCATTTAAAGTCAGAGAATAATTTTTGTTCTGTTTACAAGAATAAAACCTTCGATGGTCATACACCCAATCAAAATAGTTTGTTGGATCTCGATTGTAGTGATACACATATTCATAATATTGATGCCAAAAGATGCAAAGTTGATAATGATAGTGCAAGTTATTTGTGCCACTGCCGTTTGGGTCATATCGGTGTAAAGCGCATGAAGAAACTCCATAAAGATGGATTTTTAGAATCACTTGGTTATGAATCATTTGATGCTTGCGAACCGTGCCTTTTGGGCAAGATGACTAAAACTCCGTTCTCTGGAACAATGGAATGAGCTATTGACTTGTTGGAAATAATACATACCGATGTATGCGGTCCAATGAGTGTTGATGTTCGTGGCGGGTATCGTTATTTTCTGACCTTCACAGATGATTTGAGCAGATATGAGCACAAGTCTGAAACATTTGAAAAGTTCAAAGAATTTCAGAGTGAAGTGGAGAATCATCGTAACAAGAAAATAAAGTTTCTATGATCTGATCGTAGAGGAGAATATTTGAGTTACGAGTTTGGCCTTCATTTAAAAAAATGTGGAATAGTTTCATAGCTCACGCCACAAGGAAGACCACAGCGTAATGGTGTGTCCGAACGTCATAACCGCACTTTATTGGATATGGTGCGATCTATGATGTATCTTACCGATTTACCACTACCGTTTTGGGGTTATGCATTAGAGACAGCTGCATTCACTTTAAATAGGGCACCATCAAAATCCGTTGAGACGACGCCTTATGAACTGTGGTTTGGCAAGAAACCAAAGTTGTCGTTTCTTCAAGTTTGGGGCTGCGATGCTTATGTGAAAAAAATTCAACCTGATAAGCTCGAACCCAAATCGGAGAAGTGCGTCGTCATAGAATACCCAAAGGAAACTGTTGGGTACACCTTCTATCACAGATCCGAAGGCAAGATATTTGTTGCTAAGATGGATCCTTTCTAAAGAAGGAGTTTCTCTCGAAAGAAGTGAGTGGGAGGGAAGTAGAAGTGATGAGGTAATTGTACCTTCTCCCGAATTGGAAAGTGGTTCATCACAGAAATCAGTTCCTGTGATTCCTACACCAATTAGTGAGGAAGCTAATGGTGATCATGAAACTTCAGATCAAGTTACTACAGAACCTCGTAGGTCTTCTAGAGTATGGTCCGCACCAAAGTGGTACGGTAATCATGTTCTGGAAGTCATGTTACTAGACCATGATAAACCTACGAACTATGAGGAAGCGATGATGAGCCTAGATTCCGCGAAATGGCTGGAGGCCATGAAATCTAAGATAGGATCCATGTATGAGAACAAAGTGTGGACTTTGGTGGACTTGCCCGATGATCGGCAAGCCATAGAAAATAAATGGATCTTCAAGAGGAAGACGGACGCTGATAGTAGTGTTACTATCTACAAAGTTCGACTTGTCACAAAAAGGTTTTCGACAAGTTCAAGGTGTTGAATACAATGAGATTTTCTCAACTGTAGCGATGCTTAAGTCTGTCCGAATCATGTTAGCAATTGCCACATTTTATGAAATCTGGCAAATGGATGTCAAAACTATATTCCTTAATGGTTTTCTTAAAGAAGAGTTGTATATGATGCAACAAGAAAGGTTTTGTCAATCCTAAAGGTGCTAACAAAATGTGCAAGCTCTAGCGATCCATCTATGGACTGGTGCAAGCATCTCGGAGTTGGAATATACGCTTTGATAAGAGTATCAAAGCATATAGTTTTATATGGACTTGCAGTGAAGCATGTATTTACAATAAAGTGAGTGGGAGCACTACAGCTTTTCTGATAATTATATGTGAGTGACATATTTTTGATCAGAAATGATGTAGAATTTTTTATGGAAAGCATAAAGGAGTGTTTGAAAGGAGTTCTTTAAAATAAAGACCTCAGTAGAGCTACTTACATATTGAGCATCAAGATCTATTGAGATAGATCAAGACGCTTGATAAGATTTTCAATGAGTACATACCTTGACAAGATTTTGAAGTAGTTCAAAATGGAACAATCAAAGAAAGAGTTCTTGCATGTGTTGCAAAGGTGTGAAATTGAGTAAGACTCAAATCCCGACCACGGCAGAAAATAGAAAGAGAATGAAAGTCATTCCCTATGCCTCAGTCATAGGTACTATAAAAATATGCCATGCTATGGACCAGACCTATTGTATACTCTGCCCTGGTTTGGCAAGGGAGTACAATAGTGATCTAGGAGTAGATCACTGGACATTGGTCGAAATTATCCTTAGTGGAATAAGGATATGTTTCTCAATTATGGAGGTGACAAGAGGTTCATCGTAAAGGGTTACATCGATGCAAGTTTTGACACTGATCCAGATGACTCTAAGTCTCAATCTGGATACATATTGAAAGTGGGAGCAATTAGCTAGAGTAGCTCCGTTCAGAGCATTGTTGACATAGAAATTTGCAAAATACATACGGATCTGAATTTGGCAGACCCGTTGACTAAACTTTTCTCACGAGCAAAACATGATCATACCTTAGTACTCTTTGGGTGTTAATCACATAGCGATGTGAACTAGATTATTGACTCTAGTAAACCCTTCAGGTGTTGGTCACATGACGATGTGAACTATGGGTGTTAATCACATACAGATGTGAATATTGGTGTTAAATCACATGGTGATGTGAACTAGATTATTGACTCTACTGCAAGTGGGAGACTGAAGGAAATATGCCCTAGAGGCAATAATAAAGTTATTATTTATTTCCTTATTTCATGATAAATGTTTATTATTCATGCTAGAATTATATTAACCGGAAACTTGATACATGTGTGAATACATAGACAAACAAATTGTCACTAGTATGCCTCTACTTGACTAGCTCGTTAATCAAAGATGGTTAAGTTTCCTAACCATAGAAATGACTTGTCATTTGACTAACGGGATCACATCATTAGGAGAATGATGTGATTGACTTGACCCATTCCGTTACCTTAGCACTTGATCGTTTAGTATGTTGCTATTGCTTTCTTCATGACTTATACATGTTCCTATGACTATGAGATTATGCAACTCCCGTTTACCGGAGGAACAATTTGTGTGCTACCAAACGTCACAACGTAACCGGGTGATTATAAAGGTGCTCTATAGGTGTCTCCGAAGGTACTTGTTGAGTTGGCGTATTTTGAGATTAGGATTTGTCACTCCGATTGTCGGAGAGGTATCTCTGGGCCCTCTCGGTAATGCACATCACTATAAGCCTTAATGAGTTAGTTGCGGGATGATGTATTACGTAACGAGTAAAGAGACTTGCTGGTAACGAGATTGAACTAGGTATTGAGATACCGAAGATCGAATCTCGGGCAAGTAACATACAGATGACAAAGGGAACAACGTATGTAGTTATGCGGTTTGACCGATAAAGATCTTCGTAGAATATGTGGAACCAATATGAGCATCCAATTTCCGCTATTGGTTATTGACCGGAAACGTGTCTCGGTCATGTCTACATAGTTCTCGAACCCGTAGGGTCCGCACGCATAAAGTTCAGTGACGATCGGTATTATGAGTTTTTGTGTTTTGATGTACCGAAGGTAGTTCAGAGTCCCGGATATGATCACGGACATGACGAGGAGTCTCGAAATGGTCAGACGTAAAGATCGATATATTGGATGACTATGTTCGGACACCGGAAGTGTTTCGAGAGGTTTCAGACATATACCGGAGTACCGGGGGGGTTACCGGAACCCCCCGGGGGGTTTACTGGGCCTAATGGGCCCTAGTGAACAAGACGAGGGGCGGCCAGGGCAGGCCGCGCGCCTCCTTCCCCTCTAGTCCGAATAGGACAAGGAGGGGGGCGGCGCCCCCCTTTCCTCCTCTCCTCTCTCCCTTCCTTCCCCTCTCCTACTCCAACAAGGAAAGGAGGAGTCCTACTCCCGGTGGGAGTAGGACTCCCGCTTGGCGCGCCCTCCTCCTTGGTCGGCTGCCTCCCACTTGCTCCTTTATATACGAGGGCAGGGGCGCACCTCTAGACACAACAATTGATCTCTTGATCTCTTAGCCGTGTGCGGTGCCCCCCTCCACCATATTCCACCTCGGTAATATCATAGAGGTGCTTAGGCGAAGCCCTGCATCGGTAGCATCATCGACACCATCATCACGCCGTCGTGCTGACGGAACTCTCCAGCAAAGCTCTGCTGGATCGGAGTTCATGGGACGTCATCGAGCTAAATGTGTGTTGAACTCGGAGGTGCCGTACGTTCGGTACTTGATCGGTGGGATCGTGAAGACGTACGACTACATCAACCGCGTTGTGCTAACGCTAACGCTTTCGGTCTACGAGGGTACGTGGACAACACTCTCCCCTCTCGTTGCTATGCATCACCATGATCTTGCATGTGCGTAGGAATTTTTTTGAAATTACTATGTTCGCCAACAACAGGGAGCTGCCAGAGCCGGCGCCTTAACTGCCTTAAGCCGTGCAAAGGCGTGGCAAGCCGATCTTGACCCGGAAGATTTGGCCAACGGCTGCCCCAGTGTCAAAGAAGATGGATCTGACTTCAGTGCTGACGATTTTGTAGAAATAGCCAGAGCCATGCATCCTTTAGCAAGCAAGCTGGCTGACGAAACCAATCTATCTTCATACCAGGCGACTTATGACACTGACAACAAGAGAGTTAGAGCGCCGGTTCATCTGCCGATGGATCTCATCCCACCGATTCGAAAGCACACCTTCGCTCCTGACATTGATCCATCAAACCTCATTGAGGATGAAGCTATATTTGGAGCATTGACCGGTATCAACTGGGCTACGCCTGACTTCCAGCTGGTGGATAACCAAGGAGCTGAAGATGAAGAAGAAGCGCAAGATGACCCGGAGGCTTCAACCTGCCCACAGTCATAAGCTAGTTTATTGAGTGTAATACTTTGCTGCATTGATATCGTCAAAGCACTTATGCTTGTTGGGCCATCAAATGCATTGTAATAGGCTAGTTAAACTTTGACTTGTCATGCCATCGAGCATGTTTTGTTTTGCATAACACTATTGATCCGCCAATTTAAGATCTACCACTTATGCTTATAATATCATCAATTTGAGTCTATTCCTGCATACAAACATATCACAAGTGCCCTGGCGGTTTACCGCGGGACGGGTCATAATACCCCATATAAGACCACTGGTGACTAAAATAGTCCATAACCAGGGCCAGTTTAAGCATAACCATATATAACCATAAAAAATATCATACTTGTGATATTTACTCACACTGTCGGCTTATCATAACAGCGCGATAAGGGTGACAACCCAAAAGATAGAGCGTAACAATGCCTTTTTCAAGTTGACATATACCGCCGGCTTACAACGCCGTATACAGCAAGGGGTAATATCCCAAAACTTAGAGCATAGCGCTTCCAAGTATATAAGATCATCATACACTGGCGACTTATAGTCCAGAGCCAGGCCGGGTTAATAAACACTGGGTAATTTCATATATGAACCATAAGGCATCATAGCCTTCATCGGTTTTCAACCATGTATTAACATGTCACAAAAGATGAACCTCAAAAACTTTCAAATATAAATCAAAAAGATAAAACGAGGCTTTTCATAGGCTGCCAGGCCTAAAAATCAATTGCTTTCAAAGGGCCGCACAGCCGCTGAGTTAATCCTTCATGCAAACCTTATAAGCTGGGCCTCACATGATCAATCGTCGTTTTAACTTTGACAAGTTCAGGGTCTTAATAAGATTGACTGTCAAAAGTTCAGCGGGTCATTCCAGGATTACCTGGGCGGAGTGGCAGACTTAAAAACGCAGGATAACCCTGGTTTTTAGGTGAATACACCTGGCTTCCAAGCCTGGCTTTTAAGCCTATTACAAGGGTTATAAAAACTCTTGTTCGTTGAACAAAGAGCCCCCAAGTAACATTTCATTCCAGGCATACAAGCCGGATCCACAAGAGTAGTCATAGCTATGCTCAATGAGCAGGAAGCCCCCAAGTGTTTTGTAATTATAGCGTACAAGCTGGATCAAGAGGGTAGTCATAGCTATGCTCGATGAGCAGGAAGCCCCCAAGTGACCATATGTCATAACAATAAAGACTCGTTATTCTCAAAAATGAAACGACAGAGGCCCTCAATTATCAGGGATGTCGGCTTTATTATATTTATCATAATATATACATTGTCAAAATATGTACATCACAAGAGCCGGTTGTGACACCCCAAAATTTTGACCTTGTTTTATTAATTAAAATTTTGCCAGGAAATTAAAACTTTTATTTTCTGGGCTCCCTTTTGATTTTTGAAACTTTTTCTCCCTTGCTATTATGGAGTTTTCCCCATAGAGAAAAAACTTTTCAAATATGTTATTGGACTTGTTTAACCTCTCAAGAAAAACTTTTCTTTTATTAGTAGAACTAATTACATAATTAAATTGCTTGATCTTTATTTTCTTGAAAAATGGTTTTTCAAGGTTATATGGCCATATTTGAACTACAACCATTTGATATATTTATCTAAAAATCCAACCAAAATTTGGAGATGTCATGTGATGTTTTTAAATCACTTTTATACAAAAATATCTTTTATTCTTGAAATATTTTGAGTGCTACACATGCTTTTCTTCTCTGGTCCAGAGAGCAACTTTGCACTACAACCCTTTTAAATAATTCTTTCTAGCCTCCACCAAAATTATGGGATGTCAGTAGGAGCATATCATTCCACTTTGTGCAAAAACCCAGTTATGTTCTTTGAAAAATTTGAGTGAAACAACCTCATCTTTATTCTGGTCCAACATGATGGTTTGTACAGCATCCATATTATTTCTTACTCCTTGGCCATATATTCTTTCTCCTACTTGTAGTCCTCCATGTTAAACCCTTAAGTCCAGGAGAGTGGACCCATTGGATGATTCTAAGTGCTTGCAACAATGCCATTTGCTTTCTGTCCAGAATTGAGGTTTTGCAAAACTTGCACTAGCAAGTTTCTCCTTTCTGCAAACTAACTTCACCACTCCCTCTTGCATCCAAAGAGACACCGACCTGGAGATTTTGGCCACTCCAAGAATTGCCTAGATGCCTTTGGCATTTTATCAAACAACCTATGTGCATGTCCAGATTTGGCATGATTTCATGTCTACACTATGAACTTGAGCTCCCGACCAATCCACCATGTCCCTTAGATCCATTACTAACCATAGACTAGAACTGTTTGTTTCCAGCCTCAACCGTGGCCTCTAGACTGCCCTGGCATTTCATCGAACATGTTCCGGGCGTGCTCTGGGCGTGCCCAGAGCGTGCGTTTGGCACCCGCGAACACCCGAGACGCCGCGTCGCGCATGCTTCACGCCACCTACCCGCTCGCCTCTGAGCTGCACCCGACCTCATCCGCTCGCAGAAGAACGCTAAAGCCACCACGGCAGCCTCTACAGCCGCCGACAGAGCTTTTGGCGGCACACCGACGACCGTAGCGCGCCCCTGCCACGGTCGGCGCCGCCCAAGCCACCCCGGCTCGCCACCTGGCCCCCTGAACAGCTCAAGCTCATCCTCAACCTTGTCCGCAAGCCCTCGTCGCCGCCACGTCGCTCTGCAGCACAGTAAGACGGTCGCCGGCGACCTTATCCGCGGCCACCGTCGAACCGACCCCGAGCGCCTATTTAAGGAGGCCCCCGAGCACGTTCCGTTCAAGGCAACCTCAGTACACTCCCCTAGGACCCCTTGAGGCAGCCAATCGAACCGGGGAGGCCATCTTCCCCACCTCCGGCGACTGCAGCCGCCGCCACTGCCCAGGCCCTGCCGGCGCCTCCAGAGCCTCCCCCTCTCCGTTCTCTTCGCCAAGAACCCCCTCTTCCTACCGTGAACCATTCCCCCTACTCAATTTTGTTCGGGAGCCATCGCCGCCACAAAGTCACTCCGCCACCGAAGCCTTCCTCCGCCGCGGAGCTCGCCACCGGCAGCTCACTTCGTCCCCGCCGACCCAACGACCACCGGAGGAACCGCCCCAGTTGTGCGGATCCATCCCCGCCCTCGGGGCCCCGCGAGGAGCCGCCAGTTGCCGGCGACGATCGCCGGAGCTGCGCCTCTGCTCGGGCAGAGGAAAAGGAGAGGAGGAGACGGTCAACCGACCAAGGGGCCCTCTGGACCCACTGTCAGTGACCCAGCCCCACCTCCACGTGTTTTGAGTGAAGGCGTAAAATCTCCAAGTACGTCTCCCTCGCACCGAAAACGTATTTCGTCTGAAGCGTTTTCTGTTATAGTTTTTTTTTTAAAACAGATTTTGACCACAACTTTGACTGCCTATAACTTTTTAAATACAACTCCAAATAAAATGATTCTTTTTCCCACCTCTCTAAAATTTGATCTAGTTTATTTTAAGATTTATTTGAAAAACTTTCAAAACAACTTTTGGTGCTGTTTTTATTTTGTGTGTTAATTCTTTATATTGCTAAAATAGGATTTTTGAAGAGAGGAGAAACTTTCAAAAGTTTTGAAGTGCACCCCACCTTACCACTCATTGAAGGCAAGCATTCTGAACCCCGGCATAATATTTTTGGTGTGTTCGTTGACACGTTTATAACACCACCTCATTTCGAAGGACTTGTTATTTCATGTGATATGATCATTTGCATGGATGCATATTGGTGATTTCCATGCTGTTGGAAATGAGTATACTTGTGATGGTAATCATCCTCATGTATCTTGCATGCATGCCGGAAAGGAATCCGAGAAAGCCTCTGCCTTGGGTAGGCGTGAGCTTGTCGCCGGTCTCCGTCGGGACGGGTATGTCCGGTATGGCATAGTAGGATATAATGAGTGTTGATTGGATTGGTTGAAGTATATTGTTATACATGTTATGCAGGAAACTATAAACCTCCTGAGTCGATAGTAGATCGAGTCTTGTGCGATAACCCCCATACCTGTTTCAGACTACCACTTGTCCCCGCCACGGGTAGGGTGCAGTTCGATAATTTGTCAACCCTTTCTAGCACACACCGTCTGTAGGGGCGGGATGAGGGTACCATGGCCATGGATTAAAGCCACCATCCGTCTGCAGGGGCATGGGTGTTTCGGTTGGGACCGAGAGGAGGCCACCCCTTAGTGCTTGCGATATAAATTTGATCCCATGCTACGCGAGGTTGTAGCCTCCCCACTTAGAGTTTGCTTGACAAGTGTCGTGGGTGATTCGGACACGAGTGAGTTAAGCTGGTGTGTGCAAGTCAGGTGTGTTTTCATTTAAAAGACCGTAAGCGGAATTAGTCCCGATGGACTAAAGGAATCCGTTACTCGTGGGTAAAGAGTACACCCTCTGCAGAGATTTAAACCTATTCGAATAGCCGTGTCCATGGTTAAGGATTACTGATGCAGGGACGGGTCAAGTGTCGGTCTTAGTGTCGGTCTTCGGAGGTGAAGCTGTTAACCAGAACTGGAACAACATGGATCGTGACTTGTGACTTATGATGATTATGATTATTATTATCGTTGACTAACCCGTGATATTATTGTTATTATCGAGTATCTCCGGGATGGTTCTACCTCCGGATATTCGCTATGATTGTTATTTTAAAAGCCCTTTATGCGGTGTCGCTAAGGCGCTTGACCGTGGCATTTCTTTTAAAGCCCTTTATGCGGTGTCGCTCGACGCCTTGATTGTGGCATTTCTTTTAAAGCCCTTTATGCGGTGTCGCTCGACGCCTTGGTTGTGGCATTTCTTTTAAAGCCCTTTATGCGGTGTCGCCCGACGCCCGACCGTGGCATTTCTTTTAAAGCCCTTTAGGCGGTGTCGCTCGACGCCCGATCGTGGCATTTCTTTTAAAGCCCTTTAGGCGGTGTCGCTCGACGCCTTGATTGTGGCATTTCTTTTAAAGCCCTTTATGCGGTGTCGCTCGGGCCTTGATCGTGGCATTTCTTTTAAAGCCCTTTATGCGTGTCGCCCGACGCCTTGATCGTGGCATTTCTTTAAAGCCCTTTAGGCGGTGTCGCTCGAGACGCCTTGCCGTGGCATTTCTTTTAAAGCCCTTTATGCGGTGTCGCTCGACGCCGATGCATGGCATTGCTTGTTATTTATTTCATAAATTTTAACACTACCATGTTATTGCATTTTTATAAATAACTTGCTTGCACGCATCGAGTTATATTTATCGTTGTGGAGCGCCATGAGCATCAAATATTTTTTTCAAGACACCATTGTTAGGTTATACTGTGTTCATAATGTTTGCGAGTACATTCAAAGTACTCACGGCTTGTCCCAGCTATTGTCTTGGCCAGATTTTCTTGCACGGAGTGGAGCGACGTGATGACAGCCCCGGAACCTAAGCAGCGGAGATAGCAGCCTCGTGAAGATAGGAGTTAACCTGGTCACTGTTCTGTGGGAAATGGAGTCCCATAGACACCGATGATCCACAAACCGCTTCGCCATCAACCACTAGAAACCATTTGTTGTACCCACAGCCGTAATGGTCTTGTACCACATATTTTGTATTTTGCTTGGAATTTCAGTATCAAGTTGGGAGCCTCATCACTAACAAGAATCACGGGGCTGATGAGCACGACGGTCTTTTCTCGAAATTGATTTCCGAAAACCGGTCGTGACAGATTTGCCAGTGACCATTGGCTAATCCTATCTTAGCCGAGTCGAAAAACTTAGGCAAATCAACCCACGGACCTTAACCAAACCCCAGCCAAGCTTCCTGCAAGATAGCCACACAGAGATCCCGACACTTTTGGCGATCGGTGCCCAGCCTATCAGCCTAGCTCGTCGATCGATCGCGCTAGTAATCTGTCTTATTCGCAAGCGTGCGAAGGAAGACTTCGTTCCCTTTTTCTATAAAAAGGGCACGCTAGCCTCAACATAGCACAGCCCCGGCCATCAACCAAAATACATTGATGACCCCAGAAGTACTTCGTCGTCTTTGGGAAGCACACTCCAACGGGATTGTGGCCAACAATCCCCACGATGGTCATCATCGCTGCCCCGAGCCTGCAGCCCCTCAACCCTCTCCAGCTATTTCTGACGGTGAAAACCGTGGAGAAACCTCGGCAAGCCCGCTTAGATATGAACGAGGTAGACTAAAATCGCTCGAATGATACCGAGTCTTAGAATGACCTCGCCTTGTGATCTTG
Source organism: Aegilops speltoides (assembly GCA_021437245.1). Lineage (NCBI taxonomy): Eukaryota > Viridiplantae > Streptophyta > Magnoliopsida > Poales > Poaceae > Aegilops > Aegilops speltoides. The sequence continues at coordinate 442,046,569 of CM038146.1, forward strand.
TGACCCTGCGTCACCGTAATTAAATGTTGGTTGCTTGAGCGCTCCTGTTTTTAATACTAGCCATGCATGAGTATGTTGACGTACGATTGCATTTTTTTTATCCCAGGCGTAGCTGCCAACCTCAACGACGCAAGATTGTGCTATGAATAAATCTTTTGGTTCCAGCTCACCGGAAAGATAATTTTCAAAACAACTCTTAACAAATCTCGAGGACGAGATTTTCTTTTAAGGGGGGTAGTGTTGTGACACCCCAAAATTTTGACCTTGTTTTATTAATTAAAATTTTGCCAGGAAATTAAAACTTTTATTTTCTGGGCTCCCTTTTGATTTTTGAAACTTTTTTTCCCTTGCTATTATGGAGTTTTCCCCATAGAGAAAAAACTTTTCAAATATGTTATTGGACTTGTTTAACCTCTCAAGAAAAACTTTTCTTTTATTAGTAGAACTAATTACATAATTAAATTGCTTGATCTTTATTTTCTTGAAAATGGTTTTTCAAGGTTATATAGCCATATTTGAACTACAACCATTTGATATATTTATCTAAAAATCCAACCAAAATTTGGAGATGTCATGTGATGTTTTTAAATCACTTTTATACAAAAATATCTTTTATTCTTGAAATATTTTGAGTGCTACACATGCTTTTCTTCTCTGGTCCAGAGAGCAACTTTGCACTACAACCCTTTTAAATAATTCTTTCTAGCCTCCACCAAAATTATGGGATGTCGGTAGGAGCATATCATTCCACTTTGTGCAAAAACCCAGTTATGTTCTTTGAAAAATTTGAGTGAAACAACCTCATCTTTATTCGGTCCAACATGATGGTTTGTACAGATCCATATTATTTCTTACTCCTTGGCCATATATTCTTTCTCCTACTTGTAGTCCTCCATGTTAAACCCTTAAGTCCAGGAGAGTGGACCCATTGGATGATTCTAAGTGCTTGCAACAATGCCATTTGCTTTCTGTCCAGAATTGAGGTTTTGCAAAACTTGCACTAGCAAGTTTCTCCTTTCTGCAAACTAACTTCACCACTCCCTCTTGCATCCAAAGAGACACCGACCTGGAGATTTTGGCCACTCCAAGAATTGCCTAGATGCCTTTGGCATTTTATCAAACAACCTATGTGCATGTCCAGATTTGGCATGATTTCATGTCTACACTATGAACTTGAGCTCCCGACCAATCCACCATGTCCCTTAGATCCATTACTAACCCTAGACTAGAACTGTTTGTTTCCAGCCTCAACCGTGGCCTCTAGACTGCCCTGGCATTTCATCGAACATGTTCCGGGCGTGCTCTGGGCGTGCCCAGAGCGTGCGTTTGGCACCCGCGAACACCCGAGCCGCCGCGTCGCGCATGCTTCACGCCACCTACCCCGCTCGCCTACAGAGCTGCACCCCGACCTCATCCGCTCGCAGCAACGCGCCAAGCCACCCTGGCAGCCTACAGCGCCGCCGACAGAGCTTTTGGCGGCACACCGACGACCGTAGCGCGCCCCTGCCACGGTCGGCGCCGCCCAAGCCACCCCGGCTCGCCACCTGGCCCCCTGAACAGCTCAAGCTCATCCTCAACCTTGTCCGCAAGCCCTCGTCGCCGCCACGTCGCTCTGCAGCACAGTAAGACGGTCGCCGGCGACCTTATCCGCGGCCACCGTCGAACCGACCCCGAGCGCCTATTTAAGGAGGCCCCCGAGCACGTTCCGTTCGAAGGCAACCTTAGTACACTCCCCTAGGACCCCTTGAGGCAGCCAATCGAACCGGGGAGGCCATCTTCCCCACCTCCGGCGACTGCAGCCGCCGCCACTGCCCAGGCCCTGCCGGCGCCTCCAGAGCCTCCCCCTCTCCGTTCTCTTCGCCAAGAACCCCCTCTTCCTCCCGTGAACCATTCCCCCTACTCAATTTTGTTCGGGAGCCATCGCCGCCACAAAGTCACTCTGCCACCGAAGCCTTCCTCCGCCGCGGAGCTCGCCGCCGGCAGCTCACTTCGTCCCCGCCGACCCAACGACCACGGAGGAACCGCCCGATCGTGCGGATCCATCCCGCCCTCGGGGCCCGAGGAGTCGCCGATCGCCGCGACGATCGCCGAGCTGCGCGCCTGCTCGGGCAGAGGAAAGGAGAGGAGGAGATCGGTCAACCTGACCAAGGGCCTCTGGACCCACTGTCGGTGACCCAGCCCCACCTCCACGTGTTTTGAGTGAAGGCGTAAAATCTCCAAGTCGTCTCCTCTCGCACCAAAACGATTTAAATGCAGGCGTTTTCATTATAGTTTTTTTTAAAATGATTTTGACCACAACTTTGATGCCTATAACTTTTTAAATACAACTCCAAATAAAATGATTCTTTTCCCACCTCTCTAAAATTTGATCTAGTTTATTTTAAGATTTATTTGAAAAACTTTCAAAACAACTTTTGGTGCTGTTTTTATTTTGTGTGTTAATTCTTTATATTGCTAAAATAGGATTTTTGAAGAGAGGAGAAACTTTCAAAAGTTTTGAAGTGCACCCCACCTTACCACTCATTGAAGGCAAGCATTCTGAACCCCGGCATAATATTTTTGGTGTGTTCATTGACACGTTTATAACACCACCTCATTTCGAAGGACTTGTTATTTCATGTGATATGATCATTTGCATGGATGCATATTGGTGATTTCCATGCTGTTGGAAATGAGTATACTTGTGATGGTAATCATCCTCATGTATCTTGCATGCATGCCGGAAAGGAATCCGGGAAAGCCTCTGCCTTGGGTAGGCGTGAGCTTGTCGCCGGTCTCCGTCGGGACGGGTATGTCCGGTATGGCATAGTAGGATATAATGAGTGTTGATTGGATTGGTTGAAGTATATTGTTATACATGTTATGCAGAAACTATAAACCTCCCGAGTCGATCAGTAGATCGAGTCTTGTGCGATAACCCCATACCTGTTTCAGATTACCACTTGTCCCTCGCCATGTAGGGTGCGGTTCAATAATTTGTCAACCCTTTCTAGCACACACCGTATAGAGGGGCGGGATGAGGTACCATGGCCATGGATTAAAGCCACCATCCGTCAGGGGCATGGGTGTTTCCGGTTGGGACCGAGAGGGGAGGCCACCCCCTTAGTGCGCGCGATATAAATTTGATCCCATGCTACGCGAGGTTGTAGCCTCCCCACTTAGAGTTTGCTTGACAAGTGTCGTGGGTGATTCCAGACACGAGTGAGTTAAGCTGGTGTGTGCAAGTCAGGTGTGTTTTCATTTAAAAGACCGTGGCGGAATTAGTCGATGGACTAAAGGAATCCGTTACTCGTGGGTAAAGAGTACACCCTCTGCAGAGATTTAAACCTATTGAATAGCCGTGTCCATGGTTAAGGATTACTGATGCAGGGCGGGTCAAGTGTCGGTCTTAGTGTCGGTCTTGGAGGTGAAGTCATTAACGAATCTGGAACAACATGGATCGTGACTTGTGACTTATGATGATTATGATTATTATTCTCATTGACTAACCCGTGATATTATTGTTATTATCGAGTATCTCGGGATGGTTCTACCTCCGGATATTCGCTATGATTGTTATTTTAAAAGCCCTTTATGCGGTGTCGCTAAGGCGCTTGACCGTGGCATTTCTTTTAAAGCCCTTTATGCGGTGTCGCTCGACGCCTTGATCCGTGGCATTTCTTTTAAAGCCCTTTATGCGGTGTCGCTTAGACGCCTCGACCGTGGCATTTCTTTTAAAGCCCTTTATGCGGTGTCGCCCAGACGCCCGACTGTGGCATTTCTTTTAAAGCCCTTTAGGCGGTGTCGCTCAGATGCCCGACTGTGGCATTTCTTTTAAAGCCCTTTAGGCGGTGTCGCTCGAGCGCCCGATTGTGGCATTTCTTTTAAAGCCCTTTATGCGGTGTCGCTCGACGCCTTGATCGTAACATTTCTTTTAAAGCCCTTTATGCGATGTCGCCAGACGCCTTGATCGTGGCATTTCTGTTAAAGCCCTTTAGGCGGTGTCGCTCAGACGCCCGACCGTGGCATTTCTTTTAAAGCCCTTTATGCGGTGTCGCTCGACGCCTCGATCGTAACATTGCTTGTTATTTATTTCATAAATTTTAACACTACCATGTTATTGCATTTTTATAAATAACTTGCTTGCACGCATCAGAGTTATATTTATCGTTGTGACTGACGCCATGAGCATCAAATATTTTTTTCAGCACACCATTGTTAGGTTATACCTGTGTTCATAATGTTTGCGAGTACATTCAAAGTATTCACTGGCTTGTCCCTGGCTATTGTCTTGGCCAGATTTTCTTGCACGGAGTGGAGCGACGTGATGACAGCCCCGGAACCTAAGCAACGGAGATAGCAGCGTTGTGAAGATAGGAGTTAACCTGGTCAGCTGTTCCTGTGGGAAATGGAGTCCCATAGACACTGATGATCCACAAACCGCTTCCGCCATCAACCACTAGAAACCATTTGTTGTACCCACAGGCCAGAATGGTCTTGTACCACATATTTTGTATTTTGCTTGGAATTTCTGTATCAAGTTGGGAGCCTCATCAGCTAACAGTAATCCTGGGGCTGATGAGCACGACGGTCTTTTCTAGAAATTGATTTCCCGGAAAACCGGTCGTGACACCGGTGGCTCAGGTATAGTAAGGCCGAAGATGAGCAATATTCCACGGCCGGCAGGTCTCCTCCTCCGACGTGCGTGAGTCCTTGTGGTCTCGAACATTGATAAGGTAGTATGACCCATTGTTCAGATTTTTGCTGACCACAAAGGGCCCTTCCCAAGGTGGGGATAATTTGTGCATATTAGATTGATCCTGGATAAGCCGGAGCACCAAGTCACCTTCCTGAAAGGTTCTGGTTTTAACCCGGTGGCTGTGATAATGGCACAAATATTGCTGATAAATCGCTGAACGAGCCGCCGCAAGATCACGCTCCTCATCTAACAGGTCAAGTGCATTCTGACATGCCTTTTCATTATCCGCTTCAACATAAGCCGCCACACGGGGCGAGTCGTGACAGATGTCACTAGGGAAGAACCGCCTCTGCTGCGTAAACCATGAAGAAAGGTGTGTAACCCGTAGATCTGTTGGGGGAAGTATTGATACTCCATAATACTGAGGGTAACTCCTCCACCCAATAACCCGACGTCCTCTGCAAAGGGACCATAAGCCGAGGCTTGATGCCTCTCAAAATATCTTGATTGGCTCTCTCAGCTTGACCATTGGACTGGGGGTGAGCCACTGATGATACATCAAGTCGGATGTGCTCACGTTGACAAAAATCTTTGATAGCACCCTTGGACAGATTAGTGCCATTATCAGTTATAATGCTATGGGGAAAGCCAAAATGGAAAATCACCTTTTTGATGAATTGAACCACCGTCGCTGCATCACACTTACTAACCGGCTCTGCTTCAACCCACTTTGTAAATTTGTCAACCGCCACCAAAAGGTGGGTCTTTTTATCCTTGGACCTTTTGAAAGGTCCAACCATATCAAGCCCCTAGACTGCAAATGGCCAAGCAATTGGAATCATCCTTAATTCTTGAGCCAGCACATGAGCTCGTCGTGAGAATTTTTGACAACCATCACATTTACTGACCAAGTCCTCTGCATCAACATGAGCTGCCGGCCAATAAAATCCATGATGAAAAGCCTTGGCCACGATGGACTCAGAGCCGGCATGATGACCACAGCCTCCTTCATGTATCTCGTGAAGAATCTCACGGCCCTCCTTGGGAGAAACACAATGTTGAAATTCCCTAGTAACACTGCAATGATGCAGCTCTCCATTGACAATAGTCATTGACTTAGACCGCCGGGTTATCTGCCTGGCCAAAGTTTCATCCTCAGGTAACTCGCCCCGGCTCATATAAGCCAAATATGGAACTGTCCAATCAGGAATAACATGAAGAGCCGCCACCAATTGTGCCTCCAGGTCAGGAATATCCAAGAAAGTGTTAGGTGGCACTGTCTTATGTTGGGACCCTAACCGGCTCAAAGCATCAGCCGCCTCATTTTTCCTACGATCAACATGTTCAACTTGTTAAACCTTGAAGTGCCTTGCAATAGCATCAACCTCTCAGTGATAAGCCGCCATGAGTGGATCCTTAGAATCCCAAGTGCCAGAAACTTGCCGAGCTACCAAATCTGAGTCGCCGAAACACCTCACCCGGCTTAAGTTCATCTTCTTAGCCATCCGAAGACCATGGAGCAAGGCTTCATACTCAGTTGCATTATTAGTACAAGGGAACATCAACCTTAAAACATAACAAACCTTATCACCTCATGGGGAAGTCAAGACAACGCCAACCCCCGAGCCCCCCAATTGCCTGGACCCATCAAAATGAATAGTCCAATATGTGTTATTCGGCTTCTCCTCAGGCATCTGCAGCTATGTCCAATCATTGATGAAATCCACAAGTGCTTGAGACTTGTGAAGGAAATATTGTTGGGGAACGTAGTAATTTCAAAAAATTTCCTACGCACACGCAAGATCATGGTGATGTATAGCAACGAGAGGGGAGAGTGTTGTCTCGTACCCTCGTGACCGGCGAAGCGATCTGGCGTAGAGGAAGTAGTCGACGTTCTCCTCGCGATCCGACCGATCCGGCGCCGTTACTCGGCGCCCAGTTCTTGACACACGTACAGCTCGATGGCGCTCCTCGGGCTCCAATCCAGTAGAGCTTCGGGGAGGGAGAGTTTTGTCAAGACGACGGCGTGGTGGCGATCTTGATGTACTACGGCGCAGGCTTCGCCTAAGCTTTGCGACGATATGACCGAGGTGGAATATGGTGGAGGGGCACCGACACGGCTAAGGAACGATCCGTAGATCAAACTTGTGTGTCCTAGGGTGCCCCCTGCCCCGTATATAAAGGAGCAAGGGGAGGTGCGGCCGACCCAAGGGAGTCTTGCCGAGGAGTCCTACTCCCACCGGAGTAGGACTCCCTCCCTTCCTAGTTGGAGTAGGATTGGGGGAGGAAGAGGGAAGGGGCGCCACCCCTCTCCTTGTCCTATTCGGACTAGGGGAGGCGCGCGCCTGCCCCGGCCGGCCCTTCCTCTTCTCCCTCGTGGCCCACTAAGGCCCAATAGCCCCGGGAGGTTCAGTAACCCCGGTGTTCCTAAGAAAAATCGATTTCACCCGAACCATTCAACTCAAATATAGGCTTCCAATATATCAATCTTTATGTCTCGACCATTTGAGACTCCTCGTCATGTCCGTGATCACATCCGGGACTCAACTTCTTCGGTACATCAAAATACATAAAATCATAATATAACCGTCCATGAAACCTTAAGCGTGCGGACCCTACGGTTCGAGAACAATGTAGACATGACCGAGACACGTCTCGGTCAATAACCAATAGCGGACCTGGATGCCCATATTGGTTCCTACATATTCTATGAAGATCTTTATCGATCGACCGCATAACACATCGTTGTTCCCTTTGTCATCGGTATCTAACTTACCCGAGATTCGATCGTCGGTATCCAATACCTAGTTCAATCTCGTTCTGCAAGTCTCTTTACTTGTTCCAGTAATACATCATCTCACAGCTAACTCATTAGTTGTAATGCTTGCAAGGCTTCATGATGTGTATTACCGAGAGGGCCCAGAGATACCTCTCCGACATTCGGAGTGACAAAACCTAATCTCAAATACGCCAACCCAACATCGCCTTTGGAGACACTGTAGTACTCCTTTATAATCACCCGATTCGTTGTGGCGTTTGGTAGCACCAAAGTGTTCCTCCGTAAACAGGAGTTGCATAATCTCATAGTTACGAGGAACATGTATATGTCATGGATAAAAGCGGTAGCAACATACTAAGCGATCGTGTGCTAAGCTAATGGAATGGGTCATGTCAATCAGATCATTCTACTAATGATGTGACCTTGTTAATCAAATAACAACTCTTTGTTCATGGTTAGGAAACATAACCATCTTTGATTAACAAGCTAGTCTAGTAGAGGCATACTAGTGACATATTGTTTGTCTATGCATTCACACATGTATCATGTTTCCTGTTAATACAATTCTAGCATGAATGATAAACATTTATCATGAAATAAGGAAATAAATAATAACTTTATTATTGCCTCTAGGGCATATTTCCTTGATCTCCCACTTGCACTAGAGTCAATAATCTAGATTACATAGTAATGATTCTAACACCCATGGAGTCTTGGTGTTGATCATGTTTTGCTCGTGGAAGAGGCTTAGTCAACGGTTCCGCTACATTCAGATCCGTATGTATCTTGTAAATCTCTATGTCTCCCACGGACTAAATCCGGATGGAATTGAGGCGTCTTTTGATGTGCTTGGTCCTCTTGTGAAATCTGGATTCCTTCGCTAAGGCAATTGCTCGATATTGTCACGAAGATTTTCATTGGACCCGATGCACTAGGTATGACACCTAGATGGGATATGAACTCCTTCATCCGCACTCCTTCATTAGCTGCTTCGAAGCTGCTATGTACTCCGCTTCACATGTAGATCCCGCTTTCGACGCTTTGTTTAGAACTGCACCAACCGATGCTCCTCCGTTTAGTGTAAATCGTATCCGGTCTGCGATTTAGAATCGTCCGGATCGGTGTCAAAGCTTGCATCAACGTAACCGTTTTATGAGCTCTTTGTCACCTCCATATCGAGAAACATATCCTTAGTCCTTTTCGGTATTTCAGGATGTTCTTGACCGCTGTCGATGATCCACTGGATTACTTTGGTACCTCCTGCTAAGCTTATAGCAAGGCACACATCGGTCCGGTACACAACATTGCATACATGATAGAGCCTATGGTGAAGCATAGGAACATCTTTCATTTTCTCTCTATCTTCTGCGGTGGTCGGGCATTGAGTCTTACTCAACTTCACACCTTGTAACACGGCAAGAACCCTTTCTTTGCTTGATCCATTTTGAACTTCTTCAAAATTTTGTCAAGGTATGTGCTTTGTGAAAGTCAATTAAGCGTCTTGATCTATCTCTATAGATCTTAATGCCCAATATGTAAGCAGCTTCACCGAGGTCTTTCATTGAAAAACTCTTATTCAAGTATCCCTTTATGCTATCCAGAAATTCTATATCATTTCCGATCAGCAATATGTCATCTACATATAATATCGAAAATGCTCTGAGCTCCCACTCACTTTCTTGTAAATACAGGCTTCTCCAAAAGTCTCAGATAAACCCAAATGCTTTGATTACACTATCAAAGCGTTTATTCCAACTCGAGATGCTTGCACCAGTCCATAGATGGATCGCTGGAGCTTGCATACTTTGTTAGCTCCTTTGGATCGATAAAACCTTACGGTTGCATCATATACAACTCTTCTTCCGTAAATCCATTCAGAATGCGCTTTACATCCATTTGCCAAATTTCATAATCATGAAATCGGCAATTGCTAACATGATTCGGATAGACTTAAGCATCGCTACGGGTGAGAAGGTCTCATCGTAGTCAATCCCTTGAACTTGTCGAAAACCCTTTGCGATAAGTCGAGCTTTGTAGACAGTAACATTACCGTCAGCGCCAGTCTTCTTCTTGAAGATCCACTTGTTTTCTATTGCTTGCCTACCCTCGGGCAAGTCAACCAAAGTCCATACTTTGTTTTCATACATGGATCCCATCTCAGATTTCATGGCCTCAAGCCATTTTGTGGAATCTGGGCTCACCATCGCTTCTTCATAGTTCGTAGGTTCATCATGATTTAGTAGCATGATTTCCGAACAGGATTACCGCACCACTCAGTGCGGATCTTACTCTGGTTGATCTACGAGGTTACGTGGTAACTTGATCTGAAGTTTCATGATCAACATCATCAACTTCTTCACTACTTGGTGTAGATGTCTCAGAAACCGGTTTCTGCGACAAACTACTTTCAAGTAAGGGAGAAGGTACAATTACCTCATCAAGTTCTACTTTCCTCCCACTCACTTCTTTCGAGAGAAACTCCTTCTCTAGAAAGGATCCATTCTTAACAACAAATGTCTTGCCTTCGGATCTGTGATAGAAGGTGTACCCAATCTGTCTCCTTTGGGTATCCTATGAAGACACATTTCTCGATTTGGGTTCGAGCTTATCGGGTTGAAGCTTTTTCACATAAGCATCGCATCCCCAAACTTTAAGAAACGACAATTTTGGTTTCTTGCTAAACCATAGTTCATAAGGTGTCGCCTCAACGGATTTTGACGGTGTTCTATTCAGGTGAATGCGGCCGTCTCTAGAGCATAACCCCAAAACGATAGCGGTAAATCTGTAAGAGACATCATAGATCGCACCATATCTAGTAAAGTACAATTCGACGTTCGGACACACCATTACGTTGTGGTGTTCCGGTGGCGTGAGTTCTTGAAACTATTCCGCATTGTTTCAAATGTAGACCAAACTCGTAACTCAAATATTCACCTCCACGATCGGATCGTAGAAATTTAATTTTCTTATTACGATGATTTTCAACTTCACTCTGAAATTCTTTGAACTTTTCAAATGTTTCAGACTTATGTTTCATTAAGTAGATATACCCATATCTGCTTAAATCATCTGTGAAGGTGAGAAAATAACGATATCCGCCATGAGCCTCAACATTCATCGGACCACATACATCAGATGTATGATTTCCAACAAATCTGTTGCTCTCTCCATAGTACCGAGAACGGGTTCTAGTCATCTTGCCCATGAGGCACGGTTCGCAAGTGCCAAGTGATTCATAATCAAGTGACTCCAAAAGTCCATCAAGATGGAGTTTCTTCATGCGCTTTACACCGATATGACCTAAACGGCGGTGCCACAAATAAGTTGCACTATCATTATCAACTCTGCATCTTTTGGTTTCAACATTATGAATATGTGTATCACTACTATCGAGATTCATCAAAATAGACCACTCTTCAAGGGTGCATGACCATAAAAGATATTACTCATATAAATAGAACAACCATTATTCTCGATTTAAATGAATAACCGTCTAGCATCAAACAAGATCCAGATATAATGTTCATGCTCAACGCAGGCACCAAATAACAATTATTTAGGTCTAAAACTAATCCGAAGGTAGATGTAGAGGTAGCATGCCGACCGTGATCACATCGACTTTGGAACCATTTCCCACGCGCATCGTCACCTCGTCCTTTGCCGTGTTAAGCTAATCCGTAGTCCTGTTTGAGTTGCGAATATTAGCAACAAAACCAGATCAAATACCCAAAAGCTCTGCGAGCTCTAGTAAGGTACACATCAATAACATGTATATCACATATACCTTTGTTCACCTTGCCATCCTTCTTATCCGCCAAATACTTGGGGCAGTTCCGCTTCCGAAGGACTACCGCTTGCGGTAGAAGCACTTCGATTTCAGGTTTAGGTCCAGACTTGGGTTTCTTCTCTGGCGACAACTTGCTTGCTGTTCTTCTTGAAGTTCCCTTCTTCTTCCCTTTGCCTTTCTTCTTGAAACTAGTGGTCTTATTGACCATCAACACTTGATGCTCCTTCTTGATTTCTACCTTCGCAGCCTTTAGCATTGCGAAGAGCTCGTATAGTCTTTACTAACCCTTGCATATTATAGTTCATCACGAAGCCTTTGTAGCTTGGTGGCGGTGATTGAAGAATTTCATCAATGACACAATCATCCGGAAGATTAACTCTCGGTTGAGTCAAGTGATTGTAATACCTGCACATTTTGAGTATGTGCTCACCGATGTAACTATTCTCCTCCATCTTGCAGCTATAGAACTTATTGGAGACTTCATATCTCTCAATCCGGGCATTACATTTGGAATATCAACTTCAACTCTTGGAACATCTCATATGCTCCATGACGTTCAAAACATCGTTGAAGTCCGTGTTCTAAGCCGTAAAGCATGGCACATTGAACTATAGAGTAGTCATCGACTTTGCTCGCGGACGTTCATAACATCTAGTGTTGCTCCTGCGGCGAGTCTGGCACCTAGCGGTGCATCCAGGCGTAACTCTTACGTGCAGCAATGAGGATAATCCTCGAGTTACGGACCCGATCCGTGTAGTTGCTACCATCATCTTTCAACTTTGCTTTCTCAAGGAACGCATTAAAATTCAACGGAACAACAAAGACGAGCCATCTATCTACAATTAAACATAAACAAGCAAGATACTATCGGTACTAAGTTCATGATAAATTTAAGTTCAATTAATCATATTACTTAAGAACTCCCACTTAAAATGACATCTCTCTAGTCATCTAAGTGATCACGTGATCCAAATCAACTAAACCATAACCGATCATCACGTGAAATGGAGTAGTTTTCAATGGTGAACATCTTATGTTGATCATATCTACTATATGATTCACGCTCGACCTTTCGGTCTCCGTGTTCCGAGGCCATATCTGCATATGCTAGGCTCGTCAAGTATAACCCGAGTATTCTGCGTGTGCAAAACTGGCTTGCACCCGTTGTAGATGGACGTAGAGCTTATCACACCCGATCATCACGTGGTGTCTGGGCACGACGAACTTTGGCAGCGGTGCATACTCGGGAGAACACTTCTTGATAATTTAGTGAGAGATCATCTTATAATGCTACCGTCAATCAAAGCAAGATAAGATGCATAAAAGATAAACATCACATGCAAATCAATATAAGTGATATGATATGGTCATCATCATCTTGTGCTTCGTGATCTCCATCTCTGCAGCACCACCATGATCACCATCATCACCGGCGCGACACCTTGATCTCCATCGTAGCATCGTTGTCGTCTCGCCAATCTTATGCTTCTCGACTATCGCTACCGCTTAGTGATAAAGTAAAGCATTACGAGCGATTGCATTTCATACAATAAAGCGACAACCATATGGCTCCTGCCAGTTGCCGATAACCGGTTACAAAACATGATCATCTCATACAATAAAATATAGCATCACGTCTTGACCATATCACATCACAACATGCCTGCAAAAACAAGTTAGGCGTCCTCTACTTTGTTGTTGCAAATTTTACGTGGCTGCTACGGGCTTAAGCAAGAACCAATCTCACCTCGCATCAAAACCACAACGATACTTCGTCAAATAGACTCCGTTTAACCTTCTCAAGGACGGGCGTAGCCACACTTTCAACTAAAGTGAGAGAGACAGACACCCGCCAATCACCTTTAAGCAACGAGTGCTCGTGGCGGTGAAACCAGTCTCGCGTAAGCGTCTGGCGTAATGTCGGTCCGGCCGCTTCATCTCACAATACCGCTGAACCAAAGTATGACATGTTTGGTAGGTAGTATGACTTGTATCGCCCACAACTCACTTGTGTTCTACTCGTGCAAAACATCAAACCATAAAAACCTAGGCTCTAATACCATTTGTTGGGGAACGTAGTAATTTCAAAAAATTCCTACGCACACGCAAGATCATGGTGATGTATAGCAACGAGAGGGAGAGTGTTGTCTCGTACCCTCGTGAGACCAAGCGAAGCGATCTAACGTAGAGGAAGTAGTCGACGTTCTCCTCGCGATCCGACCGATCCCGCGCCGTTACTCGGCGCCCCGAGTTCTTGACACACGTACAGCTCGATGGCGCTCCTCGGGCTCCAATCCAAGAGAGCTCGGGAGGAGAGTTTTGTCGGACGACGGCGTGGTGGCGATCTTGATGTACTATCGGCGCAGGCTTCGCCTAAGCTTTGCGGCGATATGACCGAGGTGGAATATGGTGGAGGGGGGCACCGCACACGGCTAAGGAACGATCCGTAGATCAAACTTGTGTGTCCTAGGGTGCCCCCCTGCCCCCGTATATAAAGGAGCAAGGGGGGAGGTGCGGCCGACCCAAGGGAGGCGCTGGGAGGAGTCCTACTCCCACCGGGAGTAGGACTCCTCCCTTCCTAGTTGGAGTAGGAGGGAAGGGGGAGGGTCCCAAACTAGGGAAGGGCACGCGCCCACCCCGGCCGGCCCTCTCCTCTCCTCGTCCTATTCAACTAGGGAGGAGGTTCCTGGATTTCACCCGAACCTGGCATATCGACTCACATCAACATTGATCTTTGTTCGAACATTCTCACTCATATCCTTTCACCCTTCCTCTTCTCCTCGTGGCCCATGTCATGGATAGCAACATACCAACGATCGTGCTAAGCAATGGAATGGGTCATGTCAATCGATCATTCTACTAATGATGTGACTTTGTTAATCAAATAACAACTTTGTTAAACATCTTAATATCTTTCAATATTAGTTTCATATTTGAAGAAATATGCCCTAGAGGCAATAATAAAGTTATTATTTATTTCCTTATTTCATGATAAATGTTTATCATTCATGCTAGAATTGTATTAACCGGAAACATGATACATGTGTGAATACATAGACAAACTTAATGTCACTAGTATGCCTCTACTTGACTAGCTCATTAACCAAAGATGGTTATGTTTCCTAACCATAGACATGAGTTGTCATTTGATTAACGGGATCACATCATTAGTACAATGATGTGATTGACATGACCCATTCTGTTAGCTTAGCACTTGATCATTTAGTATGTTGCTATTGCTTTCTTCATGACTTATACATGTTCCTACAACTATGAGATTATGCGACTCCCGTTTACCGGAGGCACACTTTGTGTGCTAACGTCACAACATAACTGGGTGATTATAAAGAAGCTCTACAGGTGTCTCCAAAGGTACATATTGAGTTGGCGTATTTCGAGATTAGGTTTTGTCACTCCGATCGTCAAGAGGTATCTCCGCCCTCTCGGTAATGCACATCACTATAAGCCTTGCAAGCAATGTAGCTAATGAGTTGGTTACTTAATGATGCATTACATAACGAGTAAAGAGACTTGCTGGTAACGAGATTGAACTAGGTATTGAGATACCGACGATCGAATCTCGCAAGTAACATACCGATGACAAAGGAACAACGATGTTGTTATGCGGTTTGACCGATAAAGATCTTCAGAGAATATGTAGGAGCCAATATGAGCATCCAGTTCCGCTATTGGTTATTGACCGGAAATGTGTCTCGGTCATGTCTACATAGTTCTCGAACCCGTAGGGTCCGCACGCTTAAGGTTTCGATGATAGTTATATTATGAGTTTATGAGTTATGATGTACCAAAGGTTGTTCGGAGTCTCGGATGTGATCACGGACATGACAAGGAGTCTCAAAATGGTCGTGACATAAAGATCGATATATTGGACGACTATATTTGGACACCGGAAAGGTTCCGGGTGAGATTGGGACAATATCGGAGCTCTGGGAGGTTATCGGAACCCCCCGGGAGGTATATGGGCCTTATTGGGCCTTAGTGGAAAGGAAGGAAAGGAGCAAGGAGGGGCGCCCCAAGCCCAATCCGACCAGGAGGGGGCCCCCTTCCTTCCTCCCTCCTTCTTCTTCCTTTCCTCTCCTCTCGCTAATAGGAAAGGAGGAGTCCTACTCCCTGGGAGTTGGACTCCCCTAGGGCGCCACCTCCTTGGCCGCCTCCTCCACTTTTTATATACGGGAGGGGCACCCCATAGACACAACAACCGATCCCTTGATCTCTTAGCGTGTGCGGTGCCCCTCCACCATAATCCACCTCGATAATATCGCATCGTGCTTAGGCGAAGCCCTGCGCCGGTAGAACATCATCATCGCCACCATGCCGTCGCAGGCCGACGGAACTCTCCCTCAAAGCTCGGCTGGATCAGAGTTCGAGGGACGTCATAGAGCTGAACGTGTGCTGAACTCGGAGGTGTCGTGCGTTCGGTACTTGATCGATCGGATCATGAAGACGTACGACTACATCAACCATGTTGTGCTAACGCTTTTGCTTTCGGTCTACGAGGGTACGTGGACAACACTCTCCCCTCTCGTTGCTATGCATCACCATTATCTTGCGTGTGTGTAGGAAACTCTTTGAAATTACTTCGTTCCCCAACAACTTGATGGCCGTTCGAGGCATATACTTCAAACCGTGAGGTCCAAGCTCGATGGCCCACTTGGCTACCCGACCTATGGCCTCTCTATTTTGAATAATATCCCCTAAAGGAGTAGAACTAACCACAGTGATGGGATGACCCAGAAAATATTGTTTCAGCTTTCGACTAGCCATGAACACCCCATATACCAGCTTCTGCCAATGTGGATATCTATGTTTGGACTCAATAAGCATCTCACTGATATAGTAAACCGGCCGCTGAACCGGATATTTCTTGCCTGACTCCTTTCGTTCCACTACAATCGCCATGCTGACTGCTCAGATGTTGGCAGCCACATACAACAACAAAGGCTCTTTTATCAATGGAAGCAGCAAGAACCGGCGGCTCAGCAAATTGTTTCTTCAAGGCCTCAAACGCCTGATTAGCAGCATCACTCCAAACAAAGTGATCTGTCTTCTTCATCATCTGGTAAAGAGGGATAGCCTTTTCACCCAAACCGGCTTATGAACCGGCTTAAGGCCGCAATTCGACCCGCCAGACGCTGAACATCATTAACACACGCCAGCTTAGCCAAGGAAGTAATGGCCTTGATCTTCTCTGGGTTAGCTTCAATGCCTCTATCGAAAACTAGAAAACCCAAGAGCTTGCCTACTGGCACGCCAAAGACACACTTGGCCGGTTAGGCATCATCTTGTAGACCCGAAGATTGTCAAAGGTCTCTTTCAAATCATCTATCAAGGTTTCCTTCTTCCAGGATTTCACCACAATACCATTCACATAAGCATGAACATTGCGCCCAATCTAATCATGAAGGCAATTCTGCACACATCGCTGGTAAGTCGCCTGGGCACTCTTGAGCCCGAAGGGCATAGACACATAACAGAAGGCTCCAAAAGGAGTGATGAAAGTTGTCTTCTCCTGGTCTTTAACTGCCATCTTGATCTGATGATAACCAGAATAAGCATCCAAAAAGCTCAAACGCTCACAACCCGTCGTAGCATCAATAATCTGATTAATACTGGGAAGAGCAAAAGGATCAGCTGGACATGCTTTGTTCAAATCTATGTAATCCACACACATACGCCAAGTACCATTTTTCTTAAGTACCAGCACCAGGTTAGCCAACCACTCAGGATGAAAGACTTCGACAATGAACCCAGCCGCCAAGAGCCAGGCCACTTCTTCACCAATGGCCTTACGCCTCTCTTCATTAAAGTGACGAAGGAATTACTTGCTCGGTTTAAACTTCGGATCAATATTAAGTGTGCTCAGCGAGTTCCATCAGTACACCTGGCATATCAGATGGTTTCCATGCAAGATGTCCCGGTTCTCACGGATGAACTCGATGAGTGCGCTTTCCTATTTTGGATCCAGATTAGCACTGATGCTGAACTGCTTGGAGGAATAGCCAAGAACAAGGTCAACTAGCTTAGTGTCATCTGCCAATTTGAACTTCAACAAAGGGTCATGCTCTATGGTTGGCTTCTTCAAAGACGTCATATCTGTCAGGTCAACACTATCTTTGTAAAATTTCAATTCCTCTGTTGCACAAACAGACTCAACGTAAGCAGCATCGCCTTCTTCACACACCAAGGCTATCTTGCGACTCCCATGCATCATGATAGTGCCCTTGTGACCCGACATCTTAAGCTGCAAATAAACATAACATGGCCTCCCCATGAATTTAGCATAAGCCGGTCGTCCAAACAGAGCATGATATGGGCTCTGGATCTTGACAACTTCAAATGTTAAAGTCTCCGCTCTGGAATCATGTTCATCCCCAAAGGCTACTTCCAAAGCAATCTTGCCCACCGGGTACGCCGACTTACCAGGCACCACTCCATGGAAAACAGTATTGGATGGTTTAAGATTTTTGTCAGTTAATCCCATGCGACGGAAAGTATCATAGTAAAGGATATTGATGATGATGCCTCCATCCATGAGTACCTTAGTGAACTTGTACCCTCCGACCTGAGGTGCCACCACCAGCGCCAAGTGACCTAGATTATCAACGACGAGTTCTTCAAAAGTGGATCTCATATTGGTATGTTTCGTCGGACATTTTTTTGTGGGCAACTTTGGGTGCAATGGAGGCAACTTTAATGTTGTAGGGAAGCAACTTCTTCTGTCTGGCCTAATAGGACTCCTATTAGGTTAGTTTGTGTGACGAGAAAAATCACACAAAACATGAGGCACTTGTAGTGCTATATATAAAAGCAACTTCACTGCACTATGTGTACCTCTGAATTTGGTAACATTGTCACAACTTGCCTATCATGGTTTCTCAGTTGCCCATTGTTGATGTTCAGTTGCCTATGCCTGAGGCTTGGTTGCCTATTATTGCTGCTCAGTTGCATAACTTTGCAAATTAGTTGCTGGAAATATTGTGAAGTTTCTTATTATTAGATTAGCACACATGTCCGTGCGTTGCAACGGGAGGATAAAATTACATGCCTCTAGCTTAATATAAGAATGGATCAAGACCCCCACATGTCCGTATTCTCTAGTTCAACATGGCACCCTTTAATTAGAGCCAAACCAATATATATTTTTTTATTGGCACATGCCCATAATTTGTTCAATTATAATTAGCCAGCATATTCTCTTTTATTGACGCATCGAAGCTACCACTGTCAATAATTTATGGTGTCCCTTATTCTAAACAGGCCGACTTAGCTTGATGCGCCGGATGCGGAGCAGGCCCAGTATAGGAGTGACCGAACTCACGGCCTCAAAGACCCGACCACATGTTGGTGGCCACTCAAACAAATGCGTTCTGCTAACCAATGGTTAGCGATAATATTAAAGAATCTAATGCAACGTCAGATTCAAAACTTTTTTTTCAACTTTTGGCAAACTAATAACTATGAAATGCCAAATATACTTGGCAACGTGAACAATTTTCTAAATTACTTTTTTTAAAATTCCACACATTTTAAAAAAAGAGGAACAGAAAACTTGAATGGAACATTTGTTGAAATTCACAAACATTTCTTAAAAGCATGAACGTTTTATAAATATACGATCTTTTTTGAAGTTGTGAACAATTTTTGGAAATGGGAACATGTTTTCAACATATGGAAGAAATTTAGAAAATGTATCCTTTAATGCGAAAATTATTTTCAATTTTTGAATATATCACTAAAACAAGAATATTTTTCAAATTTGTAACATTTTTAAATCTTGAAAAATTTGAAAAAACCCAAACATTTTTCAAAAAATGGGAGTAAATTTTAAAATTCTGAAAAAAAATCAGAATGACAAAATTTAAATTTTCAAACATTTTTTAAATAGGAACGCAATTTTGTAATTCATAACATGAACTACCGAATATACTTGGCAACGTGAACAATTTTCCAAATTTTGAACAGTTTTTTGAAAAATCCATACATTTTTGGACAGAGTAAGAACCAAAAACTTGAACAAAAAATTTCCTGAAATTCGCATACATTTCTTAAATACATGAACATTCTTATAAAAATATGGATATGTTTATGTTGTGAACAATTTTTTAAATGGGAACATGTGTTAAACATGCAGAAGAATTTTAGAAAATGTGTTTCTTTAATGCAAACATTCTTTTCAATTTTTAAACCTATATGTAAAACAAGAATATTTTTTGAATTTGGACCATTTTTTAAATGCATTTGTTTAAATATTTATTTTTTTGAAAAATATTCTCATTTTATTGAAAATGTGAATATTTATCAAATTTTGAACATACTTTGGCACGACAAAAAAATCAAAACATTTTTTAATATAGGAACACATTTTTGTAATTTGTAACTTTTTACGAAATTGTGAATAAAAATTGAAGGTACAAACACAAAGTGTGTAATTTCAGAAAAAAATAAAAATATACTTGCAATGGGAAAAATAAATAGAAACAGGAAATAAAAAGAGAAAGAAACACAAAAAGGAAATTTGAAACAGAACACAATCAAAAATTGGCCGCCGTGTCTTGGTCGCACTGTGCATAGCTGAAACTATATGCCGCATCGGCTGGAAAATATGATTTTGTTTTATTGCTGCGTGGACAGAAAAAAAGGGCTGACTTTACTGGGCCATAGGGCGCGCGGCCCATATATGAAATTCTCCACAAATCGTTTTTCCTTTGCTAACAGACGGAGTACGAAAGTTTAGTACCACCTCGGATAGAAACAAAAAATCTTTTAGCAGTGAACGGATGAAAAAAAATCGGAGAAACGCACCTTGCTTTATTAGTAGGTATAGATATAGATTCTCTAAGTTATCTACATACACTATGAAGTTGCCTATCGGTGATGCTTAGTTGACTGTCAGTACTATTTCAATTACCTGCAATAGAACAAAAAATTGCCCATCAATGTTGCTAAGTCACCTATGTATGAATTAAGTTTCTCACCTTACCAAAAAGTATTGTATGCAATTAAGGACGATGTTAAGCTACTAGCTAGTCACGGTAACCAACTTAGGATATTGTTAGCCTATCTTGAAAACTAAGTTGCCTACAATACTACGAACTTCGAGGCAAAACTAGTTATGATAGAATACTTGCCAGTTATGGTAGGAAATGTAAAGGGTGAAGGTAGTTAATTTGGTAGTCCTCGTAGTTGATAGGCGATCATACTACGCTGACTAATAAAAGGTTGATTAAGTTGATTTTTTATAGCACTGAAGTTTCCCTCGCAGCATCCAAGGATGCTTTAAAAAAGATTCATTGAAACATACTCATATAAGAACTACTCCCTCCGTTCATAAATATTTGTCTTTCTAGATAACAAGTGACTACCTACGAAGCAAAATGAGTGAATCTACATTCTAAAATATGTCTATATACATCTGTATGTGATTGTCCATTTAAAATCTTTAGAAAGACAAATATTTGGGAACGGAGGAAGTTGTTTTGAAGAGCTATTAACCTGGCAATCGGGTCGGGTTTAGTCGGGTCAACCTCTACCAGACCCACACCAGAACTCATTATCGGGTTCATTGGTCACCCATGACCCTGCCCATGGGCAGAGAATCATACCCATGCCCGAACCTGTCTGGTCACCCGACCCAATAGGGCACCATCGGGTCAGGTCTCCAGAAAAAATACTCCTAATAGTCTCCATAAAATAAGTACTCCTAATTCTGAGCCATATAGATAGGTATTTCCTCTATCCGGAAATACTTGTAAAAGAATAAATATATCTAGATGTATTTTAGTTCTAGATACATCCATTCGTATCCATTTTTATGACAAGTATTTTCGGAGTACAACTGGGCGGGCAGGGTAGGAGCAACTGAGCGGGCACAAGAGAATATATGGACTTTCAGTGCTCATGTCTGTGCTAGCTAGCCGAGGTGGGACTATTGATATGCATTGCATGCGGTGGGAGGCACCGGCGGCCCATTCCAGCTTGTTTCATTTGCATGGGCTGAATGGCTGTAGAAATTGGGCCTTGTGGTATTGTGAAACTGTACGTACTTGTGAATAAGACAAAGGCCACAAGGGAGAGATGCCTGAACATGTTTTTGGGCCTCGACATGTTTGCCAGTGCGTAGCTCTAGCACTCGCTGGATGGGATATTAAGAATACATTGTGTCTTGCTTATTGTAGTTGTTTAGTTATGGTGTACCCTATATTTTATGGGCCAGATGTCATATATGAAGTAAAATAAAATAATTATTTTAATTACTTATATTAATCGGGTAGCCCATTGGGTAACCCATGGGCATAATTTTATGCCCATACCCTACCCATGACTAATCGGGTTACCCATGGGTAAAACCCATGGGCGAAGATGACAACCCATATCCTACCCATTCGAGTCGGGTGCCCATGTGCGACCAAACCCATTGGTCAGATTGCCAGGTTGACTCATCGCGACAAACACAATGGTGAAAACGGATTTGCAATTCGATGCTCGAGTCAAAAGTTATGGATTTTGAAACTCCGAATAAATGCATGCACATGGGATCTTGCTGAGAAATGGCAGGGCGGAGAGGAACGTGAAGACGCGAGGGGACCAGTTGACCAAGTGCTTTTCCTCTTTTGCGAGGTATCCTGAAACGCGGGAGACTAGTAGCAAGGCAATCGCATGAAAAATACTGGGATCGAACGGCTAGGACTCGTGCGCTCGCTGCAACCAAATAGTGCAGCTGCACTAATAAGTATTTAGATTCAAAAAATGTGTGTGACATTTTTAACAAATATTTAGGTATTTCAAAAGTATGTTTGTGGCATTTTTAAAATGCTAATGCAACATAAAAAAATGTTTGTGTAGTATAAAATATGTTTCATAACATTCAAAAAATGTATGTGACATTTTCAAAAGTTTCAGAAATATGTTTGTGGCATATTTAAAATGCTTATGCAATTTAAAAGAATTTTTACGTATTATAAATATGTTCCGTACCATTCAAAAAATGCACATGACATTTAAAGAAATATTCATGTGTTTCAATATATGTTCCTGACATTTAAAAACAACATGTACAGTATAAAAATGTTTCTGGAGTTTAGCAAACGTTTCATGCCATTAAAAAATGTTCAACGTGTATTTAATAAATGTTGAACATTTATTCAAAAATATTCAAATGATGTATTTAGATTAAAAGTATAACTTGTATCTAAAAAATATTCAATGTGTATTAAAAAACTGTTCCATGTTTGTACTAAAAATGTACAATATGTATTGAATAAAAGTAGACATGGGTTTAAAAAATTGAAAAATCAAAGAAAGCCGGTGAGGAAGCATAGAAAACCTGAAACACCAAATAAACCAATGAAGAAACAATGAAAAATATGGCAAACGAAGAAACCAATGAAAAACTGATACAAACAGCACATATAAAAACAAAAGGAGATAAAAACCAGATGGATGGTTCAAAAACCGCTTTATAGAATCTTACCAAAACTGCTCATACAAGCTACAGTTTTGGGCCTAACCCGTTAACTGATGTCAGAAGCCAGGCCAGACTACAGCTCGCAATAAGCGAGATATATCCCTAGCAAACTATTTTGACCGACTTTTGTGTACAGTTTAGTGGTTTTCAATTTTTTTTTAAAATTTCCGGCTGATTTATAACATTAGTCACTTTTTAGTTCGCACATTTCTCTATAAATCTTCATGAAATGTTCACGCATTTTAAAAAATATTTGTGAATTGAAAAATAATCGTGCATATGGAAATAAGTTCATGTATATTAAAATGTGAAAAAAGAAAAAATAAATTTTAAAAGTGAAAAAAAGAGAAAAAAGAAAAAAAAACCAGTGTGATGACTATGACTGGAAGAGGAAGAAAAGAGCTTGTCCCAAAAAAAGGAAAATAAGGTATTCATACCCACTAACTTATTGATCTGGACATGCAAGCATGCCCCCTCAGTATAAAATTATGAATGGGATATGCCCACCTCGACATGCATGTAGGAATGTAAATGATTGATTGAACGATCAAGAGCTTTCATTGATTTGAGTTGAGAATCATGTATTTATATAAGAATTTAGGAAACATAAAAAAGGCGTCTGTTACAAAGAGACACATGTACATACGGATGCATCTGTACGACGTTTGGACAGTAATAACCGACTAATTATGGTTCTAATGATTGTTCGCTAATGATCCCCTTGTACACCATCGATTACCGTTGTTGCAGTCTTCTTGTATATTCACTGTTCGTCTTGCGAAGTATGATGTTGAGAATCTCCTCCAAAAATCCGATGGGAAAAATATGGAAAGAATGATAAAGATATGTTGCTAAAACTCCTTTAAACCTAGTGGAAAAAATAATAAGGAGAAAATGATGCAACATATAGTTATTATTGTCTCTTGATAACTCATGTGAGAAAAACC
This sequence comes from Aegilops speltoides, assembly GCA_021437245.1. Taxonomy (NCBI): domain Eukaryota; kingdom Viridiplantae; phylum Streptophyta; class Magnoliopsida; order Poales; family Poaceae; genus Aegilops; species Aegilops speltoides. The sequence continues at coordinate 442,070,245 of CM038146.1, forward strand.
TTCGAAGAAGGAGAAAAAATAATTAGTGAGTCTAGAGAACAATAAATATGCTTTGGATACTTCCTTCTAAAAACCTTGATATATATGGAAAAAAAATAGAAAGCATAGCGTATGATCTTCTAAAGATATTGCCTTATTAATGAACTTGTACATTCTAGATAAGGCTACACATCCCAAAACATTGGTAAAAACACTAACAACGCATATATGAACAACATGACCCCCCCCCCTCTTTATAGCAACGCTTTTTTCCAAATCATGTGATTGCTTAGCGACCGCTCCACCAACATCGACAGGGGCAAGGCCGCTGCCAGGGCTTCATCGGTAGTGGCCAAGGCGGCTCTCCACACGACGCAACAGGAGGCGGAGCGGCTCCTCTGCGAGCGGCAGGCAGCCGTTGGACAAGGCAGTCGCGGCCTACCGGCGCCCTTCCGCCGCTAGAGGGACGACCATGATGGTGGCGGTGAGACAGTACATGGCAGCCACACGTACAAGGTGGTCGTCTGTAATAGGGTTTATATTTTTTATATAGTTCTTAGTTAAATAGTTAAAAAATTGTCAAATCATATCTGAACTTTAATAAAATTTGCAGTGTTTGCATGAATTTCGTCTGCTTTGGTTTAACCGTATTTGAAATGTATGCGGATGGCGTTGCATGCCGGCTCCAGCATCCGTGTCCGCAAACCGGCCCCATGTCTACCGGAGCAAATTTGCGGGTCATGCCCTTATATGAGTAACTTTGGTAGATCGCAAGGTCGGACTGCTGTCTCGCTTGGATCTGGACCAAAGGAAGTTTTGAACATTGCTCGGCCAGATTGTAATCCATAATTTTGGGTAATGCAAGAGTTATTTTGCAAAAGAAAAAAAAGGAAAGACGATCAGATTTTTATTTAGCTTATCAATATCAAAACAAAAGTACAAAAATATGTACATAACCATCACCAATGAAAGAAATCTAACCGAAAACTAAGTACATCATCCTTTTTCACATGATGAAAAAGGCCGGAGCAAGGGCTAGACACACCTTTCTTTTGTGACGAAAATATGGCCCTAGGGCCATATTTCATTGATTAATCAGAGCGGAGAAAATGCAGTTACAGAGTTACAGAACAGTGGAGGCAATCATGGCGATACTAGATGTATCCCTGGTCTCAGACGGAGCAATCACCTACAGCTTAGCAAAAATACACTGGCTCCGGGAGGTCGCTGGCTCGCTGCTGGCTCGTCCGAAAATTCATAAGAACACGTAAACTCATCCCTTCCTCGTCTTCCTTCTCCCTCGCCGCCGCCAGGGGACGCCGCCGAACAAAGCCTGCACGTGCGTCGGCGGCGGCGGGGCTCCCTCCCCCCTCACGAGGCTCCTGGGCGGCACGGGACGGCCGGCCCTCGCGGGCGGCGCTGCTCGGGCGACAGTCGGCCGCGGCAGATCCGGGGGGGCTCGCGCAGGGCGCAAGGGCGCTTAGCGGCGGCATGGTTCTGCGGCTCCTCCTCATCCCGACCGATGGCGCCGCGGGCGCCGGCTCTCGTGGCGTGTGGCGGGTACGCGAGGGTGGTCGGCGCGTTTTCCTCCCCGATCCGATGGCTCCACGGTGGAGCGGTGCTCGGGCGGTTGGCTTCGCAAGCGGTGGCGACGCTGATCTCGGCGGCGCCGGCGCGTGCAAAGCGGCGGCGGTCCTCGTGGCGCGGTCGGTGGCTCGCCTCGACCCGGACGACGCGGGGATGGCGGCGGCGCGTGGCGGGCGATCCGATGCGGTGGTGCCGCTGCTCGCCGATATGCCGGTACTCTGTGGTCCGCCTGGCGGTGCTAGTGGTGACGGCGGCTCGGCACGAGTTGAATCCTTCGAATCGATCTGGTGAAAGCTTGCCTTCGCCATCGCAAAGTATGGCGGTGGCGGCGCTTATCTGCGCTGCTTTATTGAAGGCATCGCTAGGAGAAGTTCAAGGCCATTCTTCGCTACCTCCGGGAAACCCGGATCGGATGATCGGATGACGGCGGCGCTCGATGTCGCTCCTCCCTTGGGGGCGTCATTCTTGGAGGTACACATGTGATCGAGGGACCAAAGGACGCATTCTTTGGTGGAGCGGTGCTTCATCCTACACACTGATGGCGACGGATCTTGACGGCGTGGCGCAGTGCAGATTCGGAGTTCGTTGTGGGAGGATGGGCTCGCGCAGGAGGACGACGCTGTCAGACGTTGTGGTGGCGTTGATGGTAGAAAGACTTGGCACGGTACATGCAACAGTACAACTCTGGCAGGCGTCCTGGTTGAGGAGAGCGCCGGACTGGTAGGTGCCCCATACCCGGCAGGCGTCCTGGTTGGGACCTCAGGTCTTAGATGGTTAGGTTTGGCTGCGATGTCTGCTTTGGTATTAGGCTCGCACTATCGAGAGGTCCTATGTGCGCATTTTGCACGAATAGCGTTTGCGCGCGACGCACATAGGAAGCCTCCGAGTGGGCCGCCCACTACAAGGATCCCGAGGTGCGTGTACAGCAAAGAAAAAATCGTGAAACCGTAAATGACGCCAGAGGAATCGAACCTACGACGCCCCTATACTAAACAATCGCCGCTAACCACCGGACTAAACGATCTGATTCGAACGATGACGCATGGCTACTACATTTAACACCATCTATTGCGGATATTTCCCTTGCATGTTCTTTCCTGCACGTAATCGCATCATATAGATTTGAATATGTGATTTTTGGAGGAAAAGCTGGAACATGATTTGAAATACCCGAATAATTTCGAAATTTGTGAACAAAATTTGAAAACGCAAAATATTTATCAAAATTACGAACAATTTTTCAAAACACGAACATTTTTTGGAATTACGAACAATTTGTTCAAAACACAATTTTTTCAAAAGTTCAAAAAACCTGAACATTTTTGGAATATGTGAACAAAATTGGACAAGCTGGAACATTTTTTGAAATTAGAGAATATTTTTCGAATTTATGACAAATTTTAGAAACGAGAACACTTGTCATAAATAAGAGCGTCAAAACTTGTAAATATGAATATATTTTGAAATTTGCAAACAAATTTTGAAAGGGAACATTTTTTAATTTGTGAACAAAATTTGAAAACACGAACATTTTATAAATTTGTGAACAAATTTGAAAAGCTGGAATACTTTTTTTAATTTCTAAACATTTTTCGAATGCAAACAAAATTTGAAAACATGGAGAATTTTGAATTTGTGAACAAAAATAAAAAATTGAATTTGCAAACAATTTGTGAAAACTTGAACAAATTTTGAATTTGTGAACAAAATTTCAAAACAGGAACAAAATTTTAAATGACGGACATATTTTAAAGGTTGAGAACAAAATTTGGAAAAACGAACAATTTCTAAACATGAAATCTTGAAAAAAGAGAAAAACTCAAAAAAAGGAAAGGAAAAAAACAGAAAAGGAAAAAAGAAAAGAAGAAAAAAAACAGAAAATTGAAAAACGAAAAAAAACACAAAATTCGCTTCAGGGAACCTTCTAGAAGGTTCCCCAAACCGGTTAAAACCGGCTGGGAAAGTCTAGAAGGTTCCCAAAACCGGAACTCTTGCCTACAGTGGGAGATGGGCCGGCCCAGTTGATCGCTCCCCTGTGCGATTGCTCGACTGCTTGACGCAGAGAGCGTCAAATAGGATTTTCCCAGACTATCTGCGCCCCTTCATCAATTCGATAGGTGTAGCGACAGTTGTTGCTTAAACGGTGGCTTTAGTCTTGTTGTTATATGGCTTTGTAAGGTCTTGTGAGAATAATTAATAAAATGGCTATATGCATCGCCCAGATGCAGAGGCCGGGGGTCATCCTTCTTTTCTAAAAAAACATAAACTCATCCTAGTCTCAGACGGAGCAATCACCTTCTCCAATTCATAAGGAGAACACGTAAACTCCGGTCGTACATAGATTGTAAGCTGGAGAGGCAAACATAGGCAAATACGTAGAAGATGGAGAGGCCTTGACCTTCGAATAGTCTGCCTAAAAGAACCCACAGCAACTTAATCAGCACACAGGAAAGAATCATCAAGACAGGTTCCTCCCAGCGTATATAAAGGCCAATGCCCCATCGCGCCGCCGCCTTGAGGTGCTCCGTGAGCCTTGCCGTCGCCATCGCCCTCGAAAACTTTGAGATGGAAGCAAACGAAACAGTCGTGTCGATCGCGTATGGATTGTGGTCTGGGAGGGAGGGAGGTTGGAAGCCAGCCCCCGATGTACGACTATTTATAGATTACAAGAAAAAAGGCCTAGGCTGCTCGTTTTGGAAGCCGAAACGGCAATGAACATGGATCGAGCTCCGAACCTTCCTCTGAATCCGGATCCTAGAAGAGCGCGCCCGACGCCGGATCTCCGGCTCGTACACGATTCCTGTCTTCAGACTAGCCACAATGCATAGTAACATACGTTAGTAACATACACAAATCCCTAGACTATGTTATTACCTTCATAGTGGGTAGTAACATAAGTGTGGTAACATGCAAAGCTTCATTTATTAGGTTATAGACTCATATTGCATTGGGATATGTGATGTTACAAAGAATTAGCTGTTATCAGAATCACCTCTCTCCTCATTAACTCATTGCCACATAAGCAAATTTGCTGAGTTGGACTCGATGTTACTGCTGAAGTTACTCCCACTGTGGCTAGTCTCAGTTGCTTGCTTGCTTCCTTTTTGCACACCAGTTGAACCTCGTCCCTGCTCCACGCGACCACGCCAGCTTCACGAGGTTGACGTGATCCGGCAAGGGTCGTGTACACCGCCAGGCTATTTCTTGTCATTTTTTCTTTTTTCAAATGATAACGCTCACACGTGTGGCATGTTTGCACATCGCCCACACTCATTGATCCATATTGATTCTGTTTTGCACGAATCCTAAAGGAATCAGTTAGAATTTGAGTGCCACGTGGGCATCATCGTGTGTGTGGGCGTTGGAGAGTTCGCCCACACGCCCCGCAGCACGCGGTTTGCCAGTTGCACTGTGTGAGCGAACTAGTTTCTGCCCACACAGCCATCACCTAGTCCACGCGGCGCGGGACGAACCGCTTCGCCACATGACACTCAGATGTTGTTGGATGGCAACCGCAGCCAGCGACGCGGCAACTGGATAAACACACATGGCAACTATGATTCGTTGCTAGACGGCAACTGCAGTTGCGCGTACGTGGCAACTAGGATAAACACACATGGCAACTGTGATTAACCATACGGGACAACTATGGTTGGACCACACGTGACAACTAGGTAAACACACATGGCAATTATTGTTTGACCATATATGGCAAGTAGTTAATCACAGACAGCAACTAGGGTTTGATTACACGCAGCAACTATCACAAATTAGACATGGCAACTACAATTAACCAAAACAGAGAGAGTTGCCATGCTTAACAGCTGCATTTATCATCCCGGATAACTACATCTGTCTTCCCGGATGGCAACTAAATCGTCATCCTGCGGGTACCTAATGTAGTTGCGCCAGGACGTATGGGCATATTTACTTCGTGCCACACGCGCGGGGTGGGGATGAATAATACTTGTTGGGCGTGTGACACGAAGTAGCTGCGCCGACACGTGTGGACAATTCTAATGTTCGCCCACACACAACCCGTGTGGACTGCCTCCTGCTCACTTCACACACGATATGTGAACGGATGTCTAGTATGCCATACGTGTGGGTGTTATCAGGACCCTTTCTTTTTTTTCGGGTGAATTTCTTGTCAATTGACAGAGCTAGGGCAGCCCAAAATCAGGTGTCTTTTTTTGCGAGGGAAATATGGTATTTCATTCAAGATCACAGAGTTACAATATTTAACAACAAGTTTCGAAATAAAAGGAGGGGATTGGTTAAGCCAGCACACAATGCTATCCTCAGATCTACCATAGTTCGCGAAGCTATGTGCAACCCTATTCTGGTCACGGGAAACTTTTACCGGAACAAAAACCCTATTATACATTAAACCTTTAATCTCCGTCAAGAGGTAACCATATACTGACTAGTCCAGAGACCCATTAGCAAGTGCGGCAAGAGCAACCACATAATCCGATTGAAGCTGAACAGGGAGATTCGAACCTTGGATAGTAAGACTTACTCCCTCCATAATCGCATGTATTTCCGCTTCTAGGGCCTCATTGCAATGGAAAATGTGCTGATATGCCGCAAACAAGACGACTCCCCTATCATCACGTAAGATCTTTTTTTAAACGGAGGCAAAAGCTTTGCCTCGTCTCATTAATTAAGGAGTAAGTAGGAGTAAGATTTTTTTTAACACAGTACAATCGAAGTCGCTCACATACACTCACCCCTATAAACGCAATCACACACCCACCCTACCTCTATGAGCACCTCACCCCTATCTTGAGATTGACGACGCAATCACACACCCACCCACAAAATACCACCAAGGTCAAGTTTGGGAATTCAACTCTGGTGGGCAGGTGCCTTTTGCAAAGGTCATTTTCACCTTCTCTCATGGTGACAAGCGGCAATGAAGTATGCGCGCCACTTGTTGCAATATGGAAGTTTTTTTGTAGAACTCTTTTCAAAATAATTTATCTCTTGAACCGAGCGTTCAAATTACGAACCATTTTCATTGTTCAATTTCTCGCATCCAGATCTTTGAAACTAGATCCCATGTTAGTAGGCTTTGATGAATTTTTTATGACGAAAATAAAAATTGGGAATCCAAACAAATGAAAATCAAAAGCAAAAAAATGAAAACCAGAGAAAAAGATCAAAAACTGGAAAAATGCGGAACCCGAAACACACTTTTGGAAGTATGCGCCACTTTTTATGGAAGTTTTTTGTAGAACTCTTTTCAAAATAATTTATCTCTTGGAAGCATAGCTATGCTTTTCTCTTTCGAAAAGCATAGTTGTGCCTGTCGCAGAAGCATAGGCTATGTTTTTCCCTATTCGGGAGTTGCTTCTCGTGAAAGCACAGCTTGTGTTTTTCTCTTTCTGGGAAGCATAACTGAGGGAGTCCTGGACTAGGGGGTGTCTGGACAGCCGGACTATCAATATCCGCCGGACTCCTAGACTACGAAGATAGAAGATTGAAGACTCCGGCTCGTGTCCGGAAGGTACTTTACTTGGCGTGGAAGGCAAGCTTGGCAATACGGATATGTAGATCTCCTACCATTGTAACCGACTCTGTGTAACCCTAGCCTCTCCGGTGTCTATATAAACCGGAGGGCCGTAGTCCATAGGACACAACATTACATCTCAACAATCATACCATAGGCTAGCTTCTAGGTTTAGCCTCATTGATCTCGTGGTAGATCTACTCTTGTACTACCCATATCATCAATATTAATCAAGCGGGGCGTAGGGTATTACCTCCATCGAGAGGGCCCGAACACAGGTAAAACATTGTGTCCCTCGTCTCCTGTTACCATCCGCCTAGACGCACAGTTCGGGACCCCCTACCCGAGATCCGCCGGTTTTGACACCGACATTGGTGCTTTCATTGAGAGTTCCTCTGTGTCGTCACCAATAGGCACGATGGCATCTTCAACCTTTGATGCTGTCCAGGGTGAGACTTTCCTCCCCGGGCAGATCTTCATATTCGGCGGCTTTGCACTGCGGGCCAACTCTCTTGGCCATATGGAGCAGATCGAAAGCTACGCCCCTGGCCGTCAGGTCAGATTCGGAAGCCTAAACTTCACGGCCGATAACCGCGAAGACTTGATCTTCGACGGACTCGAGCCACAGCCAAGCGCGCCGCACTGTGACGATGGGCATGACCTAGCTCTGCCGCCACACAGTGCTTTGGTGGCCGCACTTGAATCCGCCCCGGCCACTTGCCCGGAGCCGATCGCCCATAACGAGGGTCGGTGGATAGACGCTGCCGGGGCTTCAATATTCACGCGATGGAGCCGAATACCAATCTTGTCCCCGCGAACTCGTGATCCCGAGGCGCCGGACTCCTTGCGGATTCCGAGCCTCCGCTACCGCCAATTAAACCAGATTACGCCGGTTATGGAATTCACCGCCGCGACATCTTTCAACACTCGCTTTTGGCGATATCTTGAATTCTCTCAAGCATCTCTTGCTATCGGGGAATCGTGGCGGACTGTGGCGGGGCGGTTGGAGTTCGGACGACGAAGAAATTGAGCCCACCCACCACCCACTTTGTAGCCACCGCCGAGGATCTAACCGACATGCTAGACTACGACTCGACGCTTATGACGATCGGACGATCAGACCCAAATGGGACACCGGCGCCGATCGGACGCTACATGGTGGATCCCCAAAAGAAGGGGATGGCAGAAAGCCGGAGGAAGATTCTTTAAAGAAGCAACCTGGAAGACGGCGCCGCCTATCCCACCACAAAGTCATCCGACGTTTAATAACATGGTGGATACCCCAAAGAAGAATCAAAGGGGATGAAGAAGACGCCTCACGAAGCGGCGGAGGAAGATTCTTTAAACGAATCAAGCCCATGACGCGCCCGGCAAAATTCGCAAACGCGCTCACCGCTAAATCCACCACGGCAAGAATGGAGAATCCGGCACGGCAATAATAACACTACCCAAAGCGCAAGTGCGACCAGAAGAGGCCAAACCCCCACCGTCCAATGGCAGAATCTATGGACCCAAAAGAAGGAGGATGAAGAAATGCGCCCTGAGCTTTGCATGGTCCGACCCCACAAACCGTAGAGATTGGATATCAAAACCAATCACTTTCGACCACCGGATTATTCCAAAAGTGTTGAACCACGGGGCGGACTCCCGATATTGAATCCGATAATAGACGGACTACAATTCACAAACGTCCTAATGGGCGAAGGCGGTGACTTAAACCTGCTATATTCAAATACAATCATCCGGATGGGGATAGACCCTACCAAAATTCGACACAGCCGCACTTCCTTCAAAGGAGTTACGCCCGGCCCTTACGCCAAGTGCACAGCTCGATATTACTCGAAGTCGTGTTCGGATCACCGAACAATTTCCGGCGAGAAAGTTAATTTTCCATATCGTCCCATTTAAAAGTGAACATGAAGCACTATTAGGACGAAGGCTTTTGTCCGCTTCAATGCCATACCGCATTCGCATCTCTTACACTTAAGATGCCGGTCCACACGGCACTATTTCAAAGGCGAGGGTCATAAAGCCCCGGACTCGGATAGACGAATCCGGACTCAAAGCGAAGTTAGGGCTCCCTAGCCGCATACCCTTCCACAAGGGGCTGCGCGCAATTAATATCGGTTTCATATAAACCTACCCTTAATTATTTACGCTTATTCTTTTGCATTATTTTCGCATCGAACTGTTTTTGAAATGTTCCTCTCTTTTCTACAGATGAGCAACGTGCGTACCGTCCCGAGATAACGGCAACGGAGAACAGCGCAGCGAGCGTGCGGTAGGGACCCGTCGCAAGGTTTCTTTTGATTAAGACCCTCGTGGACCTTTTATTACTTGTCTCTTGTTGCTATATCAGCCTCGGCTTCTTCCTATAGCCGAGGCGGAGCTCGACGATTTGGCATAGGCCGTCGAAGACAACGCCCATACACGGACACAAGGGGCTTAGGGTATAATTCTGCCCGTTATCATAAAGTCCGAACACCTCGTGGAGTGTTCGCGTCTCAAGTTGGGCACTATATGCATCAGCTCGAATCATGTCTTTGGTCAAATGTTGGGTTTGCCCGCCCGTGTTTTGCTGCCTTACATTCCGTATCATCCAGCTAACGCGGCACCGGAGAACTATCTGCGATTGTGCCCCGGTTAATTTGGTGAGCACCTCGATGAAAGCCGAAACCGATCTGTCATGATGTAGCGAGAGTCCGTCACCACTTGATTGACTACGGAATGTTTAGAATTCCCGCTTTGACGAAGGGCGCTTCGGTCAGGCACATACGCACCCGAATCCGGAGATGTGCGGTGCCATTAGGGGCTATGTCGTAGCCCCACCCTCGAGCTCCATTGGCTAAGTGAAAGAGATAAAGCATTATAGTCCGGATTGCCTCGTTAAGCTCGCTACCACCTCCTTATAACAGACCGAGACGTCGATTAAAGTGTGAAAAAGCGCTATTTTGCGAACACCCCAGCACCTTGTGCATGGGGGCTGAAGCCGAAGACTGCATCTTTCAGGTTATACACAAGTATACTTAAAACGGCCGCAAGGAGAAGTACTATTACTTGGAAGCACAAGTATAAAAAGCATTCATACTATAATCATTCATAAACAAGTTAATGCGTTCAATTGAACGTTACATTCTTCGAAACCATCGCGACTCTATTATCTGGCGCCGCGCATAACTTCCGGAAATAATGTTGGCAGAAGCCGGTTCCATCCAACCTCGGCAGCAATAGCGGTGGCATCCATCTCCGGACATCTGCGCCTTCACACGGGCGAGCCATCCGCGCGCCTCTATGCAGGCCGACCGCTTCATCTCCTTGATATGCGGCACCGCCCCAAGGAACTGCTGCGATGAGGCCAAAATAGCTCGTTGCCTTGGACCTCTCGGCCATACATGGGCCACGATGTCGATCATAGCCAGCCGGACAGTCTATTCAGTTCGCCCATTCGCCAACTCGTCCGACAATGGGAGAGGACGATCCGGACTGTTGAATTGAGTCCAATATAACTCTTCCACCTCGTGATCCCCCTGGCTCCGGAAGTGCTTAACGGCGTCAGCCGCACTCGCAGCCAAGTCCATGTAGGGATCCTCCAAACTCCACTGCTTTTCAAATTGGGCATACCTGGCATCCATAAACCGGCGACGCATGAGAAATGGCCTGCCAGCCGTGATTTCTCCGGCTTGGCGCAGCTCCTCCTTCATAGCCCGCATTGCAGAGCGGGCATCCTTGGTCTCGGCGGTGGCCTTCTTTAGGCCTTCCCGCTCCAATAGGCGCTCCTTTTCAAGAGCCTCGCTACGGTCGGTAGCATCCTTTAAATTTTAGCCAATTCGGCCACTTCGCCTGCTTAGGCGGTCGCAGCCTTTTGGCCTTCAACTCCTCGGCCGCCCTCGCGGCGGCCGAATCTCGCCGGGCTTGCTCCTGGATTTTGCAAGCTCGGCCGAAGTCTCTCCACAGCAGCAAGACTGCTCAGATAAACAACACATAACTTATCGAGGAGGGCTTTAACCCACTCAATAAAACAGCTATGGAGAATTTATTTACCTTGCGACTCGTCAAGTCGCTGATTGACAAGTGCTATGTCAAGATCTCGCCATGTCCATTGCCGACTCCGATTAAAGAAAACGATCGATCCGCTGGCCCCGGACTATCCGCCACCATGTCGACGGCGTTATTTATTACCCGAGATGTCTAGATTTTCGATCCTCGACGCGCTGTCGTCTTCGACAACCTACCGAGTCTCGAGGGCTACTATCTATACAGCGCATCTTTATATGCACAACTGTTAAAAAGCAAAGGTGCGCTATTTTCGCATACCTCAAAACCCGCCCGGCAAGCTCATGGCAGCATCACGCAATCCGCTTTCGGACGAAATCCTTCAATCACCATACGCATTAACGCACGGTGATCTTCGAAATGGGCGCCTCTCAAGCAAACTCTTGATTCTCCCGACCGGCTCGGTGGGTGTTGAACTCTTGACCCCTCCGACTCGGGGCGCCCTCCGTGGCGACACTTCGGGCTCGCCCGCCTCATCTGGCGGCGCGTCGGACGGAGGTGTATCGCTCTCCATCATCTCCGGAAGAAGATCCCCCGAGAACGAACTCATCTGAGACGGCTGCAGATCCGAACTGCGATATAAATATTTCGATTACCTCTGAAGCATAAAACGAAGGTACTTTCTTATTTAACTTCTTCTTTCATACTCACGGCTCGTTGGAGGCTGGTCCTTGGCGATGATGTGCGTCCGGATTCTCTCCGGCGCCGGGCCTCCCGTGAGGATTTCTTCCCACGCTTGGGGGCTTTGACCTCCGGATCTTGAGGCGGCCCTCTTTTCCCTCTGAAGGAGGGATCCTTGGTCCTCTCCTCTTGATCGCCTCTTTGGACGAAGTATTAGCTCCTTTATCTCCCCATTGCCCCTTCGTGGGTGCGGCCTCCAACATTCGACCAGACGGGCTCCAGTCACGGTCTCTGGGAGGGGGGCCGGACACCTTATCAGCCTTGATCGCGCCACCCATTCCTGTAAAGAATAAAAAGGGTTATGAGATGATCTTTTGAAAGGCATACAAGCAGGATGTCCGGGCTCTGAGCTAGTTACCTGAGTATCCGGACGATCGCGGCTTAGTCCCGCATCCTCGGCCGAATCCGGACACGCCACTTGCGGTCCGAAGAACAACTCGTACATCTCCAGGGGTGTCGCCCCCATGAAATGCTGGAGGATACGAGGTCCCTCCGAATTGAACTCCCATAAACAGAGAGGACGACGTTTGCAGGGTAGGAGGTGCCTAGTTAGCATAACCTGCATCACCTTGACCAGATCGATCTCCCTTGTTTGGAGATCCCGAATCCGGCCCTGCAGTGCGGGCACGTCCTTGGACGGCCCCCAGTTGAGCCCTTGGTTGACCCACGACATCAGTTGCTGTGGAGGTCCCGGCGGAAGGAGGCGGCGGCTTTTGCTTGCGCCCTTGGAGCGGTGATGTAGAACCACTCCTGCTGCCACAATCCTGTTCCTCTTGGAAGGAACCTTGAGCCACGGGCATCGACCATCTTGCTTATGGTCGCCCGCCACACTCCTTCGGCGCCCCGATCATCTTCGGCTCCACCTTGAATGTTTTCAGCCACAGGCGAAGTGGGGATGATGATGCGAGGAAGGCTTCGCAGACAATAATGAATGCGGAGATATGGAGGATGGACTCGGAGCCAAGTCGTGGAAGTCCAGCCCATAGAAGAACAAGCCCCCTCACGAAAGGATCCGTCGGAAGCCTAATCCCGACGGAGGTGGGATCTGAAAATGACACATTCGCCGGGCTCGGGGCTGGCACGGCCTGCCAGTGGGTAGGCAACCTGTCTGAGACCGTGAGGCTGTGTACTTGGCCCCACGCAACTTCAATATGTCCTCCTCCGTGACGGAGGAGGGCACCCACCCCCCGGAGGTCGGAGCCGACATTGCTGTGGATCCGGCGCTCGAGTCTGAAGCTCTTGGTGTTGGAATTGGGAGCAGAGGAAAGATTCGATCGAGGTTAAGAGACAAGGACAGGCCTTGGTCCTCTTATAAAGGGAAATAATACCAAGGGCCGTCTCGTGACCGTTGAGATTCCCTTCGATAGAGGAGGCATGGCGGCGGAACGGTTGGGTTACCCACGCACGTATTGATGAGGATCCCGGAATAAAGGGAACACGATCTCTCGCTTGACGGGGCGTGCCAAGGAAGCCGCTTCGCTAAACGTGCTGAGGTGGATAGTAAAAACAATTAAAACGAAGGCTTGGCTGCGGTGTGATGTCATACCACATAATACGTCAGCAGATTGGATCGGTGTATGTGTTTTATTCTCTCTATGTTGGTGTGTGGAAATTATTTTGCAGAGCCGGACACTATCCTGGTGTTCATTATCTTCTCTGGATTATTCAAGGAAGGAACCCGTCTTGCAATGCCGAACATTATGCACGCCGGACTTATCGTCATTGAAGACTGGTTCAGGGGCTACTGAGGGAGTCCTGGACTAGGGGGTGTCCGGACAGCCGGACTATCAATATCCGCGGACTCCTGGACTACGAAGATAGAAGATTGAAGACTCCGGCTCGTGTCCGGAAGGTACTTTACTTGGCGTGGAAGGCAAGCTTGGCAATACGGATATGTAGATCTCCTACCATTGTAACCGACTGTAACCCTAGCCTCTCGGTGTCTATATAAACCGGAGGGCCGAGTCCGTGGGACACAACATTACATCTCAACAATCATACCATAGGCTAGCTTCTAGGGTTTAGCCTCATTGATCTCGTGGTAGATCAACTCTTTTACTACCCATATCATCAATATTAATCAAGCAGGGCGTAGGGTATTACCTCCATCGAGAGGGCCTCGAACACAGGTAAAACATTGTGTCCCTCGTCTCCTGTTACCATCCGCCTAGACGCACAGTTCGGGACCCCCTACCCAAGATCCGCCGGTTTTGACACCGACAATAACCTTTATTATGGAAAGCACAACTATACTTTTCATTTTCGGGAAGCACACAGACTAGAAACCAAAAACCAGACATAATAGTTGGTATAAATTAAATTGCCCAATGTTTCCAAACTAGTCCAACTTTGTACCTTTCTAGCATAAACCGTATACCTCAGAGAGGTTGTATTTTGTAAGCGTTTTGGGAAGCACAATTGTACTTCTTGTAATTATCTCGCGGGTACCCTCACAATCAACCCGACTGCTGTAACTCTCACGGGTACCCCTCGGGGCCGACCCAACTTCAACAAGGTTCTGAGGTAAAGTCAAGGTAAATGTGTGTCCATAACATCAAGGGGAAAATCTGAGGAATCATCCTCGATGGATTCCTACTCGTTGTAACCGTCAAGGTGAACTTGGAGGAATCACCCTCAAAGGGTTCACACTTGAGGTGTTGCATGACAGAGTCGTTATCGGGAGTGGTGAAGGAGGAATCACCCTCAATAATCCACGATCGATTAGCTACACTACAGATCATCAGGAGTGTGTTTCGAGGTATCACCCTCGACACTCGATAGTAGCTCTGCAGAGTCGTACAGCTAAGGGCGGTGTGCGGTGAGGTGTCGGTCTCTGCACATCGATCACATTGATTGAGTCATCCGGAAATAAAGCGGGGGCAACAGGGACAAGGTGAGGGTTAACTTATGGATCACTAACCAACCTATATTAAACATATAGGATATCAGATAAAGTACAATAGCAGGTTACAAAAGCATACTATGCATCAGAATAGGAGCTATCGAACAACAGTGGCAAAATATAATGCAAGCATGAGAGAGAAAGAATGGGCGATATAGGAATGATCAAGGGGTTTTTGCTTTCCTGGAAGCTCTGTCGAGAAGGAAAGGTCACAGTCAATGTAGTTGATCACACGGGCATCGGCAGCGGTCTCGGGGTCTACCGGAGAAGAAGAGGGGGAAGAAACAATAAATTCAAAGCAAACAAATGCATTGTTGGGGAACGTAGTAATTTCAAAATTTTCCTACACACACGCAAGATCATGGTGATGCATAGCAATGAGAGGGGAGAGTGTGTCCATGTACCCTCGTAGACCGAAAGCGGAAGCATTATGACAACGCGGTTGATGTAGTCGTACGTCTTCATGATACGACCGATCTTGGCACCGAACGTATGGCACCTCCGTGATCAGCACACGTTCAGCTTGGGGACGTCTCTCGTACTCTTGATCCAGTTGAGGCCGAGGGAGAGTTTCGTCAGCACGATGGCGTGGTGACAGTGATGATGAAGTTAGCAGCGCAGGGCTTCGCCTAAGCACTACGATGATATGACTGAGGTGTGTAACTGTGGAGGGGGCACCGCACACGGCTAAACAATGTCAACTTGTGTGTTCTAGGGTGCCCCTGCCCCCGTATATAAAGGAGCAAGGGGGAGACCGGCCACCCTTGGGGCGCATCAAGGAGAGGGGGGAGTCCTCCTCCTAGTGGGAGTAGGACTCCCCTTTCCTAGTCCAACTAGGAAGGAGGAAGGGGGAGGAAGGAGAGCAAGAGAGGGAGGAAAGAGGGGGCACCGCCCCCCCTCCTTATCCAATTCGGTCTCCCAAGGGGGAGGGCACGGCCAGCCCTAGGCCCTCTCCTCTCTCTCCCACAAGGCCCATGTTAGCCCATTAGTTCCCCCTAAAGGAAATATGCCCTAGAGGCAATAATAAAGTTATTATTTATTTCCTTATATCACGATAAGTGTTTATTATTCATGCTAGAATTGTATTAACCGGAAACATAATACATGTGTGAATACATAGACAAACATAATGTCACTAGTATGCATCTACTTGACTAGCTCGTTAATCAAAGATGGTTGTGTTTCCTAACCATAGACATGAGTTGTCATTTGATTAATGGGATCACATCATTAGAAGAATGATGTGATTGACTTGACCCATTCCGTTAGCTTAGCACTAGATCGTTTAGTATGTTGCTATTGCTTTCTTCATGACTTATACATGTTCCTACAACTATGAGATTATGCAACTCCCGTTTACCGGAGGAACACTTTGTGTGCTACCAAAGGTCACAACGTAACTGGGTGATTATAAAGGAGCTCTACAGGTGTCTCCAAAGGTACATGTTGAGTTGGCGTATTTCGAGATTAGGTTTTGTCACTCCGATTGTCGGAGAGGTATCTCTGGGCCCTCTTGGTATGCACATCACTATAAGCCTTGCAAGCAATGTAGCTAATGAGTTAGTTGCGGAATGATGCATTAGATAACGAGTAAAGAGACTTGCCGGTAACGAGATTGAACTAGGTATTGAGATATCGGTGATCGAATCTCGGGCAAGTAACATACCGATGATGACAAAGGGAACAACGTATGTTGTTATGCGGTTTGACCGATAAAGATCTTCGTAGAATATGTAGGAGCCAATATGAGCATCCAGGTTCCGCTCTTGGTTATTGACCGGAGACGTGTCTCGGTCATGTATACATAGTTCTCGAACCCATAGGGTCCGCACGCTTAAAGTTAGATGACAGTTATATTATGAGTTCATGTGTTTTGATGTACCGAAGATAGTTAGGAGTCCCGGATGTGATCACGGACATGACGAGGAGTCTCTAAATGGTCGAGACATGAAGGTTGATATATTGGACGACTATATTCAGACACCGGAATGGTTCCGGGGGTTATCGGATATATACCGGAGTACCGGGGGGTTACCGGAACCCCCCGGGGGGTTAATGGGCCTCAAGGGCCCAAAGTGGAGCAGAGGAGGGGCGGCCAGGGCAGGCCGCGTGCCCCTCCCCCTCTAGTCCGAATAGGACAAGGAGGGGGCGGCGCCCCCCTTTCCTTCCTCTCCTCTCTCCCCTTCCTTCCCCCTCTCCTACTTGGACAAGGAAAGGAGGGAGTCCTACTCCCGGTGGGAGTAGGACTCCTCCTGGCGCGCCCCCTCCTGGCCGGCCGCCCCCTTCCCCTTGCTCCTTTATATACGGGGGCAGGGGGCACCTCTAAACACAACAACAATTGATCCTTGAGATCTATTAGCCGTGTGCGGTGCCCCCTCCACCATATTCCACTGTGACAATATTGTAGCGGTGCTTAGGCGAAGCCCTGTGTCGGTAGAACATCATAATCGTCACCACGCCGTCGTGCTGATGGAACTCTCCCTCGACACTCAGCTGGATCGGAGTTCGATGGACGTCATTGAGCTGAACGTGTGCAAGAACTCAGAGGTGCCATGCTTTCGGTGCTTGATCGGTCGGGCCGTGAAGACGTACGACTACATCAACCGCGTTGTGTTAACGCTTCCGCTTTCGGTCTACGAGGGTACATGGACAACACTCTCCCCTCTCATTGCTATGCATCACCATGATCTTGCGTGTGCGTAGGAAATTTTTTGAAATTACTCCCTCCGGTCCTTTTTACTCTGCATATTAGGTTTGTCTGAAGTCAATCTCATTCAACTTTGACCAAATTTATATAAAAAATTATAGACATTCACATAACAACACCAATATCATTAGATTCATCTTGGAATATATTTTCATATTATATTTGTTAAATATTATAGATGCTAATAATTTCTAATATAAATTTGGTCAAACTTAGCAAAGTTTGACTTTCGGCAAAACCAATGTGCAGACTAAAAAGGACCGGAGGGAGTACTACATTCCCCAACAGTGGCATCCGAGCCTGGTTTTATGCGTAGATGTTATATGCACGAGTAGAACACAAGTGAGTTGTGGGCGATACAAGTCATACTACTTACCAGCATGTCATACATTGGTTCGGCGGTATTGTTGCATGAAGCGGCCCAGACCGACATTAAGCGTACGCTTACGCGAGACTGGTTCTACCGACGTGCTTTGCACATAGGTGGTTGACGGGTGTCAGTTTGTCCAACTTTAGTTGAACCGAGTGTGGCTATGCCCGGTCCTTGAGAAGGTTAAAACAGCACTAACTTGACGAACTATCGTTGTGGTTTTGATGCGTAGGTAAGAACGGTTCTTGCTCAGCCTGTAGCAGCCACGTAAAACATGCAACAACAAAGTAGAGGACGTCTAACTTGTTTTTGCAGGGCATGTTGTGATGTGATATGGTCAAGATGTGATGCTATATTTTATTGTATGAGATGATCATCATGTTTTGTAACCGAGTTATCGGTAACTGGCAGGAGCCATATGGTTGTCGCTTTATTGTATGCAATGCAATCACCCTGTAATTGCTTTACTTTATCACTAAGCGGTAGCAATAGTCGTAGAAGCAATAGGTGGCGAAACGACAACGATGCTACGATGAAGATCAAGGTGTCGCGCCGGTGACGATGGTGATCATGACAATGCTTCGGAGATGGTGATCACAAGCACAAGTTGATGATGGCCATATCATATCACTTATATTGATTGCATGTGATGTTTATCCTTTATGCATCTTATTTTGCTTTGATTGACGGTAGCATTATAAGATGATCTCTCACTAAATTTCAAGGTATAAGTGTTCTCCTGGAGTATGCACTATTGCGAAAGTTCTTTGTGCTGAGACACCACGTGATGATCGGGTATGATAGGCTCTACGTTCAAATACAACGGGTGCAAAACAGTTGCACACGCGGAATACTCAGGTTAAACTTGACGAGCCTAGCATATACAGATATGGCCTCGGAACACTGAGACCGAAAGGTCGAGCATGAATCATATAGTAGATATGATCAATATAGTGATGTTCACCATTGAAAACTACTCCATCTCACGTGATGATCGGACATGGTTTAGTTGATTTGGATCACGTGATCACTTAGATGATTAGAGGGATGTCTATCTAAGTGGGAGTTCTTAAGTAATATGATTAATTGAACTTAAATTTATCATGAACTTAGTACCTGATAGTATTTTGCTTGTCTATGTTTGTTGTAGATAGATGGCTCGTGCTGTTGTTCCATTGAATTTTAATGCGTTCCTTGAGAAAGCTAAGTTGAAAGATGATGGTAGCAATTACACGGACTGGGTCCGTAACTTGAGGATTATCCTCATTGCTGCACAGAAGAATTATGTCCTAGAAGCACCGCTGGGTGCTAGGCCTGCTGCAGATGCAACTGGCGATGTTAAGAACGTCTGGCAGTGCAAAGCTGATGACTACTCGATAGTTCAGTGTGCCATGCTTTACGGCTTAGAACCGGGACTTCAACGACGTTTTGAACGTCATGGAGCATATGAGATGTTCCAAGAGTTGAAGTTAATATTTCAAGCAAATGCCCGGATTGAGAGATATGAAGTCTCCAATAAGTTCTATAGCTGCAAGATGGAAGAGAATAGTTCTGTCAGTGAACATATACTCAAAATGTCTGGGTATAATAATCACTTGATTCAACTGGGAGTTAATCTTCCTAATGATAGTGTCATTGATAGAATTCTTCAATCACTGCCACGGATGGACAAGACTATTCCCGAGCTCTTCGCAATGCTAAAAGCTGCAGAAGTAGAAATCAAAAAGGAGCATAAAGTGTTGATGGTCAATAAGACCACCAGTTTCAAGAAAAATGGTAAAGGGAAGAAGAAGGAGAACTTCAAGAAGAACGGCAAACAAGTTGCTGCTCAAGAGAAGAAACCCAAATCTAGACCTAAGCCTGAGGCTGAGTGCTTCTACTGCAAGCAGACTGGTCACTGGAAGCAGAACTGCCCCAAGTATTTGGCTGATAAGAAGGAAGGCAAGGTGAACAAAGGTATATGTGATATACATGTTATTGATGTGTACCTTACTAATGCTCGTAGTAGCACCTGGGTATTTGATACTGGTTCTGTTGCTAATATTTGCAACTCGAAATAGGGACTACGGATTAAGCGAAGATTGGCTAAGGACGAGGTGACAATGCGCGTGGGAAATGGTTCCAAAGTCGATGTGATCGCGGTCGGCACGCTACCTCTACATCTACCTTCGGGATTAGTTTTAGACCTAAATAATTGTTATTTGGTGCCAGCGTTAAGCATGAACATTATATCCGGATCTTGTTTGATGCGAGATGGTTATTCATTTAAATCAGAGAATAATGGTTGTTCTATTTATATGAGTAATATCTTTTATGGTCATGCACCCTTGAAGAATGGTCTATTTTTATTAAATCTCGATAGTAGTGATACACATATTCATAATGTTGAAGCCAAAAGATGCAGAATTGATAATGATAGTGCAACTTATTTGTGGCACTGTCGTTTGGGTCATATTGGTGTAAAGCGCATGAAGAAACTCCATACTGATGGACTTCTGGAATCACTTGATTATGAATCACTTGGTACTTGCGAATCGTGCCTCATGGGCAAGATGACTAAAACGTCGTTCTCCGGAACTATGGAGCGAGCAACAGATTTGTTGGAAATCATACATACTGATGTATGTGGTCCAATGAACATTGAGGCTCACGGCGGGTATCGTTATTTTCTCACCTTCACAGATGATTTGAGCAGATATGGGTATATATACTTAATGAAACATAAGTCTAAAACATTTGAAAAGTTCAAAGAATTTCAGAGTGAAGTGGAAAATCATCGTAACAAGAAAATAAAGTTTCTACCATTTGATCATGGAGGAGAATCTTTGAGTTACGAGTTTAGTTTACATTTGAAACAATGCGGAATAGTTTCGCAACTCACGCCACCCGGAACACCACAACGTAATGGTGTGTCCGAACGTCGTAATCGTACTTTACTAGATATGGTGCGATCTATGATATCTCTTACTGATTTACCGCTATTGTTTTGGGGTTATGCTTTAGAGACGGCCGCATTCACGTTAAATAGGGCACCATCAAAATCCGTTGAGACGACGCCTTATGAACTGTGGTTTGGCAAGAAACCAAAGTTGTCATTTCTTAAAGTTTGGGGCTGCGATGTTTATGTGAAGAAACTTCAACCAGATAAGCTCGAACCCAAATCGGAGAAAAGTGTCTTCATAGGATACCCAAAGGAGACTATTGGGTACCCCTTCTATCACAAATCTGAAGGCAATACTTCTGTTGCTAAATTTGGATCCTTTCTAGAGAAGGAATTTCTCTCGAAAGAAGTGAGTAGGAGGAAAGTAGAACTTGACGAGGTAACTGTACCTGCTCCCTTATTGGAAAGTAGTTCATCACAGAAACTGGTTCCTGTGACGACTACACCGATTAGTGAGGAAGCTAATGATATTGTTCATGAAACTTCAGATCAAGTTGCTACCGAACCTCGTAGGTCAACCAGAGTAAGATCCGCACCAGAGTGGTATGGTAATCCTATTTTGGAGGTCATGTTACTTGACCATGGTGAACCTACAAACTATGAGGAAGCGATGATGAGCCCAGATTCCGCAAAATGGCTTGAGGCCATGAAATCTGAGATGGGATCCATGTATGAGAACAAAGTATGGACTTTGGTTGACTTGCCCGATGATCCGCAAGCCATCGAGAATAAATGGATCTTCAAGAAGAAGACTGACGCTGATGGTAATGTTACTGTCTACAAAGCTCGACTTGTTGCCAAAGGTTTTCGACAAGTTCAAGGGGTTGACTACGATGAGACTTTCTCACCCGTAGCGATGCTTAAGTCTGTCCGAATCATGTTAGCAATTGCTGCATTTTATGATTATGAAATATGACAAATGGATGTCAAAACTGCATTCCTGAATGGATTTCTAGAAGAAGAGTTGTATATGATGCAACCTGAAGGTTTTGTCGATCCAAAAGGTGCTAACAAAGTGTGCAAGCTCCAGTGATCCATTTATGGACTGGTGCAAGCCTCTCGGAGTTGGAATAAACGCTTTGATAGTGTGATCAAAGCATATGGTTTTATACAGACTTTTGGAGAAGCCTGTATTTACAAGAAAGTGAGTGGGAGCTTTGTTGCATTTCTGATATTATATGTAGACGACATATTGTTAATTGGAAATGATATAGAATTTCTGGATAGCATAAAAGGATACTTGAATAAAAGTTTTTCAATGAAAGACCTCGATGAAGCTGCTTATATATTAGGCATCAAGATCTATAGAGATAGATCAAGACGCTTAATTGGACTTTCACAAAGCACATACCTTGACAAAGTTTTGAAAAAGTTCAAAAATGGATCAAGCAAAGAAAGGGTTCTTGCCTGTATTACAAGGTGTGAAGTTGAGTCAGACTCAATGCCCGACGACAGCAGAAGATAGAGAGAAAATGAAAGATGTTCCCTATGCTTCAGCCATAGGATCTATCATGTATGCAATGCTGTGTACCAGACCCGATGTATGCTTAGCAATAAGTTTAGCAGGGAGGTACCAAAGTAATCCAGGAGTGGATCACTGGACAGGGGTCAAGAATATCCTGAAATACCTAAAAACGACTAAGGATATGTTTCTCGTTTATGGAGGTGACAAAGAGCTAGTCGTAAATGGTTACGTCGATGCAAGCTTTGACACTGATCCGAACGATTCTAAATCGCAAACCAGATACGTGTTTATATTCAACGATGGAGCTGTCAGTTGGTGCAGTTCTAAACAAAGCGTCGTGGTGGGATCTACATGCGAAGCGTAGTACATAGCTGCTTCGGAAGCAACAAATGAAGGAGTCTGGATGAAGAAATTCATATCTGATCTAGGTGTCATACCTAGTGCATCGGGACCAATGAAAATCTTCTGTGACAATACTGGTGCAATTGCCTTGGCAAAGGAATCAAGATTCCACAAAGAGGACCAAGCACATCAAGAGACGCTTCAATTCCATCCGGGACCAAGTCCAGGTGGGAGACATAGAGATTTGCAAGATACATACGGATCTGAATGTTGCAGACCCGTTGACTAAGCCTCTTCCACGAGCAAAACATGATCAGCACCAAGGCTCCATGGGTGCTAGAATCATTACTGTGTAATCTAGATTATTGACTCTAGTACAAGTGGGAGACTGAAGGAAATATGCCCTATAGGCAATAATAAAGTTATTATTTATTTCCTTATATCATGATAAATGTTTATTATTCATGCTAGAATTGTATTAACCGGAAACATAATACATGTGTGAATACATAGACAAACATAATGTCACTAGTATGCCTCTACTTGACTAGCTCGTTAATCAAAGATGGTTGTGTTTCCTAACCATAGACATGAGTTGTCATTTGATTAACGGGATCACATCATTATAAGAATGATGTGATTGACTTGACCCATTCCGTTAGCTTAGCACTTGATCGTTTAGTATGTTGCTATTGCTTTCTCATGACTTATACATGTTCTTACAACTATGAGATTATGCAACTCCCGTTTACCGGAGGAACACTTTGTGTGCTACCAAACGTTACAACATAACTAGGTGATTATAAAGGAGCTCTACAGGTGTCTCCAAAGGTACATGTTGATTTGGCGCATTTCGAGATTAGGTTTTGTCACTCCGATTGTCGGAGAGGTATCTCTGGGCCCTCTCGGTAATGCACATCACTATAAGCCTTGCAGGCAATGTAGCTAATGATTTAGTTGCGGAATGATGCATTACTTAACGAGTAAAGAGACTTGCTGGTAACGAGATTGAACTAGGTATTGAGATACCGACGATCGAATCTCAGGCAAGTAACATACCGATGACAAAGGGAACAACGTATGTTGTTATGTGGTTTGACCGATAAAGATCTTCGTAGAATATGTAGGAGCCAATATGAGCATCCAGGTTCCGCTATTGGTTATTGACCGGAGACGTGTCTCGTTCATGTCTACATAGTTCTCGAACCCGTAGGGTCCGCAGGCTTAAAGTTAGATGACAGTTATATTATGAGTTCATGTGTTTTGATGTACCGAAGATAGTTCCGAGTCCTGGATGTGATCACAGACATGTTGAGGAGTCTCGAAATGGTCGAGACATGAAGATTGATATATTGGACGACTATATTCGGACACCGGAATGGTTCCGGGGGTTATAAGATATATACCGGAGTACTAGGGGGTTACCGGAACCCCCGGGGGGGTTAATGGGCCTCATGGGCCTAAAGTGGAGCAGAGGAGGGCTAGGGCAGGCCGCGCGCCCCCTCCTCCTCTAGTTCGAATAGGACAAGGAGGGGGGAGGCGCCCCCCTTTCCTTCCTCTCCTCTCTCCCCTTCCTTCCCCCTCTCCTGCTTGGACAAGGAAAGGAGGGAGTCCTACTCCCGGTGGGAGTAGGACTCCTCCTGGCGCGCCCCCCCCTGACCGACCGCCCCCTCCCCCTTGCTCCTTTATATACGGGGGCAGGGGGGCACCTCGAGACACAACAACAATTGATCCTTGAGATCTATTAGCCGTGTGCGGTGCCCCCCTCCACCATATTCCACCTCGATAATATTGTAGCGGTGCTTAGGCGAAGCCCTGCATCGGTAGAACATCATAATCATCACCACGCCGTCGTGCCGACGGAACTCTCCCTCAACACTCGGCTGGATCGGAGTTCGAGGGACGTCATCGAGCTGAACGTGTGCAAGAACTCGGAGGTGTCGTGCTTTCGGTGCTTGATCGGTCGGGCCGTGAAGACGTATGACTACATCAACCGTGTTGTGATAACGCTTCCTCTTTCGGTCTACGAGGGTACGTGGACAACACTCTCCCCTCTCGTTGCTATGAATCACCATGATCTTGCGTGTGCGTAGGAATTTTTTTGAAATTACTACGTTCCCCAACACCCCGGGGGTTTCGATAACCCTCCGGCACTCCGATAAATATCCGGTGACCCCCGGAACTCATCCGGTGTCCGAATATAGTCGTCCAATATATCAATCTTTATGACTCGACCATTTCGAGACTTCTCGTCATGTCCATGATCACATTCGGGACTCTGAACTATCTTCGGTACATCAAAACACATAAACTCATAATACTGATCGTCACCGAACTTTAAGCATGCGGACCCTACGGGTTCGAGAACTATGTAGACATGACCGAGACATGTCTCCGGTCGATAACCAATAGCGGAACCTGGATGCTCATATTGGTTCCTACTTATTCTACGAAGATCTTTATCGGTCAAACTGCATAACAACATACATTGTTCCCTTTGTCATCGGTATGTTACTTGCCCGAGATTCGATCGTCAGTATCTCAATACCTAGTTCAATCTCGTTACCGGCAAGTATCTTTACTTGTTCTGTAATACTTCGTCCCGCAACTAACTCATTAGTCACAATGCTTGCAAGGCTTATAGTGATGAGTATTATTGAGAGGGCCCAGAGATACATCTTCAAAACACGGAGTGACAAATCCTAATCTCAATCTATGCCAACCCAACAAACACCTTCGAAGACACCTGTAGAGCACCTTTATAATTGCCTTTTTACATTGTGACGTTTGGTAGCACACAAAGTGTTCCTCCGGTATTTGGGAGTTGCATAATCTCATAGTCTGAGGAACTTGTCACTACTAGGAAAAACCTTACCAGTAGCGTGGGTTTTTGGACTACCAGTAGCGTAGGTTCCCACGCTACTGCTATGATGCTACAGCTATTTTTTAGTAGTAGCATGTGTTTTACTCCACGCTACTGCTAAATAGACATACCAGTAGCGCTGGTGCCCCACGCTAATAGTATCCCACACCCACGCTACTAGTAAAGGAATAGCAGTAGCGCTTTTATGATACACCCACGCTACTAATAACAAATTAGGATTTAAAGAAAATAAAAGTCTACCTATTTCAGTTTAGACATGCATTTCACAATACATACATGTTATGCATACAGTCAATCATCAATCATACATATCTGATGTAGATAATTAACACACGCACACACGCACGCGCGCGCACACACACACAATATATGCCACGCGTCTATGTCGTCGGCGTCGGCACCTCCACAAGGCCGTGTTGATGGTGTTGATGTCGTCGTCGCTGCCGCCGCAGCACCATGATGATGTCGTCGTCTTCGTCGCCGCCGTAGCCCTGTGTCGATGCCGATGTCGTCGTCATCATCATGGCAGCAGCCCAATGTTATCAGGCTGCATATAGTTGTAGAGCATTTCAGCCTCCTCATAGTTATCAGGCTGCATATAGGCCCAGGCGAGGTTACCCAACAACCTTCAAGACAAAGCAGAGCCTTAGAATGGCGTTTGTGGGACAAATGAAGATGTACGAAAGACTTTTATTACCTTGCCTTTTCATCCCCCAAAGAGAGATAGACTACTCTTCCATGAGATTTAGACAGCTTTGCTTTCCACCGGCCAGAAGCTAGATCCACATCAACCATTCTCAGCTTCACTATCAGCATTTCAATCTGTTCTTTGTCCTACCGCATTTCTTGTTCAACACAGACGAAGATTGTTATAAATACTAGGCTACCAATTCATACACGAATGTGATATGGGTTCATTATTAGATTATATACGTAAATTTACAGGCCCGAGATACCTTGTATAGGTCAAGAAGAATATTGTCAAGAGACTCCCGAGCTTCATTTGGACAATGGTCACGGAAGGATCTTATCGCATCGATGGCTTCTTCAGCCCGGTTTGCTTGTTTCAGTACAGTAGCCATATCCTTCAATGCACTCTCAATTGTTCACCACTGTTAAGAGCTGCTCAGAACAATGGAACTGCCTTGTTTGGATCCTTTGCAATTAACTGGAATAATAGAAGCAAAGTGAGGAAGCAAAGTTAGACACAAGCTTATCTTACGAAAGCTTTTACGATCAAGATTGTAAATGCATCTTGATTGATTCACAAGTCTGAAAGTGCCACCGATAAAAAATACACTGTGTAAACACAGGTAATGCACAAAGAGTGTGGTTTTCTGTAGCTCAGGCTATACGGTACCCCTTATCTTTGCCATCCATTTATGCATCAAGATCCGTGCAGACACATTTGTCTTTTTTGTTTCTCTCAAACGACACAACATATGAACTTTAACTTTTGCAGAACAACAATACATTCTAACTACAATCTAGGAAAAAAACTTTCAGATTTTTTCATGCATTTTAAATACTTGAAATAATATTTTTATTCAAAGCAAATCTTATTTTGTATATTTATATCAGACCAAAAAATCTGAAAGTTTTTTCACACATTGATGTTCTAATGTTTGTTCGATCTGCAAAGTTTGAAGTTCATATGTTGTTTCGTTTTCGAGAAACAAAAAAGAGAAATCTTCTTGTTGTTAGTTAGTTGGAGAGTACGGATCTCAAAGCAAGGTTGGAGGGTTGAGGATAAGAGGTTCCATGTAGCCTGAGCTACAAAGAAACTTTGTGATGCACAAAAGCATTTCAGTCCATCAGGCAGAATGAGCACCTGTTACAACTACTAGTGAGACACACATAGTGCAATAGACCATCACATCTTGCCAAACCGTTTCGTTATAATCGTTTGATACAACAGACTTCCACGTTCACAATCATAGTGTTTAGGATACCTATTTATTTTCTAAGATCAGTGCTTTAGCCTGCTACACTAGAAGCAATACCAACTGCTACTTTCTACTCTCCTCATACGTGAGAGGAATAAGTAAATCAAACACTCATACACATTCAACGCCACCCTCCATGATCCAAGTAGTTATCAATTAAACAGGGGAAAAACTAATAAATAATTCTTTTTACACCACATGGAAAACCGAAATCCATCAGCCACAATGTGTGCCATACTGCCGAGCATGGCTAGTAATAACTATGGCAACAAAACAAGGTTGTCCAGGGAATTTCAGACATAACAGCACTTAGAGCTCTCGTCTGCTGAGCTAGATGGCGGTGCTCCTAAACCTAAAAGGCGCATCTGCACTCTAACAGCAGTGTTAGATAACTTACCAGAATCTGATGACTGGGAGCAATGGCAACACAAAACTATCGAAGAAAACTGCCTGCAAACATGTATCCATATTTATGGAGCAGAGTTCATGCATCAATGTAGATGTAGCGTACCAAATCAATGGAATATGAACCAAAATAGCAGAATATAGATTCAAAATCTGACCAATAAGCAAGAAAGAGGAACCAAGTGCGCCGCTGAACTGATTTTGTTGCTTGGACAGCCAAGTCGTTAAGGTCAAGGAGCCTCAGACCAGCATCATGGGCTTGGTTAAGATCAAGGAGCAACTTTTCTTATCAGTAGAGTTTAGAAGAGGAGGAAAGAAAGGAAGAGAGAAAAGCTAAGACCAAGAGAGCAACTATTCTAAACTGAACCAGGTAAAGCAATATAAGTATCTATAAATAAAGGGCTATATCCTTTAAACCAATGATACTGTTAATTACTAAGCATGTAAAATAAACATCTGATATAACTAAAGCAATAAAAGAAGTGTCACCACATGTAACTACCGGGACTATGTGATGTGCAATATACAACTAAACCACTAAAAGATGATGTACTAAACAGAACAAGAAATACCAGTACATGGTAATTAAATAAAAACTAATATGTATTAAACACAGATACCATCTTGAAGAGTAACAAGTGACCAACAAGAATATAAGCATGTAATTATACTTGCAGCAAGAGAAACTGAAATAAAAGGAACATTTAAATAACAAGAACTACATCAGAACTAGATCATGACCACAAGTTGATCACAGAGTTAGAGTAGCATCAATTCCACAGGAACACATCTATATGCATGGTAGGTTAATGGTTTAACTATCAATTAAGGATATAGTGCTAGTATATCAAACAAGTTCACATAGGACCACCAGCAGCATATAGGACCACCAGCAGCACCAAATCCCCAGTGACTAGTCCATAGGCATGAACTAGAACTAGAGTATGGACTAGTGGATCAACAGGAGCATTAGCACATCAACAAATCTAGGCCCAAATATGAACCCTAAACAGTAACCAACTACCCCAACTAATTTCAGTAAAGCACAAATCAAGTAGCAGACCATAGCCATCAATCCAAGCGTCCTCAAAAATATAAGTCATATTACCAGTACACGAAGAGGACCAAGATCACCGCGGCCATGGTCTAGGCGAGAGAGGCAGATGGGGCGAGAAGGAGAAGCTCACCATGAAGGGGTTATAGCCGAGGCCATGCATCGCCACCGCCCATGTGGTTGCGGTGTGGCCAACTCACCGCCGTCACACGGCGGCAGGAGGCGAGGTACGCGAAGCCGTGGAGAGGCAGGCGACCGCCGCATTGCCAGCGACCACTGGGCCGCATCAGTGACACGTGCGACACCTAGGCATAGCCAGAGGCGAGCCACATCGGAGCAAGGCGCCGGAACCACGCCAACGACCTAGCCCCGCAAGCACCGAAACCCTAGCGAGGTTTGACCGAAGCGAGCGAGCACACGAGACAGAGGAAAGCAGATCGAAGAGGTGGAGCAGGTAGAGCTCGGTGAGGGGGAGCCGTGGGTATGTGATACGTCTCCAACGTATCTATAATTTTTTATTGTTCCATGCTATTATATTACCCCTTTTGGATGTTTATGGGCTTTATTTTACACATTTATATCATTTTTGGGACTAACCTACTAACCGGAGGCCCAGCCCGTATTGCTGTTTTTTTGCCTATTTCAGTATTTCGAAGAAAAGGAATATCAAACGGAGTCCAAACGGAATGAAACCTTCGCGAGCGTGTTTTTGGAATGAACGTGATCCAGAGGACTTGGAGTGCAAGTCAATAAGCAGCCGAGGCCTCCACGAGATAGGAGGGCGCCCCCACTATAGGGCGCGCCCCCTGTCTCGTGGGCCCCTCGGGCGGCCACCGACGTACTTCTTCCTCCTATATAAGCCTCACGCCACTCGAAAACATCCAGGGAGCCAACGAAACACAATTTCCACCGCTGTAACCTTCTGTATCCGCGAGATCCCATCTTGGAGCCTTCGTCGGCGCTCCGCCAGAGGGGGAATCGACCATGGAGGGCTTCTACATCAACACCATAGCCCCTCCGATGAGTTGTGAGTAGTTTACCACAGACCTACGGGTCCATAGTTATTAGCTAGAGGGCTTCTTCTCTCTTTTTGGATCTTAATACAATGTTCTCCCCCTCTCGTGTGGAGGTCTATTCAATGTAAACTCTTTTTGCGGTGTGTTTGTCGAGATCCGATGAATTGTGGGTTTATGATCAAGTTTATCTATGAATAATATTTGAATCTTCTGAATTCTTTTATGTATGATTGAGTTACCTTTGCAAGTCTCTTCGAATTATCAGTTTCGTTTGGCCTACTAGATTGATCTTTCTTGCCATGGGAGAAGTGCTTAGCTTTGGGTTCAATCTTGTGGTGTCCTTTCCCAGTGATAGCAGGGGCAGCAAGGCACATGTTGTATTGTTGCCATCGAGGATAAAAAGTTGGGGTTTATATCATATTGCTTGAGTTTATCCTCTACATCATGTCATCTTGCTTAATGCGTTACTCTGTTTTTATGAACTTAATACTCTAGATGCAGAGGCGGAGTTGGTCGATGTGTGGAGTAATAGTAGTAGATGCAGGCAGAGTCGGTCTACTTGTTGCGGACATGATGCCTATATACATGATCATGCCTAGATAATCTCATAATTATTTGCTTTTCTATCAATTGCTCGACAGTAATTTGTTCACCCACCGTAATACTTATGCTATCTTGAGAGAAGCCACTAGTGAAACCTATGGCCCCCGGGTCTATCTCTTATCATATTTGCTTCCAATCTACTTTTATTTGCATCTTTACTTTTTGCATCTATATTATAAAATACCAAAAATATATTTATCTTATCATACTATCTCTATCAGATCTCACTTTCGCAAGTGCCCATGAAGGGATTGACAGCCCCTTTATTGCGTTGGTTGCGAGTTCTTTGTTTGTTTGTGTAGGTGCGTGGGACTTTTGAGGAGCCTCCTACTGGATTGATACCTTGGTTCTCAAAAACTGAGGGAAATACTTACGCTACTATTGCTGCATCCCCCTTTCCTCTTCAAGGAAAACCAACGCAAGCTCAAGACATAGCAAGAAGGATTTCTGGCGCCGTTGCCGGGGAGGTCTTCGCTCAAGTCAAGACATACCAAGTACCCATCACAAACCCATCTCCCTCGCATTTACATTGTTTGCCATTTGCCTCTCATTTTCCTCTCCCCCACTTCACCCTTGCCGTTTTATTCGCCCTCTCTTTCCCAATCTCCTCCTCTCTTTTTCGCTTGCCCGTTGTTTGCTCGTCGTTATGTCTAGTTCCTTATCCGCTCGTATGTCTCCCAAGTTTGAAGTTCTTCACTTCAAGCAAAGGAAAGGAGAAAACTTAAAAGATGCTTGGTATAGGATGATGGAATCTTATCGCAAGTGCACCCTAGAGGTGAACTTTAGAATTCTTCTTCGCAATTTTTATGTTGGGTTTAATATGACGCATAGACAACTCTTGGATTGCATTGCCAAGGGAAATTTCATTGAAATTGATCCCAGTATTGCGCATGAAATTATAGAGGGAATAGTGGGAACACTACCTCAAAAGGGAGGATCACATCCTACCCAAGAAGAAACCCAAGTGTTTGGAAAGATTTGCGAGGTAACAAAAATATTACAAAAGTGTCTTGAGCCTCTTAAAAGTGTTAGCGGAAATCTTCACCGCATGAATATGTTGATTACTCTTTGCAATAAGCGGTTGGATTCTTTAGATATAAAAATTTCTGAGTATGAAGGGAGGCGGAAAGAACCTCCGGGATTTGAACATGACTCCGCTAAAAAACTGAAAAATCAAAGATGGCACTACTTAGATCTATCTTCGCTTTTATGCCTAGCTAGGGGCGTTAAACGATAGCGCTAGTTGGGAGGCAACCCAATTTTCCTTGTGTTTTTTGTTTTTGTTCCTGTTTAGTAATAAATCTTGCATCTACTTTCTGTTTAGATGTGTTTTTATCTTTTAATTAGTGTTTGTGCCAAGTAGAACCTATAGGATAACCTATGATGATAGTTGATTTGATTCTGCTGAAAAACAGAAACTTTATGCGCGCATGAATTTAGTTTTGTTAAATCACAGAGAAACGTGCTTTTGCGTTGATTCTTTTGCTGCTGATCAATAGACAAATTGTCCAGGACTTACTATTTTTTTAGGATTTTTAGAGTTCCAGAAGTTTGCGTTAGTTATAGATTGCTACACACTGTTCTGTTTTTGACAGATTCTGTTTTTCGTGTGTTGTTGGCTTATTTCGATGCATCTATGTCTAGTAAATTAGTTTGTAAACCATAGAGAAGTTGGATTACAGTAGGTTTAACACCAAAATAAATAAAGAATGAGTTCATTACAGTACCTTTTGTGGTGGTTTTGTTTTCTTTCACTAACGGAGCTTATAAGATTTCCTGTTGAGTTTTGTGTTGTGAAGTTTTCACGTTTTGGGTAAAGCTTTTATGGACTATGGAATAAGGAGTGGCAAGAGCCTAAGCTTGGGGATGCCCAAGGAACCCCAAGATATTCAAGGATAGCCAAAAGCCTAAGCTTGGGTATGCTCCGGGAAGGCATCCCCTCTTTTGTCTTCGTTCATTGGTAACTTTACTTGGAGCTATATTTTTATTCGCCACATGATATGTGTTTTGCTTGGAGCGTCGTGTATTATATTAGTCTTTGCTTTTTAGTTTACCACAGTCATCCTTTCTGTACACACCTTATGGGAGAAGCCTACTTGATTAGAATTTGCTAGAATACTGTATGTGCTTCACTTATATCTTTTGAGCTTGATAGTTTTTGCTCTAGTGCTTCACTTATATTTTTTAGAGCACGGTGGTGACTTAATTTTTGTAGAGATTGCTAGTCTCTCATGCTTCACTTATATCTTTTTGAGAGTCTTTTAGAATAGCATGGTATTTTCTATGGTTATAAAATTGGTCCTAGAATGGTAGGCATCCAAGTTGGGTATAATAAAAACTATCATAGGAGTCCTAGAATGGTAGGCATCCAAGTTGGGTATAATAAAAACTATCATAGGAAGTGAATTGGATGCTATGATCAATTTTATGCTTGATGATTGTTTTGAGATATGGAGGTAGTGATATTAAAGTCATGCTAGTTGGGTGATTATGAATTTAAAGAATGCTTGTGTTGAAGTTAGCAAGTCCCGTAGCATGCACGTATGGTTAAAGTTGTGTAACTAATTTGAAACATGAAGTGTACCTGGCTTGTGCATCCTTATGAGTGGCGATCGGGGACGAGCGATGGTCTTTTCCTACCAATCTATCCCCCTAGGAGCAAGCGCGTAGTGCTTGATTTTTTATGACTTCTAAATTTTTGCAATATGTATACGAGTTCTTTTGACTAATGTTGAGTCCATGGATTATACACACTTTTACCTTTCCGCCATTGCTAGCCTCTTCGATACCGTGCATTGCCCTTTCTCACCTTGAGAGTTGGTGCAAACTTCGCCGGTGCATCCAAACCCCGTGATACGATAAGCTCTGTCACACATAAACCTCCTTATATCTTCCTCAAAACAGCCACCATACCTACCTATTATGGCATTTCCATAGCCATTCCGAGATATATTGCCATGCAACTTTCCACCGTTCCGTTTATCATCATCATGACATACTTTACTTTTGTCATATTGACATTGCATGATCATGTAGTTGACATCATATTTGTTGCAAAGCCACCATGCATTATTTTTCATACATGTCACTCTTGATTCATTGCACCATCCCGGTACACCGCCGGAGGCATTCATATAGAGTCATATCTTGTTCTAGTTTCGAGTTGTAATTCATATGTTGTAATCAATGAAAGTTTGACGATCATCATTATTAGAGCATTGCCCAAAAAGAAGAAAAAAAAGAAAGGCCAAAAGAAAAAAAAAGAAAGGCCCAAAAGAAAACAAAAAGAAATGAAAAGAAAAAGAAAAGAAAAGAAAGAAAATAAATAAAAAGGGCAATGTTACTATCTCTTTTTCCACACTTGTGCTTCAAAGTAGCACCTTGTTCTTTATGTAGTGAGTCTCATATATTGTGCTTCAAAGTAGCACCATGTTTTTCATATAGTGAGTCTCTTAAGTTGTCTTTTTCATACTAGTGGGAATTTTTCACTATAGAACTTGGCTTGTATATTCCTACGATGGGCTTCCTCAAATGCCCTAGGTCTTCGTGAGCAAGCAAGTTGGATGCACACCCACTAGTTTTCTTTTGTTGGGCATTCATTTATAGCTCTAGTGCACCCGTTGCATGGCTATCCCTGATCCTCATGTTGACATCAATTGATGGGAATCTACATAGCCCATTGGTTATCCTCGTCAATGTGAGACTTTCTCCTTTTTTGTCTTCTCCACACAATCCCCATCATCATATTCTATTCCACCCATAGGCTATATCCATGGCTCACGCTCATGTATTGCGTGAAGGTTGAAAAAGTTTGAGATTATTTAAGTATGAAACAATTGCTTGGCTTGTCATCGGGGGTATAGAAGTTGGGAACATCTTTGTGTGACGAAAATGAAGCATAGCCTAACTATATGATTTTGTAGGGATGAACTTTAATTTGCCATGTTATTTTGAGAAGACATGATTACTTTGATTAGTATGCTTGAAGTGTTACTATTTCTTTTATCAATATGAACTTTTATTTTGAATCATTTGGATCTGAAAATTCATGCCACAATAAAGAAAATTACATTGAGAATTATGCTAGGTAGCATTCCACATCAAAAGTTCTGTTTTATCATTTACCTACTCGAGGACGAGTAGGAATTAAGCTTAGATGCTTGATACGTCTCAAACGTATCTATAATTTCTGATTGTTCCATGCTATTATATTACCCTTTTGGATGTTTATGGGCTTTATTTTACACATATATATCATTTTGGGACTAACCTACTAACGGAGGCCCAGCCCGTATTGCTGTTTTTTGTGCCTATTTTAGTATTTCAAGAAAAGGAATATCAAACGGAGTCCAAACGGAATGAAACCTTCGGGAGCGTGATTTTTTGAACGAACGTGATCCAGAGGACTTGGAGTGCAAGTCAAGAAGCAGCCGAGGCCTCCACGAGATAGGAGGGCGCCCCCCTATAGGGCACCCCCTGTCTCATGGGCCCCTCGGGTGGCCACCAACGTACTTCTTCCTCCTATATAAGCCTACGTACCCCGAAAACATCCAGGGAGCCAACGAAACACAATTTCCACCGCCGTAACCTTCTGTATCCGCGAGATCCCATCTTGGAGCCTTTGCCGGTGCTCCATCGGAGGGGGAATCGACCATGGAGGGCTTCTACATCAACACCATAGCCCCTCCGATGAGTTGTGAGTAGTTTAGCACAGACCTATGGGTCCATAGTTATTAGCTAGATGGCTTCTTCTCTCTTTTTGGATCTCAATACAATGTTCTCCCCCTCTCTTGTCGAGATCTATTCGATGTAAACTCTTTTTGTGGTGTGTTTGTCGAGATCCGATGAATTGTGTGTTTATGATCAAGTTTATCTATGAATAATATTTGAATCTTCTGAATTCTTTTATATATGATTGAGTTATCTTTGCAAGTATTTTTTTGAATTATCAGTTTGGTTTGTCCTACTAGATTGATCTTTCTTGCCATGGGAGAAGTGCTTAGCTTTGGGTTCAATCTTGCGGTGTCCTTTCCCAAAGGATGAGGCGGGCAGCAAGGCACGTATTGTATTGTTGCCATCGAGGATAAAAAGTTGGGGTTTATATCATATTGCTTGAGTTTATCCTCTACATCATGTCATCCTGCTTAATGCGTTACTCGTTCTTTATGAACTTAATACTCTAGATGCAGGCGAGAGTCGGTCGATGTGTGGAGTAATAGTCGTAGATGCAGGCAGAGTCGGTCTACTTGTTGCGACGTGATGCCTATATACATGATCATGCCTAGATAATCTCATAGTTATTCGCTTTTCTATCAATTGCTCGACAGTAATTTGTTCACCCACTGTAATACTTATGCTATCTTGAGAGAAGCCACTAGTGAAACCTATAGCCCCCGGGCCTATCTCTTATCATATTTGCTTCCAATCTAATTTTATTTGCATCTTTACTTTTTGCATCTATATTATAAAATACCAAAATATATTTATCTTATCATACTATCTCTATCGATCTCACTTTCATGAAGTGGTCGTGAAGGGATTGACAACCCCTTTATTGTGTTGGTTGCGAGTTCTTTGATTGTTTGTGTAGGTGCGTGGGACTTTTGAGGAGCCTCCTACTGGATTGATACCTTGGTTCTCCAAAACTGAGGGAAATACTTACGCTACTATTGCTGCATCACCCTTTCCTCTTCAAGGAAAACCAATGCAAGCTCAAGACGTAGCAGTATGCTAGACGGCACCAGAGCTCACCGAAGTTGGCAGGGAAGGCCGGCGGCAGGGGCGGCGATTTGGGGATCGTGTGGGAGAGAGAGAGAGAGGTGAGGAGGCCAGTCGGGCCAATGGATGTCTATCCACAGCTGTAGCGCGGGGCGACAAAGAGCGTTTGTGTTGTTGCTTTAGTTGTAGCGCTGCGTAGGTTCCAAGCGCTGCTAGTATCTCTTGACCGGCGTGTGTGGTGTGGCACATTTAACGATGGCGCCATCCACCTAACCATCGTTCTTTGGTAAATTGTACCAGATGGCGCTTTTATTCAAGCGCCATCGGTACTTAGCAGTAGCGCTTCTGCTTAAACCAGCGCTACTAGTAAAATTATATCTATAAGCGTTTTCCTAGTAGTGTGTATAAGTCATGAAGAAAGCAGTAGCAATGAAACTAACACGATCATAATGCTAAGCTAACGGATGGGTCATGTCCATCACATCATTCTCCTAATGATGTGATCCCGTTCATCAAATGACAACACATGTCTATGGTTAAGAAACTTAACCATCTTTGATTAACGAGCTAGTCTAGTAGAGGCATACTAGGGACTATAGGTTTTGTCTATGTATTCACACATGTACTAAGTTTCCTGTTAATACAATTCTAGCATGAATAATAAACATTTATCATGAATTAAGGAAATAAATAATAACTTTATTATTGCCTCTAGGGCATATTTCCTTCAGTCTCCCACTTGCACTAGAGTCAATAATCTAGATTACATAGTAATGATTCTAACACCCATGGAGCTTTGGTGTTGATCATGTTTTGCTCGTGGAAGAGGCTTAGTCAATGGGTCTGCAACATTTAGATCCATGTGTATCTTGCAAATCTCTATGTCCCCTTCCGACACTTGATGACGGATGGAATTGAAGCGTCTCTTGATGTGCTTGGTTCTCTTGTGAAATCTGGATTCCTTTGCCAAGGCAATTGCACTAGTATTGTCACAAAAGATTTTCATTGGACCCGATGCACTAGGTATGACACCTAGATCGGATATGAACTCCTTCATCCAAACTCCTTCATTCGCTGCTTCCGAAGAAGCAATGTACTCCACTTCACACGTAGATTCCGCCACGACGCTCTGCTTGGAACTGCACCAACTGACAACTCCTCCATTCAATAAAAATACGTATCCGGTTTGCGACTTAGAGTCATCCGGATCAGTGTCAAAGCTTGCATCAACGTAACCATTTATTACGAGCTCTTTTTCACCTCCATAAATGAGAAACATATCCTTAGTCCTTTTCAGGTATTTAAGGATGTTCTTGACCGATGTCCAGTGCTCCACTTCGGGATTACTTTGGTACCTTCCTGCCATGCTTATAGCAAGACATACATCAGGTCTAGTACACAGCATTGCATGCATGATAGAACCTATGGCTGAAGCATAGGGAATTACTTTCATTTTCTCTCTATCTTCTGCGGTGGTTGGGCTTTGAGTCTGACTCAACTTCACACCTTGTAATACAGGCAAGAACCCTTTCTTTGACTGATCCATTTTGAACTTCTTCAAAACTTTATCAAGGTATGTGCTTTGTAAAAGTCCAATTAAGCGTCTTGATCTATCTCCATAGAGTTTGATGCCCAATATGTAAGCAACTTCTCCAAGGTCTTTCATAGAAAAACTCTTATTCAGGTATCCCTTTATGCTATCCAGAAATTCTATATCATTTCCAATCAACAATATGTCATCTACATATAAGATCAGAAATGCTACAGAGCTCCCACTCACTTTCTTGTAAATACGAGCTTCTCCAAAAGTCTCAGATAAAACCATATGCTTTGATCACACTATCAAAGCGTTTATTCCAACTCCGAGAGGCTTGCACCAATCCATAAATGGATCGCTGGAGCTTGCACACTTTGTTAGCACCCTTTGGAATGGAAAAACCTTCCGGTTGCATCATATACAACTCTTCTTCTAGAAATCCATTCAGGAATGCAGTTTTGACATCCATTTGCCAAATTTCATAATCATAAAATGCAGCAATTCCTAACATGATTCGGACAGACTTAAGCATCGCTACAGGTGAGAAAGTCTCATCATAGTTGAGGGAGTCCTGGACTAGGGGGCGTCCGGATAGCCAAACTATCATCGTTGGCCAGACTCCAAGACTATGAAGATACGAGATTGAAGACTTCGTCCCATGTCCGGATGGGACTTTCCTTGGCATGGAAGGCAAGCTTGGAAATACGTATATGTAGATCTCCTACCATTATAACCGACTCTGTGTAACCCTAGCCCTCTCCGGTGTCTATATAAACCGGAGGGTTTTAGTCCATAGGACGAACAACAATCATACCATAGGCTAGCTCTAGGGTTTAGCCTCCTTGATCTCGTGGTAGATCTACTCTTGTACTACCCATAGCATCAATATCAATCAAGCAGGAGTAGGGTTTTACCTCCATCGAGAGGGCCCGAACCTGGGTAAAAACATCATGTCCCTTGTCTCATGTTACCATCTGCCTAGACGCACAGTTCGGGACCCCCTACCCGAGATCCGCCGGTTTTGACACCGACATTGGTGCTTTCATTGAGAGTTCCTCTGTGCCGTCGCGATCAGGAAGGATGCCTCTTCCCGTCTTCAAAGACGGTACCGTTGCCAAAGGAGCTTTGGCCACCGGCCAAACCATCCGGCTAGGTGGTTTTCTTATGACCGCCTGTTCGGCCGCCGCACCGACAATGACCTCTTGGGTCATCAAAAGCGATCTTCACGTCAACTCGGAATCCGCCGAGCAGCTGGATCCGATGGAGCTCTCTTCCGTAAACGAGCTCTTGGATCGCATTGTCGCCCTGGGAGTCGCTACAGACTACGATCAAATTATGCTTAAAACCGATCTGAGAGAGATTAACTCTCCTCAGGCTACCCACCACGTTGCGGTGGTAGAGGAACAACGCGGCGACTCTTCTTCTATATTAAAGACCAGTTATGTCCGGATTCCTGATCCCTCCATGCCGGATTCCTGTGGAGGGACGGACGTCAATCAAGTACTGAACCTAAAGTTAGGCAGCAGACCAGATTCGTTGGACAACATCCAGCAATCCAAGCTTCCAAATTCGGAAACTTTTCGGCCCTTGAGCCTCAAATTGGGCGGGGTTCCGGACTTAATTCCACCCGCCCACCCAAACATAAGCGATCTATCTCAAATCCGGCAAGAGCCCATCAAACAAAGACATCATTATCGGGCGATTCCTCCCGGTTATGGACAGGATAAAGGACTGCCGTGAGGAAAGCGCAATCTCAATTTTCTGCAACAATTGCATGGACAAGGAATCATGAACGCCATAAGTCAGCCGAAATTATACGCTTTGGCGACTGGCGTCCATAATACGAAAGTCTTGTATGATGGAAAGTGCACGAAAACCGAAACTAAGTTTTGGGACGATCCGCTCGAACACAACCCTAGTCGAAACAAAAGGATGCATCATGCTCGAGCACCCGGACAAAACCAAAAGCAAAAAAACCTAAAGGGCACGGAACCAGATCGGAGGGATGGCTCACGGACCTGTAAATCCACAAGATCTGGGCGCCACTCCAACACATAGCCTTCGAGCATGTTGGATACTACGGCAGGTGGCCAAATGTGGCGAAGAGCTTCTAGCCCCGGGGAACCAGCCCAACAGTACCAGTATGGTATTAACAGTCTTTGAGACTTTCGCATCAAACAATATGCGGAAACGAACACTCCGCAGCCTCGCCGAAGTCTACCAAGTAGCAACAATAAATCCACGGAGCGACACGGCTATCACCTTCAACACCAGCGATGAACCTAAATTCCGAACAGCCCGAGCACCAGCCGCATTGGTCCTCAGTCCAATAGTGGACGGCTTTCATCTTACCAAGGTACTCATGGATGGCGGCAGCGGATTAAACCTCATCTACGAGGAAACCCTTCAAAAAATGGAAATAGACTAGAGCCGCATTGAGCGAAGCAGCACAACCTTTAGAGGAATAATCCCTAGTCGGGAAGCACGCTGCACAGGAAAAATTACACTAGATGTGGTGTTCGGCTCGCCGGACAATTACAGGTATGAGGAGGTCACGTTCCAAGTGGCCCCATTCAGCAGCGGATATCACGCTTTATTAGGGCGAGAGGCATTCACAATTTTTCAAGCTATACCCCATTACGGGTACATGAAGCTTAAAATGCCCAGGCCCAATGAAATCATCACTCTTATCGGTGATCTGGACATAGCACTCCGCGCTGAAAATAAGACAGCCGCACTAGCCCTAGAGGCACTATCCGAAGCCCTAGCGGTAGAGGAACTCACTGCGCTGCGCTCCACGATGAACAGGGACGATGTGATACTCGATAAGAGATCCAAGTCCACCTCTTTTAAACCAGCAGACGAAATAGTCAAATTCCAAGTCCATCCAACGGACCCCACAAAGACGGCCTCCATTGGGGCACAATTAAACCCTGATGTAGACGCCAAGACTACGAGAATTCCTTCGAAAATTGGGACATTTTGCCTGGCACCCTTCAGATATGCCAGGAATCCCACGCAGGTTGGCAGAACACAGCCTAAACATCCTAAAAGGATTCAAGCTAGTCAAACAGGCTCTTTGGCGATTTTCCGAACCCAAAAGACAGGCAATGGGAGAGGAGCTAGCCAAACTATTAGAAGCCGGATTCATCAGAGACATAAAACATCCGGACTGGCTAGCGAACCTGGTAATGGTACCAAAAAAGGACAAATCCTGGCGCGTGTGTGTCGATTTTAAAGACCTTAACAAGGCCTATCCAAAGGATCCTTTCCCCCTTCCCCGCATCGATCAAATCATCGATGCTACCGCAGGGTACGATTCATTGTGCTTCCTCGACGCATACTTCGGATACCATCAAATCAAGCTGGCGGAAACAGACCAAGCCGCAATGGCATTCATCACTCCATACGGACCATTCTGCTTCAACACAATGCCCTTCGGACTCAAAAATGTTGGCGCAACATATCAGCGCATGATTCAGACATGTCTGGCAACCCAGATTGGCAAAATAGTGGAGGCATGCGTAGACGATATGGTCGTCAAGACCAAACACGTCGGAACTTTAGTAGATGATTTGAGGCTCACATTCGACAACCTCCGAGCATATGACATTAAACTCAACCCGGAAAAATGCGTTTTCGGCGTACCAGCCGGAAAGCTCTTGGTCTTCATTGTATCCGGTAGAGGAATTGACGCAAACCCAGCCAAGATCCGAGATCTGTCACAATTGGATATCCCAAAAGACCTCAAACAAATACAAAACTGATCGATGTGTGGCGGCTCTAAGCCGCTTCATCTCCGCTTGGGAGAAAAGGCATTGCCCTCTATCGCCTCCTCAGCGCATCAACACTTCGAATGGACGGATGCTGCCACGGCCGGACTCGAAGAAATAAAGGCCATATTGGCAAAAAATCCGGTCCTGGTGTAACGCCCCGGACACACCCGCCGGTGGTCGTTACTCCTGGCGGGATCTAGACTGGCCCCACAGATCAATACTAGTCTTTTCTGCGCACTTTGTCCTCACTCATGCGCACCCGGGAGCAACTTCCCGGTCGGTCACCCATCTCGATAAGAGATCCAAGTCCACCTCTTTTAAACCAGCAGACGAAATAGTCAAATTCCAAGTCCATCCAACGGACCCCACAAAGACGGCCTCCATTGGGGCACAATTAAACCACGATGTAGACGCCAAGACTACGAGAATTCCTTCGGGAAAATTGGGACATTTTTGCCTGGCACCCTTCAGATATGCCAGGAATCCCACGCAGGTTGGCAGAACACAGCCTAAACATCCTAAAAGGATTCAAGCTAGTCAAACAGGCTCTTTGGCGATTTTCCGAACCCAAAAGACAGGCAATGGGAGAGGAGCTAGCCAAACTATTAGAAGCCGGATTCATCGAGACATAAAACATCCGGATGGCTAGCTTAACCTGGTAATGGTACCAAAAAGGACAAATCTGGCGCTGTGTGTGTCGATTTTAAAGACCTTAACAAGGCCTATCCAAAGGATCCTTTCCCCTTCCCGCATCGATCAAATCATCGATGCTACCGCGAGGGTACGATTCATTGTGCTTCCTCGACGCATACTTCGGATACCATCAAATCAAGATGGCGGAAATAGACCAAGCCGCAATGGCATTCATCACTCCATACGGACCATTCTGCTTCAACACAATGCCCTTCGGACTCAAAAATGTCGGTATGCAACATATCGCGCATGATTGATACATGTCCGCAACCCAGTTAGCAAAATAGTGGAGGCATGCGTAGACGATATGGTCGTCAAGACCAAACACGTCGAAACTTTAGTAGATGATTTGAGGCTCACATTCGACAACCTCCGAGCATATGACATTAAACTCAACCCGGAAAAATGCGTTTTCGGCGTACCAGCCGGAAAGCTCTTGGTCTTCATTGTATCCGGTAGAGGAATTGACGCAAACCCAGCCAAGATCCGAGATCTGTCACAATTGGATATCCCAAAAGACCTCAAACAAATACAAAAACTGACTGGATGTGTGGCGGCTCTAAGCCGCTTCATCTCCCGTTTGGGAGAAAAGGCATTGCCCCTCTATCGCCTCCTCAGGCGCACCGAACACTTCGAATGGACGGATGCTGCCACGGCCGGACTCGAAGAAATAAAGGCCATATTGGCAAAAATCCGGTGAAAAATTTAAAAAAAAACAATTTTGAAAATCCCAAAAAATCAAATTTTTAAACCTTTGTTTAATGTTTTTGATCCAAAATTTTTAAAAGGTTTGTCAAAAAAAAAGAAACCCTCTAAAAATTAAATTTCCCATCTTAAAAGTAAAATAAAAGGGAAAAAAATTACCTAAAGCCAAAAATTTGGGATCCAAAAGAAATTAAAACAGGGGAAATAACTTTTAAACACTGGAAAAACCCCCTAGCAATGGGTCCCCCAAACCTTTCAAATTTATAAAAACAAAACCCAAGGCCAAATTTAAAAATTTAAAGACCTTTTAAAAGGGTCTGCTTTAGTGGGCTCCAAATAAAAAACCAAAAAATTTTAATTCCCAAAATTGAAAATGAAACAACCCCAAAAATTTTGAAACCCCAAAAGGTACCTAAAAGGGAAATTTAAAATTTTTTAAAAGGAAAAAAAAAGGGAAATTTCCAAAAGAAAATGGGAAAAAAAAAATAAAAAAAAAGGGCCAAATTTTAAATTTTCTTGAAATTCTTGCGGAAAAAGTTTAAACAAAAGGGCAACTTTCTTAAAGTTTAAAAAAAAAGAAAGAAAAACGACAAGGAAAACAAAAAAAAAAAAAAAAAATTTAAAAAATCCTAAAATGAAAATTTAAAAAATGTAAAAATAAAAAAAAATAAAAAAAAAAAGGTTAAAAAAATCCCGGGACTTTAAGGAAAAAAAAATTAAGAGGTTTTACAAACAAGAAAAGGAAAAACCCCCCCAAAAGACATGGTTTTAAATAACAATTTTTTAAACCAAATTTAAAAAGGGAAAAGGAAAAAAAAATTTAAGAAAAACCAAAAAAACTAAATAAAAATTAAAAACAAAAAAAAACTTTCCTTTCCAATGAACGGGGAAAAAGCTAAATAAGGGTTTAACACAATAAAGGTTGTCAAAAACACCGGGCCCAGGGGCAAAACAACAAACCCAAAATTGGCCCAAAAAAAAAAGGGTAAAAGGAAAAAAAAACAAAAGAAAAAACCCTCCCCATTTGGAAACCCCTTTACCAAAGGGAAATAAAAAAAGGGAAAAATGCAAAGGCAAAGCCTGGGAAAAAGGGAACCCCAATTTAAAAAAGCCCAATCCCCCTTTTATTTTCCCTTTTACCCCATTTGGGAAAATCCCCCCGGGAAACCAATTGAAAGGGGGTTTGGTAACCAAAAATTGGCGGTTTAAAAAGGGAAACCCCAAACGCAAAGCCCAAAGCGGGCCCCAAAGGGGGCCAAAGGGGGCGGGGGTGGGAACCCCCCAAAGGCCCCCCAAATAAAAAAACCCCTGCCTAAAAAACCCCCCTTTTATTTTTAAAAACCAAAATTAATTTGGGGAAACCCCCAAGGGCCTAATTTGCTTTTTTTTTTAAATCGCCCCGGATGCTTTTACGCTCTCTTTTGGTCGGACATGCACTTTGGGCATGCCTCGAAAAGAACCCTAGGAACTATTCTCTCGGAAGATGTTTCTTACTAACCATGTAATATAACATAACTAGTTGGGCACTTATGCGATAAAGAACTAATGACCCTCGCTTGGTCTCCATTTATGCTAACTTTTCATAACCATGAGGGTATTCGGACACACTCGGTTATCGGGTCGAGGTTGAAGCGAAAAGGCAAAGACAAGCGATCTACAATCGGCTAGAAGGCATTTTACATGTCATTTAAAATTACATCATCAAATTGGTGATTGTACTCCTCTTCAATCCCATCTAACTGTCTAGTTCTGTCCCATTAGGAATACTTCGCCAACTCTACTTGGCCGTACATTAAACTCACG
The DNA here is from genome assembly GCA_021437245.1 of Aegilops speltoides. NCBI lineage: Eukaryota > Viridiplantae > Streptophyta > Magnoliopsida > Poales > Poaceae > Aegilops > Aegilops speltoides. Next base: position 442,114,927 of record CM038146.1, read on the forward strand.
AGGATCTCCTTCCCGCCAGACCCGAGTCCGACCTCGGCCATGTGGTTTGGATCAGCCCGTGTACAGCGTCTTGACATGGCCCGAGGCCTCCTGGTACCTTGGAGGCCGATATCTTATAGAGATGGAAGCCTTGCCGTGCTCCTGAACTTCTCTACAAGCCCTCCAAGACCCTCGGGTAGGGAGGCGGGCGGCCATAAGGCACGGGCGCCTTGCTCATCGCTTGCCGAACACGTTTGTGCGATTCACGATGCTTCGGAAGTAGGTCACCCGTTGAACCAGGCATTTCCTCCATGGGCGACACATGAGCACACCTCGAGACACATTTACGTCAATCGACTTCCTCGCTGAACTCTTCCTTTCAAGCGAGTTTGCTCAAGCACTTCTTGTAAATGCAGCGAAGCCGCCGACTCTCCTTCACGGTCGGATCGCTGGACCCGAACATCTTTTAGTTCTTCGCCCGGCTGGGTGTTGGCATCTTGGGTTTGTTCCTCTCATACGCACCCTCATAAGCACCTTCTCCGGCCTTCAAGCTGGCGCGATGGCTGTTGCTTGTCCGGATCTAGTCGGCACCATCCATAATATCATTGTCGGACTTATACACCGCCACACTTTATAAACTACTTATCTTTTTAAAATATGTGTTACGGAGGGGTCTCTGTGGCTCCCCCTCGTGACTAGTCTTGACCTCAAGTTGGGCCTTGCACTATTGAAGCTCTGGGACAGGTGGGTATACTTCTCCGTAAGATCTGCATTACAAATGATCCTTAAATCAGTTATTCTAACTATTTTAACTCTCGGGGACTCTTGGCATATATAACTATTAAAATTCCTTACCGTATGTCTTTCACATCTTGCTCGTGCTCTAGTTAAACCATCTTGGCGGCGCGGAGTGCGTCTCCGCATTGAAGGCATTCAGCGCCTCGGGGAAACAGCGTCACGAAGAACTGTTCGGCGCTGTGATTCATGGCGCTCTCCACCTCGAACCTGGTGGCGGATAGCTTTCGGCATCCTCCGTTGGAGGACATCGGCTCACGCCTTGCGTTCGCCTCCCCTCCGGACCAGGTGTTGGAGCACGGTGGCGGAGGCTTGGTTGGCAACCTCTCCGACACAGTCCGTGGCGCTCTTTCTCTGGAAAAGTCATGAGCATTAATATACCTCCGAGAATCTTTCCCTTAAAAGCGATGGCGTGCCATACCGTTCTGATGACGTTTGATTCGCGCGCCTCCTCTTCCTTCTTTGGGCGAGCCTGACCTTTGTTGGTCGACCACATGAGTTTGGCTTCGCCTTAGAGGCACCTCTGCGAGACCTTTGTTGGTATCTGGTGGTCGAAATAAGCATGGATGAAGTAATGGTGCGGGACTCGGTCATAGTTACCTAGGAAGCGGGAGATAAAGGGAGTAGTCGGCCGTAATGGCGACTAAAGCATTTCCATGCTAAGTTGGTGGAACACCCGTCGATCAGCTCCACCTCTATGTCGGATCCTCTTGGAGGCGGATCAAGGGATCTTCCGGATCCTCGGGTTGTGGAGTCGGCTGTGTATGCCCTCCACATCCGGCCACGATTCTGCGGCGAAATCACAAAGTAAGACACTTAACTTTGGAAGCATGGATCGGATAGATAGCCTCGCTTACCCAACTCGAGGGTTATTCATGGAGAATCCATTCGATGGACTCGTCGCGAGAAGTCCTCCTTCTCCCCCTTGTACAAGCGGACAGGATCTTCACTAGATCGGCAGCCGATCCGGCCCCTTGCGGCCATGGCGGGTGGCGTCATTCTCCCGTTGAAATCCCATATAGGGTGGCCCCTATATTGGGCGGCTGCACCCTCGCATAATGCGTGGCCATGACTCCAATCATGGTCAATCCGGAATGGGCGATAACCTTATCGGCCCATCGGATATTGGACGCTCCTATCATCCTCCGTTGAGGGCTCGCGGCGCCAACTCGAGCGTTTCTTGGAGGCGTTGCTGAACTCCGGAGGCGATCCGCAGGTCGGCGGGCGTCTTCCATATAAAACCATTCGAAGGCCAGTCTTTGGGCGCCTTCTTGAGGGTTCGGATAAGTATCCGGTCAGCGATACACCATATTTCGGCTCCGCCCACTTGATATCTCGACCCTCGTGAGAGCGGGTACAAGGCAAAACAATCTCTTCCTAGCATAAAATGGGCCTCGATGCCCAGAACAGCTAAAAGGCTACAAAGCCCGCGATATGCAAGATGGAGGCAGGTGTAAGGTGGTGAATGGGCCGTAGAACTCTAGGAGCCCGGAGAAAGCGGATGTATGGGAAATCCGAGTCCCTTATTAGATAAGGGGCGAAGCATACCAGCTCTCCTTTGGAGGGATTGGGGTGCTCTCCGCTGCTTTCCGCCTTTGTAGGTAGCGGTCCGGCTCGACCAGGACCATGAAGGCTGGGGAGATATCCCTCCTTGGAGTGTCACCACTTATGTCTTGGATGAACATCTCCTCAATATCTGGTGAGGCGGGAGCCGAGGAGGAGCAGCGTCGGTGTCCATGATGGAGTGGATTTTTGTCGGGCGCTTGATGAGTACTCGCGGAAGGAGGATGGTGTGATTCAGATCTAGATCCTTGCCTCTCTTTTAGGCAGCTTATTCGCGCAGGTAGGGGATAAAACCTAAAAATACTCTGGCTTTTCGCATTCATGCAACACGTGGAAGAGGGCCATTATTGGACGTGGAAGCCAAGGAGCGCAACATTTATAAGGAAGCCAGACACTATTCGGCAAGCACATGGAATCGGAGGAGAACCGCCTTCACGCGAAGACAATATCGTGCAGACTCGCCGTCGCCGAAGCTGGTTAGGAGACTCTTGAGGAGTCTTGGACTAGGGGTGTCGGATAACGAACTATCATCATTGGCGGACTCAAGACTATGAAGATCTGAGATTGAAGACTTCGTCCGTGTATGGATGGGACTTTCCTTGGCGTGGAAGGCAAGCTTGGCTCTGGATATGTAGATCTCCTACCATTATAAGCGACTCTGTGTAACCTAGCCCTCTCCGGTGTCTATATAAGCTGGAGGGTTTTAGTCCATAGACGAACAACAATCATACCATAGGCTAGCTTCTAGGGTTTAGCCTCCTTGATCTCGTGGTAGATCTACTCTTGTACTACCCATATCATTAATATCAATCAAGCGGGAGTAGGGTTTTACCTCCATCGAGAGGGCGAACACAGGTAAAACATCGTGTCCTTGTCTCTTGTTACCATCCGCCTAGGCTGCAGTTGGGACCCCCTACCGAGATCCGCGGTTTGACACGACAATAGTCAACTCCTTGAACTTGTCAAAAACCTTTTGCAACAAGTCGAGCTTTATAAATAGTAACATTACCGTCTGTGTCAGTCTTCTTCTTAAAGATCCATTTATTTTCGATGGCTTGCCAATCATCGAGCAAGAATCCACCAAAGTCCACACTTTGTTCTCACACATGGATCCCATCTCAAGTTTCATGGTCTCAAGCCATTTAGTGGAATCTGTTCTCATCATCGCTTCCTCATAGTTAGTAGGTTCATCATGGTCTAGTAACATGACTTCGAATAGGATTACCGTACCACTCTGGTGCGAGATCTTACTCTGGAAGACCTCACGAGTTGATAATAACTTGATTTTAAGCTTCATGATCATCATCATTAGCTTCCTCACTAATTGGTGTAGGAATCACGGAACAGATTTCTGCGATGAACTACTTTCAATAAGGGAGCAGTCGATTACCTCATGAAGCTCTACTTTCCTCCTCTCTTCTTTGAGTGAAACTCCTTCTCTAGAAAGGATCCATTCTTAGCAACAAAGATTTTGCCTTCGGATCTGTGATAGAAGGTGTACCTAGATTTCCTTTGGGTATCATATGAAGACACACTTCTCGATTTGGGTTCAAGCTTATCGGTGAAGCTTTTTCACATAAGCATCATAGCCCCAAACTTTAAGAAAGCGACAACTTTGGTTTCTTGCCAAACCACAGTTCATAAGGCATCATCTCAGCAGTTTTGATGGTGCCCTATTTAAAAGTGAATGCATCCGTCTCTAAAGCATAACCCCAAAGCGATAGCGGTAAATCGAGTAGAGACATCATAGATCGCACCATATCTAATGAAATGCAGTTCTGACGTTCGGACACACCATTTTCTTTGTGGTGTTCGGTGGCGTTAATTGTGAAACTATCCATGTTGTTTCAAATGAAGACCAAACTCGTAACTCAATTATTCTCCTCCACGATCAAATTGTAGAAACTTTATTTTCTTGTTATGATGATTTTCCGCTTCACTCTGAAATTCTTTGAACTTTTCAAATGTTTCAGACTTATGCTTCATTAAGTAGATATAACCATATCTGCTCAAATCATCTGTGAAGGTAAGATAATAACGATACCCACGAGCATCAATACTCATTGGACCGCATACATCGGTATGTATTATTTCCAACAAGTCGATGCTTCGTTCCATTGTTAGGAGAATGGAGTTTTAGTCATCTTGCCCATAAGGCACGGTTCATAAACACCTAGTGATTCATAATCAAGTGATTCCAAAAGTCCATCGTATGGAGTTTCTTCATGCGCTTTATATTGATATGACCCAAGGCGATTACCACAAATAAGTTGCACTATCATTATTAAACTTCAATCTTTTGGCTTCAACACTATGAATATGTATCACTACTATCGAGATTCAACAAAATAGACCACTCATCACGGGTGCATGACCATAAAGATATTACTCATATAAATAGAACAACCATTATTCTCGATTTAAATGAATAACGTCTCGCATTAAACAAGATCCGGATATAATGTTCATGCTCAACGCTGGCACCAAATAACAATTATTCAGGCCTAAAACTAATCCCGATGGTAGATGTAGAGGTAGCGTGCCGACCGCGATCACATCGACTTTGGAACCATTTCCCACGCGCATCGTCACCTCGTCCTTAGCCAATCTTCGCTTTATCCAAAGCCCATGTTTCGAGTTGCAAATATGAGCAATAGAACCAGTATCAAATACCCAGGCGCTACTGCGAGCATTAGTTAAGTACACATCAATAACATGTATATCAAATATACCTTTCACTTTGCCATCCTTCTTATCCGCCAAATACTTGGGGCAGTTCCGCTTCGATAACGGTCCTTCGTAGAAAGCACTCGTTTCGAGCTTAGGTCGACTTGGGTTTTCTCTTGGCGATAACTTTTTGCCATTCTTCTTGAAGTTCCCTTTCTTCCCTTTGCCTTTTTTTAAACTAGTGGTCTTATTGACCATCAACACTTGATGAACCTTTTTTATTTCTACCTCCGCGGTCTTTAGCATCGCGAAGAGCTCGGGAATAGTCTTGTCCATCCCTTGCATGTTATAGTTCATTATGAAGCCTTCATAGCTTGGTGGCAGTGATTGAAGAGCTCTGTCAATGACACAATCAACTGGAAGATCAACTCCCACCTGAGTCAAGTGATTATGATACCCAGACATTTTGAGTATGTGCTCACTGACAGAACTATTCTCCTCCATTTTGCAGCTGTAGAACTTGTTGGAGACTTCATATCTCTCAACTCGGGCATTTGCTTGAAATATTAACTTCAATTCTTGGAACATCTCATATGCTCCATGACGTTCCAAGCGTCTTTGAAGTCGATTCTAAGCCGTAAAGCATGGTACACTAAACTATTGAGTAGTCATCAGCTTTGCTCTGCGGAGCGTTCTTAACATCATCAATAGCATCATGCAGGCACGGCACCTAGCGGTGCTTCGGGGCGTAATTCTTACGTGCGCAATGAGGATAATCCTCAAATTCTGGACCCAATCCGTGTAGTTGTTGCCATCATATTTCAACTTAGCTTTCTCTGGGGCGCATTAAAATTCAAAGGCAGTAGCACGGGCCATTGATCTACAACGACATAGACATGCAAAATACTATTAGGTACTAAGTTCATGATAAATTAAAGTTCAATTAATGATATTACTTAAGAACTCCCACTTAGATAGACATCCCTCTAATCTTCTAAGTGATCACGTAATCCAAATCAACTAAACCATTTCCGATCATCATGTGAGATGGAGTAGTTTTCAATGGTGAACATCACTATGTTGATCATATCTACTATATGATTCACGCTCGACATTTCGGTCCAAGTGTTCCGAGGCCATATCTGCATATGCTAGGCTCGTCAAGTTTAACTTGAGTATTCTGCGTGTGCAAAACGGCTTGCACCCATTGTATGTGAACATATAACTTATCACACCGATCATCACGTAGTGTCTTGGCATAGAACTGTACAGCGGTGCATACTCGGGAGAATACTTGTACCTTGAAATTTAGTAAGGGATCATCTTATAATGCTACCATCGTTCTAAGCAAAATAAGATGCATAAAGATAAACATCACATGCAATAAAAATATGTGACATGATATGGCCATCATTATCTTGTGCTCATGATCTCCATCACCCAAGCATTGTCATGATCTCCAACGTCACGACATGACACCTCGATCTCCATCGTAGCATCGTTGTCGTCTCACCACCTATTGTTACTCGACTATCGCTGCAGCTTAGTGATAAGGACAACAATTACATGGCGATTGCATTGCATACAATAAGCGACAACCATATGGCTCTGCCGATTGCCGATAACTTTGTTACAAAACATGATCATCTCATACAACAATTTATATCACATCATGCTTGACCATATCACATCACAGCAAGCCCTGCAAAAACAAGTTAGACATCCTCTACTTTGTTGTTGCAAGTTTTACGTGGCTGCTACGACTTCTAGCAAGAACCATTCTTACCTCGCATCAAAACCACAATGATTTTTCGTCAAGTGTGATGTTTTAACCTTCACAAGGACGGGCGTAACCACACTCGATTCAACTAAAGTTGGAGAAGCAGACACTCACCAGCCACCTATGTGCAAAGCACGTCGGTAGAACCAGTCTCGCGTAAAGTGCAGCGTAATGTCGGTCTGAGCCACTTCATCCAACAATACCGCCAAATCAAAGTATGACATCTTTGGTAAGCGGTATGACTAATATAAGCCCACAACTTTTGTGTTCTACTCATGCATATAACATCTCGCATAAACCTGGCTCGGATGCCCTTTGTTGGGGAGCGTGGTAATTTCAAAATTTTCCTCCTGCGCAAGATCATGGTGATTCATAGCGATAGGGGAGAGTGTGTCCGACCCTTGTAGACCACGAACAGGCGTTATAATGAAGCGGTTTATGTAGTCATATGTCTTCACGATCCGACCGATCTAAGCACGAGCGTCGGCACCTCGCGATCAGCACATGTTCAGCTCGGGGATGTTCCTCGTACTCTTGATCGATTGAGGTCGAGGAGAGTTTCGCACCCGGCGTGGTGATAGTGATGATGAAGTTACAATAGCGCCCTCGATGCGCTATATCTCCCGTGTGAAGCCGACTTAGAGCATAACGCATTGAAAGCAATGTCGCAAGTGAGTAATCTTCACACAACCAAGTAATACATAAGGAAAGAGATACATAGTTGGCTTACAATCGCCACTTCACACAAATACATGAATAAAGCATTACATCATCCGAGATACAATCAAGGTCCGACTACGGAACCAAAATAAAAGAAAACCCCAAATCGACAAAAGGTCCCGATCGACCCAGCTGGGCTCCCTCTTGATCAACTAGAGCGAAACAACACAAGGGCAAGATCATCATCGAGCTCCTCCTTGAGCTTGGTTGCGTCACTGCTGTGTAACATAGGCACACTGCAAGCTGGTTTTGGAAGTATCTGGTGAGCCACGAGGACTCAACAATCCCATTACCATGGGTATAAACTAAAAGCAATGGGAAAGGAAGGGGTAAAGTGGTGAAAAAAAAAATTTTCCCAAAAAAAAAAAAAATTTTTTTTTCCCCCCAAAAAAAAAAGGGGGGGTTGGGCCAAAAAAAAAAGGGGGGGGAAATTTTTGGGGGGGGGACCTTTGGGGGGGGGCCGCAAAAAAGGGGTTTGGGGCCCGGGGAAGGGGGTTTTCCCCCCCCTTTGGGGGGGCCGGGGGAACCAACCCCAAAGGGGGGTTCGGGGGGGGGTTTTCCCCCCCGGAAAAGGGGGCGCCCCCCCGGGGGGGGGGGCCCCCTTTTCCCAAAAGGGGGGGGGGAAAAGGGGGGGGGGCCCGGGGGGGGGGCGGGGGGGAAAAAAAGGGGAAAAACCCCCGGGGGGGGAAAAAAAGGAAAAAGGGAAAAAAAAAAAGGGGGAAGGAAAAAAAATTTTTTTCCCGGGTTTTTCCCCAAGGGGGGGGGGCCCTTTTTGGGGGGTTTAAAAGGGGGGGGCCCCGGGGGCCCCCCCGGGGGGCCCCGGAAAGGGAACCAAGGGGGGGGAAAAAATTTTGGGGGGAAGCCAAAGGGGGGGGCCCCAAAGGGGAAAGGGGGTTTTTTCCCAACTAAAAAAGGGGGGGGGGAAAAAAAAAAAAAGGGGGAAAAAGGGGCCCCCCCTTTTTAAAAAAGGGGGGGCCCCCGGCCCCCCCTTTTTCCCCGGGGCCCAATTTTAAATTTTCCCCGGGGGGGGGGGAAAAAAAAACCCAAAACCCCCCGGGGGTTTTTTAAAAAATTTTCCAACCCTTTTGGGGGGAAATTTCCCGGGGGGCTGGAAAAAAGGGGAAAGGGGGGGGAAAAACCCCCCCCCAATTCCCCCCCCCAAACCCCCCCCCCCTTTTCCCCCATTTTCCCGGGGGGTTTCCCCCCAAAAAAAGGGGGAAAATTGGGGAAAACCAAAATTTTTTTTTAAATTTTTTTTTTGGGGGGGGAAAAAAAATTTTTCCCCAAAAATTTTTTGGGAAACCCCTTTTTCCCCCCGGGAAAATTTTAAACCCCAAGCCTTTTCCGGAAATTTTTTCCCCCCAATTTTTAAAATTTTTAAACTTTAAAAAAAAAATTTTTTTTTTTTAAAAAATTTTTCTTTTGGAAAAAAAACCCTTTTTTAATATACAAGTCATAGCAACAATCTGTCCAAAACAGCAACTAGGCATCTTACAAGCATCAAAACAATATGCTCTGACACCCCAAACATAATAACAAAAGACATGGGCATGAAGTACACGTAAAACATAACAAAACATGAACACTGAGCTATCTCCGAGAAACAACTAGAACATGCTCAAAAAGACATGGAGATATTGCAAATAATAGCGATTTCGGACTTTAGCGAGAAATAACATCGAGGTTGCAATGTTTAGAGCTATCAAACAACATGTTACGAGGAACTTATCATGGCAACCAAAGGCATGGCATGAATCTACTAATTGCATATATCAAAAGACCTCTTACTAACCATGAGCCAAAAAGCACGGAAAATATGATGGCACCCATGTAAAGATGGCAAGTTATATTACAGATTTATACATGGCGGGAACAACAATAAGTAGGCATGTTAAGTGAGCTCGAACCACTCACTCTGAGAGCAATACATGGCATGGCAAGGCAACCAACAGCAAGAAGACATGTTTATGAAGCTAAGCATGGCAAGAAACAAGTTCATAGGGTGCATGGATCACTAGGAAAACACATCGGAACAAAGTGAACTTAATGTTAGCAGATGCCATGACCCGATGGTATTGCCTTGGCACCTATGGGGCAGGGCCCCTTCGTGTGTCGATGCAGGCGGAGGTTCTTGGCGGAGAGCAGGTCGAGCGATGCGAGGATTTTACCCGGCTTGAGGCGCGATGGTGGCGTAAACCCTCTTTGCTGCATTGTGTTGTATTTGGTCTTGCTCTCGAATCTGTGAGCAAGCGGTGGGCGGTGTTGTTTGAAACCCTCGCGAAATGTGGTCATGGAACCTCTCGAGAGTAGCCAGTAATGGAACCCCCTCTCGTTGTGCATGGGCCTCCTTTTATAGGGCAAGGGGTCACCACAGGTGTCAGCGTGAGGTAGAGGAGTAAAAGCGTAAAAGAGGTGGTAGTTGGAGCAGTCTTGCGAGGAGCGGTCTTGACTCACCGGTGCTTTCTACCTACTTTTGCGGAGAGGGACAAAGGGCATTAAATGCGCGTCGCCGTCGCCCAAAAGCTCCCGCCGATTAATCTTCTTCGCCATTGCAGGCGAAGCCACCAAGTGGAGTGCCACCGCATTCCTCATGCAGCTTGACCGCCGCCGCCCAGCCGTCTGGAGAAAGAAATTTGGAAGGCGTGGCGGGCGAGCGAGTCTTGAACGCGTAGCATAGCTCTCCCAAACAAGCACCTTGCAGAGACCCAATCTTCTGGGCCGGGGGGGCTTAGCCAGACTCTGTGACTTGCGCTCCCGGGTCCTCGCCCGGAAGCCTTGTGAAGCCGTGGCGTGTGCTGTAGCGTGATCTTGGTCTTCCCGGCGAGCTCCTCTCGCAGGGATCTGCGGGAGTAATGTAGCCTTGAGCTGGGAATGGCCTTCCGGCAAGCTCCTCTTGCCGGGGTCTTGAGCTTCTATCTTATATACTTTGTTCTTGAGCGGCTTGGTGTGGAGCGGAGATGGTCTCGGCAAGCATTTGATGGATCTAGGCTGCGAGGGGCTGGGCTGCCGATGCACAAGTTAGGTCTTGAGGTACCCCTACCTTAAATCACCGGAAGGCCCGAACTGGGCCATACAGTGCGGGCGCTGTTGGGCGAGGCCCAAACGCGTAACTCTGCAAGTAGCTTGAAGCCCATGGCGCGTCGAATCCACTTCCGCCTCTGTCGCCTTCGTCAGGCCAACCGCAGCGTCGATTAATGGCGTCGTGGGATAGGGCGTGCCCGTCCCTTAATGAGGAGGCGGAGCGCGCCCCCAGCTTCCCCATAAAAGCGGAGAAGCGGTAGCGGTTCCCTCCATTGCTTTCATTGCTTCTTCTTCCTCATTGAGAAAACCCTCGCCAGCGCTCCACCTCCGCACCTCCTCCATTGTTTCTTTTCGTCATGGCGTCATCGAACCCTCATCCCTTCCTTGCGCTGCCGCTATTCTCAAAGACCCGGAAGGGGGAAGGAGAAGCAGCGGAAGAGCACCAGAAAGGGAGAAATCCGAGCAGGCGGAAGAAGCTGCTTTCAGATGCGGAGGAGAACATAAATCTTCCCTTGGCGGCTCGGCGTGGAGCGAACTACAGGGGCAAATACTTCTTGATTACGGTCCAAGAGGACCTCGGCGCATCCTCGGACCAGCGCCCACCGGCCGATCTCAAGGACAACTATCGGCGGTACCATTTCTTCATGACTTTCTTTCACGCTGCGGTCTTTGTCCTCCTTTCTCTGAATTCTTACGTACCATTATGCACACATATGGCTTCCACCTTCTCGATTTCACCCCTAGCGCCGTCCTCACCATGGCGGTTTTCGCTTTATATGTGTGAGAACCGTGAGGATCCACCAAATGTAGCTCTGTTTAGGCATTTCTTTACCCGGAAGCGAGCCGGCTCCCCCTCTCGGGGGATCTCTTGAGGTTTAAAAGTGAACTGAAGAGCGTAGGTGCCGGGAGCTCCGCATCAAGTGGGATGCGTGGCCGCGGATTGGTGCTGGATCGTAAAGGCGAGCAGCAGCCCTTCACAGCGCCGCGCGCAACGCCGATGGCGAAGCGAAGATTGAAGCGAGCTGGACTCCAGCGGCGTCAAGCTCGGCGCTGCCATATCCGGATCGCCGCCTCGACGCGAGAGGCTGTCCGCCATAGCGGTAGCGCGAGACTTTCTCCGTCGCCGCATCGCCCCCTCCAAAACGAAAAAAAGGCCGGCTGGGGAAGTATGGCGGCGCGGGGATATAATGAGGCTCGCGCGGGCTGAACTTCAATTTCCACGACGGCCGGGTGAGGGAGATGGTCGGGAAGCTCTTCATCTGACCGGCCCATCGAGTGGTTCAGGCTTCCCGGCAAGTGGTGCCCTACTGCAATAACGTAGCGGGATGCGTCTCCTCGCCATGATGCCCGCGTGTGATTCTCCGCGGCGTGGGCGTTCATGGATCCCGCTGAGGCGGGTGACATCATCAACTTCTTCGACACCCTCGAGGAGGTGGCGAAAAAGCAAGATGAGATCCGCGGGCTGACCACGGGACCACCGGATCGGGAATCGCATACATAGCCTCTCGAAATTTGAAAGAGGCAGCTGCAGCGCGGCGGCGAGGCTCGATTGCGCGAGGAGGAGGCTGCGGAGAAGTCCTATCAAGCGGAAGGCGGAGGAGATCTGCCGGTTTCTGAAACTTCCTCGGCGCTTGCGGGGTCCCTTCTCTGAGGCACTCCGGGATCCGCAGAATGTGTTGAAATCGCGGCTCATGATGCTGGAGCCGAAGCGAAGCGCGGAGGAGGCCGGGCCGAGCGCGGCGGAGGCGCCAAAAGGTAAAGTGGCATGGCCTGAGGTGCAGGTCAGCCAGCCCGGCCCGGAGAGGAAGGGAAACGTCGCGATCGCCGATGATGCATGCGAATCCACGGACCTTTATGATGGCAGCGTCTCCTCGTCGTGAAACCCTCCGCCTCGGCGAGCCTAGCGTTCTCCGCGGCGCCTCCGCAAAACTCTGCAGGAAAGTAGTCAATAAACCCGAAGCAAGCTGCCAGCTCATGCCGACAGTATAAACTTCAGAAGTCAGCCCGTGCGAGGCGACAACGCCTGGAATGTGGCGGAGGCGACTTCGCGAAGCGGCCACGGCAAAAGCGCCCGTAAAATCGGCGCCAGGCGGTCGAGGCCTCCTCGGGCGGAGCGGCGGCTCCGCCCGCTTCTCGAGTCTCGACCGCCCACGGGCGGTCTTCGCAGCCCAGGGCCGAGACGCCAAGCGCCGGGGCGCCGTCTCTGCTCCTCACACAGCCGCGTCCCGAGTGCGGTGCGACCTTCTCGCCTTGGCGAAGGCAGCGAGGAGAGCAGTGAGTCCCAGACCTTCATCTTCGTAAATTCGCTTTGGTCATTCTTTGATGCTAATCTTGCTTTTTGTTGACTTGAGGACCTTGGTGGCGAAGGCGGCGAAAGAGCCAAAGTGCCCGTGGTCGAGATTGCAGACTTTCGCCCGTTGAGGGCGGGAGGCGCTCCGGACCGAGTTTGCGGACCGGCGGCCGTCGAGAGCAGCCCGGTGTGGCCCCGGCGTAAGTCAGGGTTCCGCTGCTTTCGCTTACTGGCAGGTATCTGATAGCTTCATCTTGTCCCAATATCTTGATGTGTTTGTCTTGACTTGCGAGGATGGAGCGCTGACCCGCGGGGAGCATCCGGTCGCGCACGAGGCGAGCAGCCCCTCCATCCCGCCATAAGGCGGATTCCCGGCAAGTTAGAAGCGTTCGACAAGGTGAATTACTCCGCCAAGGGCGAAGTAGCCCGCGAAGCGGTATTCTCCGACAAGGATGGTTCCCGGCAGAAACACGCGGCGAAAGCGTCCACGCGGGGTAAGGATTCTGCGACCGCCTTCGGTGTTGCCTTTCTCTGGGATATTTGCTTGAACCGCTTTTGCTTTTCCTTTCTTCTTCTAGACCCTCCCCCTCCCGGGGCGGATGGAGCCGAGGTAAATCGTCGAGGAGGAAGGGCGTGCATGGTGGCGGCGATGGTGCTCTATTTGTCGAGGGCAGCGGCGGGGGCCGCCCGAACCACTGCAGCGCCCGGAAGCTGCCTCGACGGCCGGCCGGCCGGAGAGGATATGGCGCACCACCGGCCGGAGAGCTGCGGGAGGCGTCAGCGCTGTCTGCGATCGCCGATCCTTCCGCCAAGCGGAACAGCCGTTGCTGCCAGAAGCCCCCAGCGGCGTCTTTATCCGAATCCCGTGGGCTTCCTCATCCTGGCGCCCAGAAAGCGGGCGCCCGGCAGAGATCCTCGCCTCCGGGAGTTTGAAAATCGTCGAGGGCCCGGCGGGGCGGTGGGCCCGATGAAAACTGCTTCACGAGATCTGGCCCTTCAGCCGGGCAGCGGTAACTTTTCACTTCAAGAAGCCCTTACCGCCAAACGCCGAGGAGATGGAAAGCAGCAGCGCGCTCGCGCGCCATGTCGGTACTCTCGCGAGTGTCGGAGAAAGCGCGGCAACTTCGCCGGGCAGTATGAAGAAGTAGCTGTTGGAAAAGCGGCGGGAACCTTGGCGGCTTCGCCGGAAGTGGAGCTGTCTGTCGAAGGGGAGCTCAACCAGCTGAAGGTTGCCCTCGGCGCCCATGAGAAGACCTCGCCCGCTCGGGAGCAAGCCCTTAGCGGGGAGTTGAAGGAAGCGAAAACGGCTGCGGCGGCATGCGGAGGCTACGACGAAGATCTCGCCGCCAAGGTCAGCATAAGCTGGAGGAGCTGTTGAAGGTGGACTTCGAGAAGATCGCCGCGCTTCGCCAGCAGGCCTTGAAATTCTCGCACCAACTCGAGCTCGAGTGCGCGTCTTCTTTGAAAGGCGGCGATTTGAAAGGCCGCCGAGATTCCGTCGAGATCTTGGCGGAAAAGTTTCTTGTTGCACGGACTCGCTTCGGCTGCCGGGCGAAACCAAAGCGAAGGAAGAGCTCCGTGAGGCGATCCTTAGTAACAAGGCATATGAGCGGCCGAGATTTCCGCGCATCGTCGAGATATGGACCGAAAATTGGTGTCTTCCATAACGCCATTGACCAGGAGCTGCTGGCGCTGAAGTTGGAGCACCTCATTTACTCCTGACGATCCAAACCTACGCTCATAGTGCCAAGCTCAGCCTCTTCTTGAGAAGTCGCGCCCGGCTCTCGCCAAATCTGCGAGACCCGAAGAAGATCGCGCAGCTTGCCGAGGCCCAGCGCGTTGTCTTGTGAGGAACCATGGAAGCGAGCGTCTTGTGAAGATCGTATACCACAACCCGGTATAAACCTCTCAATGTCGCCCATGACTTCCCGGCCCGTTGCGGACATGGAGGCCTTGAAGGAAGCGGTCGCCCACATCATCGCCAAAGTGAACAAGATCCCGGGGATGGAGGCGGACGCGTAGACTAGGCCCTTCTTTTTTATCTTTGTTTCCTTTCTTTGCTGCACGCAATAAACCCGAACTTATTGATTACTGTAACAAGTTATCCCTTGTAGGATATTTACCTTTATTTGATCGATGATGTGAATCAACTCCTTGTTTTGATTCTCAACTCTGTCGCCTTCAACCTTATGCTTCTAGGAAAGACTTGCGGCAAGGGGCTAGGCCTTACCGGCAAGCAACCTTCATGGTCGATGATCAACACACTTAACTTGCGAGTCGACTCGAGCATAAGATAAGGAGCCGCGGCTGTTCGTCGGTAGGTTCCTCCGAGCACAGGTTTTTTCCATACGAGGTGTGGTTGTTCGGGAAGGCAATCTCAAAATTTGAAATTTTGAGCTGCTTAAATCCGACAACTTAGCTCTCGTGACTGCTGGCGTTCTCGGTGAGCTTCTCTTTCTTGACAGCACTTGGAGTGCTTGGTTTATCCTTCATTTCCTCCCCCGGCAAACTTGTGGGAAGGAACATTTCTTTATAAGAAATAAGGAGAAAAAAAAAGAAGAAGAAGCAGACGCGTAGCCTTTTGGCGATGCTATTGCTTGTTGGACATCGTGCCATCTGAAAAGATGCCAAATAACTCATGCAAATAGCAAAGAAGAGCATGGGAAAAAAGGCAAATAGCGCCAAGACCACGAAACTTTATTGCTGCAGGAATCTCTGCGCTGGCTTTGTACAAAGGGTTACATCTGGCAATGGCAAAGCTTTTGTACAAAAGGTGGTTGCGGAGGCGGATCAACAACTTGCGCCTTATGGGTAGAACTTGCGAAGATGCTCTATGTTCGAGGAATTACTCAGCTGGCAAGCCTTCTTGGTCTCGGTCGGACATTCTGGGTCTCGTGACTTGTCTCACCCGATAAGGGCCTTCCCGCCAGCGTCAACTTGTTGGAATTCTTGGCGGACTGAACACGCCCGAAGAACAAAGTCGCCTTCCTCGAGGCTCTGGCTTTGACCTTGCGGCTATGGTAGCGGCGCAAGGCTTCTTTGTATCGAGCAGCTCGTCGTGCAGCACAGAGCGTCCCTCCTCGAGCAATCGTCATCTTATCGCGATTGCTCTTGCTCAAAGCTCATCATAGCGAGCACTCGAGGAGATCCGTATCTGATTCCGTGGGGAAGCTGCTTGCTCCATATACTAGAGCAAAGAATTATGCGCGCGGTGGCTCGGTTTGGTGTCGTTACGATTGACGAAAGAGCACGGCGACTCCTCTATCAATTTCTTCCGCACTTGCGCATTTGCCGAAAGTTCTTGTCTTGAGTCGCGTAGCACTTCCGCGTTAGCCCTTCGCTTGACCGTTGCTCCTTGGGTGAAGCAATGGTAACAGACCTTAGCGTAAGGTCTTGGACATATTGCATGAAGGTGCGGTGGTGGTGTGTACCGTTATCGGTGATAATCGGTTAGGGATCGAAGCGCAGCATACTGTCGACTGAAGAACTTGGCTAGCTTGTTGTCTTTGTCACCTTTCTCCAGGCTCTACTTACGGCCACTTTGTGAACTTGTCACTTTCACGTACAAGTACTCAAAGCCCCAAGCGGCGGGGAAGGGGCGAGGATGTCGAGCCCCCAGACCGAAGGGCGAGGACAAAGGATTGTTTGGAAGCTTGAGATGGTGATGAATTTGCTTTGCATGGGCCGGCAACCGCGCTTAGCGGGTTACTAGTGCGATTGCATCTTGGAGGGCTTCTTGCCAAAGAACCCTTGCGGAAAACCTTTCGGCAAGTGCCCTTCGCGCCAATGTGGTGGCGCGAGATGCCTCCGTGAATCTCTGCCAGCAGGCTGTTGTCCATCTTCCCTAGAGATGCACTTCAATCGACACCATTGAGCCTTCTTACGTACAGCTCGTTGTCCACGAACTGGTACATACTTGTCTGTTTGTTATCTTTTCTATCTCTTGAGGTCGTCGGGAAGTTCTCCGGTTTGCAAAAGCAGACGATCTGCTACTGCCTGCCAGAGACTTCGGGGCTCGGCGGCAGGACTAAAACATGAGGGCGCTGCGGGAACCTCTGCTTCTCTGACAGGATCTCACGGCTCAGCATTGGCAGAAGGTCCCCGACAAGCTTGCGGGGCAAGATGTCGGGAACACTTGCTTCGATCGCCTGATCGATGATCGGCCAGGAGCATATTGTTCCTCGGCGTTACGGAGAGTTGATCTGAGGGACCTTGGCGGCGGCCTCGGGGAGATCCGCCCGACAAGTAGTCGCCGGATATCAACTTTCTCTTCTTGGACTGCCCAATAGATGGCATAGCGGAGGTTTGAGTCGGCTTGAGCAAGAAAGGTCCCTGGTTCCTGAGTAACTTCATTGAAGCACACTTTGAAGGCGTCCGCAATTTCATTACGAGCTCTCGGAATGTGTTCCATCTGCGAGACCTTCAAAGTGCTCCTCAAGCTTCCTCACTTCATCCACATAAGCTTCCATCAAAGGGCTCGATAGTTCTTGTTAACTTGCGGACCACCAGCAGGAATCCCCCATGCGATCAACTTCTTGATCCCAAGCTCGGCCGCAATCCACGAGGCGGCAAGCAAACCCTCGTACTCAGCGGTGTTGTTTGTCGCTTGCTCCTTGGAAAGTGCATCTGGATAACATACTTGAGGTGCTCTCCGGTTGGTTGATAGTCTGGCCTTGCACACGGCTTATGGCGAAGAGCACCATCGAAGTACATTACCCATTAAACTCAATGCGCTCCTTGTCGGGTGTACTTGTTTCTGAACTTCTTCATCGGTGTTGGGGTCCATACGCTGCTATAAATTCTGCGAGCCCGGCTCTGTATGGTTGAAATACTTTCAAACTTGGTCGAGGCTCGACAACTCCGTGCCCCACTCAGATCCTACATGTTATACAGGTTGTGCAATATCCTTTTCGGCGGGAGGCGAGTGACCCTTTGTTATCTCGTGTGCTTGGAAGTAATGGCGCCCAGCTTTCTTGAGGCCATGAAAGGCGAAAAGCAACTTTGTACCCAGTACCTTGATCGGCTCCACGGAGAAGGGCTTACAAAACTCCGGACTGCACCATCTTTTCCGCACCTCACCTTGCTCCTGCGGAGGCTGTCTTCTTGCAGGGGCGGGGCTTCTGGAGCAACCCCACACTTGTCATGGGCTGGCTTGCGGTGGTGTGGCCTCCTCGTCGAACTCCTCTCCGCTACTAAGCGCAGCACTAACCACTTGGTTGGTTGCCGCTAGGTATAGCAACAATTTCTCCTGTGGTTTAGGTCGACAAGTATTGGAGTGGAGGGCGGTAATGTTTCCAAGTCTTGCGTGCTCTCTGCCTTCAGTCCACTTCATGGGTCCCGTCTTCTTCAGATTTTGAAGAAGGGCGAGGCGCTTCGGCGAGACTTTGAAATGAATCTCTCGAGGGCAGCCACACAACCTGCGAGCCTTGACATCCTTGATCCGCTTTGGGGCTTGGATCTGCTCAATGGCTTTAATCTTGTCGGGGTTGGCTTGATCCCCTCTGCGACACAAAGAACCGAGAAGCTTGCGGAGGGACCCCAAAGGCACTTCTCGGGGTTCAATTTTAATTGTATCTGCGCGGGTTCTGGAATGTCTCTTCTAAATCTTGAATCGATGTATCCTTGCTCTTGCTCTTCACCACGATGTCATCCATGTAGCTTCTACATTTACGTGGATCTGTGGCTCAAAAGCGGTATACACTACCCTGCAAGCGTTGACCTGCATTCTTCAGCCCAAATGGCATGCGTATGAAGCAATAGGTGCGCATGGAGTGATGAGCGCAGTTTTCTCTTCATCTTCTTTGGCCATGAAGATCTGGTGATAGCGAGTGCGCATCAAAAAGCGAGTAGCTCACATCCGGCGGTGGAGTCAACAATCTGGTCGATCTGTGGCAAGGGAATGGATCCTTGGGACATGCTTTATTCACATCGATGAAGTCTATACATAGTCTCCATTTCCCATTTGGCCTTGCGCCACGACAATAGGGTTTTCTAATACGTCGGATGGATCACACCTGACTAGGCCCTGCTGCTTCTAGTTTCTTGATTTCTTCATTGATGAACTCTTGGCGCTCCGCGGCTTGTTTCCTCACTTTTTTTGCAGCCGGGCGGCATGCATGGACAAGCGGCAAGCTATGCTCAATACCTTCCACAGGAACACGGGGATGTCGGATGGTTGCCATGCAAACACATCCGACGATTCGCGCGAGAAAACAGCGGCCTTTCCTATTTGTTGTCAAGCGTGGCGATGGTGAAGGTACCACCGGTCTGCCGTCCTCATAAGCGGACACCTTCTTGGTTGCGGTGGAGCAGCCATTCCTTTTTTATCCTTGCGGTGGAGTTAAGGCAGGCGTCCTCTGCTCAGCGGCGCAATAATGCTCGAAGAAGCGCGATTGCGGAGTGGGCCTCGGGCGCTTGCCGTGTTGGTCGCCGTCTTTTTCCTTTAGGAACTTCAGCGGCAAGTGCATCCTTGTCGGCGGCGTGGCGCATCCGGTAAATCTGGTCGGTGCGAGATAAGCGCGTCTTTCTTGTCGCTGCGGACGGTGATGGCGCTTATCGGACCGGCATCTTGCGAGCACGTTAGGCGTAGTGAAGCCGCCATGAACTTGGCGAGGCGGGGCGCTTGCAGTATCCGTTATGGCAGCGGAATATAAACAACGTCGAAAATGCAGCGCTCGGTCTGAAGTTGACCTCCCGCCAAAGGTCACGGCAAGGTGATTTTTCCTTAGGCCTGCTCCTCCGGGTTGATTCCTTGGAAGGGCGGTCTCTTGACTCGTCATCGGGATTTGGAGTTTCTTGATCCGTGGCAGAGAGAAATCAAGTTCAGCCCGGCCCGCGTCGACCAACATCTTGGTGACCTTGAGGTTGCGGATGGTGGGCGAGACCACATTATCGGCGAGCACCCGACGCGGTGGTGCGGTCGAGGTGATCCTCAAGATCGAAAATGATGGGCGTGCTGGACCATTTGAGTCTGCGTGACTCCATGGCGGCTGCCGCATTCACCTCACGTGCCTTGCTTTGGTTGGCGGTGAGAGGTGTGTGTGCGCCACCGTCAGCGCCGCAGGACCTCCGTGGCCTTGAAATTCCTGCTCCTTGTCGTCCTCATCCTCCACGTCCTCTTCGCCGTCTTCTTCATCCTTGTCGCGGCTCCGAGAAGGTCGATCACCTTGTCGCCGCTTGGCCTTGCCGGGAGGTCCTCCCCGACCGACGAACGGTCGCTTCTTGCTCGGTTCTCCTCCGCCACCTTGGGCCCTCTCCTTGTCACGCCTCTCGTACTCGGCTTTACTGCTGCTCGGCAGAGATAATCAGCCTTGCGGTTGGCAGAGTCGTGGCCTTTGGTCTTGATGGATTTTGCGGTATTGCTTGCGGGGTGTCTGCTTGTCGGCTGCCCTTACGAGGCAAGCTCCTTCGGAAGCGCCAACTTTGTGTTTGTTTGGCGAGAGCTTCCTTGCGGACTTCTCGGCAGCAAGCACCTGTTCCTTGTTCTTCTTCGGAAGACACATGGCGCTTCTTTCTTGGGGCGGCGTCGTCGAATCGCTCCCTCTGCGCTGACATCCTCCCGGGAAGCCTCCTCCCTCTTCGCGTGCGCATTTATCCACCGAGCATAAAGCTTCGGCGACATCCGGATCTTAGTCGCCGCCATCTCTTCACGCATCGGCGATTCGCCGTTCTGGTGGAGCAGCGCTGCTACGTGGCGGGGTGAAACGTCGAGGATGTTGTGTTGCCTGCGGTGAAGCGTTGGATGTACTTGCGAGGATTCTCCTTCATACGGGCCAAAATGTGGAATCACTTTCTTGGCCGTGAGGTTTTGTGGCGCCCGGTGAAGGCACCAACAAACTGATGACAAAGATCCGCCCAAGAGGAGATGGAGCCCTCCGGCAAGTGCATGAGCCAGAGCGAGCGTTCGGCCTAAGCCTGGCGAAATGGTCGCCGAGAATCTTCGTCGCGCCCGGCCGCTTTGCACGCGATGGTGTAGATCTTGAGAAACTCAGGGGATGTGTCTTGCCGTCGTACTTCTCGATGCGTCGGGCTTGAGATTTCATGCTAGGCCTTTGGGCGCGCCTCGATTCCGCGGGTGAGCAGCGGGGCAGCCCGCGCGTCACGGCAAGTCGCTGGCTTCGCCGGGCGTCGCCTCAGCAGTGCTCCCAGCTCTCTTGGTCAGTTATCGCCCGAGTCTCTCGGCGGCCTTTCGATCGTGGTCGGGCATCTTCTTGCCGCCCGCTCGTCGAGGACTGGCGTTGATCTCGGCGAGCCAGCAGGGTCCGATGATGCCGTGGAAATCGTCGTCGGCGTTATTCGCGAAGCGTCGTCTTCGTTCCAGCGGCGAGAGTGCCACAGTAGTTGCACCCGGTGATCTTATCGCCCTTGAGCTTCGCCTTCCCGCTTACGCGGCGCGAGCCTGCGAGCTGCTGTTGAGCAGTCGTTGTTGGCGGCGACGAGGGCTCTGGATGGTAGCCCTCGGTCCTCGACCTTGTCGCCGCCGGAGAAGTCGAGAACATTGCGCTCGTGGCGCTTCCGCAGAAAGTGGAGGAAAAGCGGGGCGGCGGCGCGAGGCGGGCGGCTTCGGGCTTCCGGCAGTGTTGGAAGGCGAGGTCTGTCGGCGCCGCCGCTTTGCCGATGTGCGGGCGAAGTCCGGAACATCTCGCGAGCCCGGCGTGTCCCTGTTCCAACAGCGGATACCACCTCCTGCGGTATGGCGGCTTTACGAGGTCGTCGTCTTGAGAGCGAGGCGTGGATCTCACGGAGGCGGCGTGGTCCTCCGTCTGTCTCTGCAGATCTGGTAGTGGCACGGCGCCCTCGCCGGTGTCCACCCTTCCACCGGCGTCTCCTCCGCCCGCCGTTAGCTCCGGTGGCGGCGGGAAAGGCGGAGATGGTCTGCGACCCTCGGCTCTCGTCTTGAGGCCATAGCGCGATTGTCGATGAAGTTCTTGTGAAGCTGGAGAGTTGATGAAAAGTGCTGCGCGACGCGGATCAGGATTCGCTAACCTCAGCGCCCTACAGGCGCGCCCGAAGATGTCATGACCGATGGGCGGCCGGCACCTATGGGGCAGGGGCTCCGATGTGTTGATGCGGGCGGAGGTTGCGCGGAGAAGCGAATCGGCGATGCGAGAGATTTTACCCAGCCGGGCGCGATGGTCGCGTAAAACCCTCTTGCTGCATTGTGTTGTATTTGGTCTTGCTCTCGAATGCGAGCAAAGCGGTGGAAGCGGTGTTTGAAACCCTCGCGAGTAGCGGTCGCGGAACCTCTCGCGAGTAGCCGATTAATGGAACCCCCTCGTTGTGCATGGGCCTCCTTTTATAGGGCAAGGGGTCACCGGCAGGTGTCAGCGTGAGTAGAGGAGTAAAAGCGTAAAGAGGTGGTAGTTGGAGCGGTCTTGAGGAGCGGTCTGACTCTGGTGCTTTCTACCTACTTTTTGAGAGAGAGGACAAGGGCATTAAATGCCCGTCGCCGTCGCCCAAAAGCTCCGCCATTCGTCTTCTTTACCTGCCCATGGCGAAGCCACCACCGTGGAGTGCCACGCATTCCTCATGCGGCCACAACCGCCCGCATACGCGTCTCTGGAGAAAGGCTGGAAGCGGCGTGGGCAGGCAGGCGAGATGCGGAGCGCGTGCATAGCTCTCCCGGCAAGCACCTTGCCGGGGCCTTGATCTTCTAGGGCCAGGGGCTTGGCCAGACTCTGTGACTTAGCTCCCGGGTCCTCGCCGGAAGTGTGTGAGCGCGTGGCGTGTCTTCTGACGTGATCTTGGTCTTCCAGCGAGCTCCTCTCGTAGGGGATCTGTGAGAAGTAATGTAGCCTTGAGCACAGGAATGGCCTTCCGACAAGCTCCTCTTCTTGGGGTCTTGACTTCTATCTTATATACTTTGTTCTTGAGCGGCTTGGTGTGGGCGGAGATGGTCTCCGGCAAGCATTTGATGGATCTAGCTGCGGGGAGCTGGAGCTGCCGTGCACAAGTTAGAAATGCTTGAGGTACCCCTACCTTAGCTCTACCAAACAATGGTGACAAACAACATTTTCAAGCAACTTTGGAGCAAGATATAAACATGTTCCAGCAGGCTATAATTGCAACCAAGGGCATGAATGGATAGAGCATGACATGTATATCAAAACATGTTTATAGAGCATCTCCAGATTATGCATAGAATGATTAGTGGAAGCATGTTAACATAGCAGACAAAATATACTTGAATCTGCGAGAGAAAGCTTGACATGACAACTACCCTACTTTACAAGCTTGATATACTCAGCACACAACTCACAAAAATACAAGGTCAACACCCCTGGAAAGATGGCATGGCATAGTTCAACATTCATGTAGATCTCAACCTCATAGGATGCACACATAAATCATGGCAAAAATGATAAAAGCGACAAGTTATAACGAGTTTGATGTAGATTAACATCATGAAGCACTCTTCCAACAGCATTTCGGGCATCAAGATGAGCTCAAATGAAAATGATGCAATGGAATGAAATGATGTACTCGTCAAGGGGCGAACAATTTGACTTATTATCTGGCATAAAAGCGGACATACGGATGCAAAGATGTGATGGCATAAACATGAGTCAGAATGTAAAATTTGAGACGGAGCCGAAATCGAGTCGACCTAGTTTTGGATCTGGATCTGGGGCTGTAACCTACGGACTTGGCGGGGGCCAGCGCTCGCGGAGTTGGCGGAGTTAGCGGAGATAGGCGGATCCGGCGGAAGGCCGCCGGATTCAGATCGGTCGGGGCGGCGAGAAGCCGAGGCAGGCTGGCCTGTGGCGTGTGCCTTCCTTGCCGCCGGCCTTCATGCGACGATGGCGTCTTGAGCCAGTGCCGTATGGTCAGCGCCTTGTCAACCGAACCTCGTGGCGCCTGCAAATGGCGCCCGTCGGCCGGAGAAGAAGCCGGCGGCTTCAGCGGCGTAAAGTATGGCCGGCCCAGCAACCTCAGCGTAGCGCCGTCAGGGCAGCCTTGGCCGAACCTGGCAGACGAACCCAGCGGCAGGCGCGGGCAAAGTGGCGGCGTGCCGCGTGGCGGCAGCGAAGCGACGGGCGTGTCCGGCTCTGACGGGCGTGTCCGATGGCGGAAAGGAAAAAATGAGTTTACCGCGAATTTGAGGAGGGCTAGATTTATAGGTAGAGGAGCTAGGAGAGTCCAAATGAGGTCGGTTTTTACGTAGCGATCGTGATCGAGCGGCCAAAACATGGAGGAGTTTGCTGGGTTTTGGGCCACTTTGGAAGGGTGTTGGGCTGCAACTCAAAAAGAGGGCTTCTGGTTACCAGGTTAACCGTTGGGTATCAACGACCTCCAAATGGCCGAAACTTGCCAGGCGGTCTACGGTGCTATACCAAGGCCGCTTAGCAAACCTCGGAGCCATTCGAAAGTTTAATACCCGCACCGACAAGAAGAGAAGAAGAGCAGCATGGGTGACATAAGTGCGGATTACAAAAGCAGACAGCAGGGGGAAAAGGCTTGGATGCATGAGGCGAACATGAATGCAAATGAAATGCACATGATGACATGATAAAATGCAAATGATGACATGGCAAAGTGCAACACACAAGCACATGACATGTGCAGCGGCCGAATAAGCTGGCGGACACACAGCGCATCGGATCCAGGGTGTTACATTACAGTGTGAGGCTTCGCCTATGCACCTCTGACGATATGATGAGGAATGTGTAAATGTGGAGGGGGCACGCACTGCCAAGCTAAACAATGTCAACTTGTGTGTTCTAGGGTGCCCCTTGCCCCCGTATGTAAAGGAGCAAGGGTGGAGGCTGGCCACCCTTGGGGTAGCGCATAAGAGAGAGAGTCCTCCTCTAGTGGGGAGTAGGTTCGCCTTTTCTAATCAACTAGGAAGGAGGAAGGAAGGAAGGAGAGGGAGGGAGGAAGGAAAGAGCGCCCTCCTTGTCAATCGGACTCCCAAGGCGGCCAGCCCTAGGCCCTCTCTCTCTCTCCCCACAAGGCCCATTTGGCCCATTAGTTCCCCGGGGTTCAGATAACCCTCCGAGCACTCGATAAATATCCGGTGACCCCGGAACTCATCCAGTGTCGAATATAGTCATCAATATATCAATCTTTATGTCTCGGCAATTTGAGACTTCTCGTCATGTCTGTGATCACATCCGAGGACTCTGAACTATCTTGAGTACATCAAAACACATAAACTCATATCTGATCATCACGAACTTTAAGCGTCACGGACCCTACAGGTTAGAACTATGTAAACATGGCCGAGACCGCGTCTCCGGTCAATAACCAATAGTGGAACCTGGATGCTCATATTGGTTCCTACATATTCTCTGAAGATCTTTATCGGTCAAACTACATAACAACATCGTTGTTCCTTTGTCATCGGTATGTTACTTGCGAGATTCGATCGTCGGTATCTCAATACCTCGTTCAATCTCGTTACCAGCAGTCTCTTTACTACCGTAATACTTCATCCCTCAACTAACTCATTAGTCACAATGCTTGCAAGGCTTATAGTGATGAGTATTACGAGAGGAGCCTAGAGATACCTCTTGAAACGGAGTGACAAATCCTAATCTCGATCTATGCCAACCCAACAAACACCTTCGGAGACACACTGAAACACCTTTATATTCACCCTTTTACGTTGTGATGTTTGGTAGCACACAAAGTGTTCCTCCGATGATCGGGAGTTGCATAATCTCATAGTCGAGGAACTTGTATATGTCATGAGAAAGCAGCAGCAATGAAACTAACACGATCATAATGCTAAGCTAACGAGATGGGTCATGTCCATCACATCATTCTCCTAATGATGTGATCCCGTTCATAAAATGACAACACATGTCTATGGTTAGGAAACTTAACCATCTTTGATTAACGAGCTAGTCTAGTAGAGGCATACTAGGGACTATAGGTTTTGTCTATGTATTCAAACATGTACTAAGTTCCCGGTTAATACAATTCTAGCATGAATAATAAACATTTATCATGAATTAAGGAAATAAATAATATCTTTATTATTGCCTCTAGGGCATATTTCCTTCATGCATCATTGCATTATGATCGTCTTCAATGCATCTATAATTTTGATTGTTCCATGCTATTATATTATCAATCTTGGATGTTTTATATGCATTATGATGCTATTTTATATTATTTTTGGGACTAACTTATTAACCTAGTGCCTAGTGCGGTTTGCTATTTTCCTTGTTTTTTGCCTTTAGAAACTCAATACCAAATGGAGTTCAAATGGAGCAGAAACTTTTGAAGATTTTCTTGGACCACAAGACACAGTGGAAGCTTGGAGGAGGCTAGAAGGGCTATGAGGTGGCCACAAGCTCAGGCGCGCACGGGGCCCCAAGCTTATGGGCCCCGTGGCACTTCAACCTAATCTTTCTTCTATAAAATACCCAAATATTCCCCATATAGCGAGAGGGCACACAAAAGGTACTTTTAAAAATGCAAGTTTACATCTTCGTGAGATCCCATCTGAGGACCTTTTTGGTACTCGGCGGGAGGAATTCGATCACGGAGGGCTTCTACATCAACCTTGTTGCCCTCCCGATGATGTGTGAGTAGTTTACCACAGACCTACGGGTCCATAGCTAGTATCTAGATGTATTCTTCTCTCTCTTTGATCTTCAATACAATGTTCTCCCCTATGTTTATGGAGATCTATTGGATGTAATCTTCTTTTGCGGTGTGTTTGTTAAGATCCGATGAATTGTGGGTTTATGATCAGATTATCTATGAATATTATTTGAGTCTTCTCTGAAATCTTTCATGCATGATTTATATAGCTTTGTATTTCTCTCCGATCTATTGATTTAGTTCGACTTGACTAGATTGATTTTTCTTGCAATCACGAGAGTGTTTTGTAATGGGTTCAATCTAGCGGTGCTCAATCCTGTGATAAAAGGGACATGACACGTATTTGTATTGTTGCCACTAAAGATAAAAGGATGGGATTTGTTCATATTGATTTGATCTATCCTCTACATCATGTCATCTTGCTAAGGCGTTACTCCATTCTTGTTAACAATAAACTAGATGCATCTGTTGGGCGGCGTGGCGAAATTCAAAATTTTCTATGCATCACCAAGATCAATCTATGGAGATTCTAGCAACAAGAGAGGAGAGGATGAGCATCTTCATACCCTTGAAGATCGCTAAGCGTAAGCGTTACTGAAACGTGATTGGTGGAGTCGTTACCTGTGATCGGATCACGGTCGATTCCCATCTAAGTGCGAGCAGGCGGCGCCTCCGTGTTCAACACGTACAGCCGGGGCGTATCCTCCTTTTGATCCAGCAAGGGAAGAGGAGAAGTTGAGGAGAACTCGACCTGCTTGGCGTGGTGGTGATGGGCTCGTGGTTCTCGGCGAACTTGCCGCCAAGCACTACTGGAGGAGGAGCAGATGTATGAGGAGGAGGGGCTGCGCCCGAGAAAAGTCTCGGCTGCCCTCCCACCCCTCCATAATATATAGGGGCAAGGGGAGAGGGGGAGGCACCCTAGGGTTTCCCCTAGGGGGCGGCGGCCAAGCAGATTGGATCTCCCTAGGGAAAATCCTAGGGAGACTTGCCCCCCAAGCCAAGCATGTGGAGGCTTGCCTCCCAAGCCAGGTGGAGGCGTCCCACCTCCACAAGTAACATGGGAAAGGGTGTGGGGGGCGCACCACCCCTTAGTGGGCTGGTTTTCCCCTTCCCCTTTGGCCCATGAGGCCCTCCAACACTTGTCGGGGCTCCCGAAACACCTTTCGGTCATGCTGGCCATAGCTTGGTACCCCCAGAACACTTCGGGACTCCAATACCCTTCGTCCAATATATCAATCTTCACCGCGGACCATTCCGGTACTCCTCGTGACGTCCAGGATCTCATCCGGGACTCTGAACTACTACTCGCTAACCACATACTATTTCCCATAACAACTCTAGCGTCACGAACCTTAAGTGTGTAGACCCTCGAGTTAGGGAACCATCTGAACATAACAGAGACATCCTCCGGCCAATAACCAACAGCGGAATCTGGATACCCATGTTGGCTCCCACATGTTCCATGATGATCTCATCGGATGAACCACGATGTCAAGTTCAAGCAATCCCATATACAATTCCCTTTGTCAATCGGTGCGTTACTTGCGAGATTCGATCGTCGGTATCCCAATACCTCGTTCAATCTCGTTATCGACAAGTCACTTTACTCGTTCCATAATGCATGATCCGTGACTAACTACTTATACATTGAGCTCATTATGATGATGCATTACCGAATGGGCCTAGAATACCTCTCCGTCATACTAAGTGACAAATCCAGTCTCGATTTGTACCAACCCAGACACTTTCGGAGATGCACGTAGTGTACCTTTATAGCCACCCGATTCGTTGTGGCGTTTGGTACACCAAAAGCATTCCTCACGGTATCCGGGGAGTTGCACAATCTCAATGTCTAAGAAATGATACTTGACATTAGAAAAGCTTTAGCAAAGCGAACTACATGATCTTTGTGCTACGCTTAGGATTGGGTCTTGTCCATCACATCATTCTCTAATCAATGTTGAGGATATAAACTTATCGTTATCGTCTCTGTCGGCTAGGGATTAGAGATTAATCGGAAATCAGCCGATTAATCGATTTTATCGGTCGACTATTAATCCGATATTTTTTGCAAATCCTAGGTTCCCAACACTAAAATACGCTATATTCAACACCAAAACAGTATTGGACAAAAGTGTTACCTTGATTCACTAGCCTTCGAATCCTCTTATAATGACAAACAAAATAGGACAACAATTCATATTGCGTAACAATGTCCACAAACACAAATAAACATAGTTTTTGCAAACCACAGTGCTTTGAATAGCCGATTTATCGGTACATTCTGATAAATAAGCATCGAGCGATAAATCGGCTCAAAAGATAAGCAGTGAAGATAAGGAATAATCTTATCGGTTACCCCAGTAGTGATAAATTGGAAGATTAATCGCGAATCGGAAGATTTTTTGAGCAGTGCTCCCTAATGATGTGATCCGCTATCAATGACATCTAATGTCCATGGTCGAGAAACCATGACCATCTATTGATCAACGAGCTAGTCAACTAGAGGCTCACTTGGGGACATGTTGTGGTCTATGTATTCACACATGTATTACGGTTTCCGATTAATACAATTATAGCATGAACAATAGACAATTATCATGAACAAGGAAATATAATAATAACCATTTTATTATTGCCTCTAGGGCATATTTCAACAGTCTCCCACTTGCACTAGAGTCAATAATCTAGTTCACATCACTATGTGATTGTAATGAATCAACACCCATTGGGTTTGATCATATCTAAGCTTGTGAGAGAGGTTATTAGTCAGCAGTGCAGATCTTTCGAGATCCGTGTGTGCTTTACAAATGTCTATGTCATCTCCTATATGCAGCTACCACGCGCCATTTGGAACTATTCAAATAACAGCTCTACTATCTGAATCTGGTCTACTACTCGAGTCATCAGATTAGTGTCAAAGTTTACATCGGCGTAATCCTACTGGCGAACTCTTTCCACCTCCATAATTGAAAAAAAAAATCCTTAGTCAACTAGTTACTAGGATAACCTTGACCCGCTGTCTGTGATCCATTCTGGATCACAGCTTACCTGCTGGTGACTCATGGCAAGGCACACTTGAGTCACGGTACCGCGGCATAGCATACTATGGAGCCTCGTCTAAAGCATAGGGGCGACCTTCGTCCTTTCTATCTCTTCTACCGTGGTGGGATCTTGAGTCTTACTCAATACTCACACCTTATAACACAGCCAAGAACTCCTTCTTTGCTGATCTATTTGAACTCCTTCAAAATCTTGTCACGGTATCTATTCATTTTGAAAGTACTATTAAGTGTTTTTGATCTATCCTTATAGATCTTGATGCTCAATGTTCAAGTAGCTTAATCCAGGTTTTCCATTGAAAAACACCTTTCAAATAACCCTATATGCTTTCCAGAAATTCTACAACATTTCTGATCAACAATATGTTAACAACATATACTTATCAGAAATTCTCTGATGCTCCCTCACTTCTTTGGAAATACAAGTTTCTCATAAACTTTGTATAAACCCAAAATCTTTGATCATCTCATCCAAGCATATATTCCATCTCTGAGATGCTTACTCCAGTCCTTACAAGGATTACTGGAGCTTTGCACACTTGTTAGCATCTTTGAGGATTGACAAAACCTTCTGGTTGTATCACATACAACCTTTCCTCAAGAAAAATCATCGAGGAAAAATGTTTTCACATCCTATCTTGCAAGATTTCATAAATAGTCACGATGGCTGCTAATATAATTCCAACGGACTCTTAGCATCGCTACAAGTGAAAAGTCTCATCGTTGTCAACTCCTTGAACTTGTCGGAAAACATCTTAGCAACAAGTCGAGCTTTCTTAATGGTATTGTCGGTGTCAAAACCGCGGATCTTGAGTAGGGGTCCCGAACTGTGCGTCTAGGCGGATGGTAACGAGGAGACAAGGGACATGATGTTTTACCCGGTTCGAGCCCTCTCGATGGGCGTAAAACCCTACTCTGCTTGATTGATATTGATGATATGGGTAGTACAAGAGTGGATCTACCATGAGATCAAGGAGGCTAAACCCTAGAAGCTAGCCTATGGTATGATTGTTGTAATGGTTGTGTGTCCTCACGGACTAAAACCCTCCGGTTTATATAGACACGAGAGAGGGCTAGGGTTACCGAAGTCGGTTACAATGGTAGGAGATCTACATATCCGTATCGCCAAGCTTGCCTTCCGCAAGAAAAGTCCCCTCCGGACACGGGCAGAAGTCTTCAATCGTGTATCTTCATAGTCTTGGAGTCCGGCCCGATGATGATAGTCCGGCTATCCGGACACCCCTATCGAGACTCCTCGGTAGCCCCGAACGAGGCTTCAATGGCGACAAGTCCAAGCGCATATATAGTCTTGGCGTTGCAAAGGCGGGTTCTCCTCAAACTCCATGTGCTTGCCGAATAGTGTCGGCTCCCTTACAAATGTTGCGCTCCTTGGCTTCCGCCCAATAATGGCCCTCTTCCACAGCGTCCATACGAATGCAAAAAACGAGGGTATCTTTTATGTTTTACCCCCTAGCTGCGCCAAATAATCTGCCTATAAGAGATAAGAATCGAGATCCAAATCACACCATCCTCCTTCCTGCGAGTACTCATCCAGACGCCGACCTAAAACCCATTCCATCATGGACCGTCGGCGGCTCCTCCTCTCGCGCTCCCAGCCCTCCACCGAGGAGATGGAGGAGATGTTGAGTTCCACTTGAGCTGGTGAAGCTTCAAGCGGAGGATATCTTCCTCCGGCCTTTATGGTCCCAGTTCGAGCCGGGCTGGCCACCTACAAGGTGGGAAGCAGCGAGAGCCACCTAGCCCCTCTAAAGGAGGCGGGTGTGTTTTGTCCCCTATCTAATAAGGGGCTTGGATTTCCCGTACATCCGTTCCTCCGCGTGTTTACGGAGTTCTATGGACTCCAGCTCCATCACCTCACGCCCGCCTCTATTACGCACATCGCGGGTTTACGTAGCTCTTTGCGAGCTATTCACAGGCATCGAGCCCCATTTTGCGATGTGGAAGAGGCTATTCTACCTCGTACCCGTTCTCACGAGGGTGATATATCAAGTGGGCGGTGCGAAATATGGCGCATCGTCGGGACGGATATCCATCGGAACCCCAAAGAAAGCATCCGAAGGCTGGCCTTGGAATGGTTCTATGTGAAGGCTCTCCTTTGCGGACCCGATTCGGATCGGCCTCGAGGAGTTGATGGGGCTCCTCTGAGAAAGCGCCTAAGTTGGCGCCCATGAGCCCTCAAGCTGGAGAAGACAAGGCGTCCATTATTTGATGGGCGGATAAGGTTCTGGCCCGTTCGGATTGACCATGATTGGAGTCATGGCCGTGTGCATAATCACGGGTGCAGCCCTGCTGTCTGAGGCCACCCATGTGGGATTTCAGCGGAGAAAATGATGCCACCCGTCATGGCCACAAAGGGCGAGAATCGGCGAAGATCTGGTGAAGATTACATCCGACACAGTACAAGGGGAGAAGGAGGACTTCCTCGAGGAGCCCATTGAATGGGTTCTCCATGAATAACCCTCGGCGCTGGGTAAGCGGACATTTTGTTTATCCGACCCATGCCTTCAAAGTTTAAGTATCTTACTTTACGATTTCGTCACGGAGCTGCGTCGGGATGTGGAGGGCATACATAGTCGGCTCCACAACACGAGGATCGAGAAGATCCCTTGATCCGACCTCGAAGAGATCCGGACATAAAGGTGGAGCTAATCGGCGGGGTGTTCCACCAACTCAGCATGGACAATGCTCTGGTAGCCATTACGGTGACTACCCGGCTTATTACCGGCTTCCAGTACTTATGACGAAGTCGACACCATTATTTCATCATGCGCATTCGACCATTGTTATACAGCGGTGTCTTGCGGGGAGGTGCCTTCAGCGGAAGCCGAACCTCGGCGGCTGCCCAACAAGGTTAGTCCGACCCGCCCGGAAGAAGAGAGTGCGGTGCGAATCAAACGTCACCGCAGCGGTATAGCTCGACCGTTATTTAGAAAAAGATTCCTAGGGGTGTATTAATGCTCATGACTTTTCGGGAGAAAAGCGCTCGCGGACTGTGCCCGCGAGGTTGCCTGAAGCCTCACTTGACGGGCTCCACCACAGGTCGGAGGGAGCGCCTTGCAGCGGATGCTCCTCAACGGAGGATGCCGACAGGCTGTCCGCCACCAGTCTGCGGTGGAGGCGCCATGAACCATAGGCGCCGCCGGACAGTTTTTCGTGGCGTGTCTCTCCCTGAGGCGTTGAATGCCTTTAGCAGGGAGGCGGCACCTCCGTGCTGCTCAAGATGGTTTGACGAGCCACGAGGCGATATGTAAAAGACTGTCTGGTGAGGATTATAATAGCGGTATATGCGGTAGCCCCGAGACTTAAAGTAGTTAAAATAACTGATTTAAGGATCTTTTAATGTCTGAGGATCTTCTGAGAAGAATACCCAATTGTCCCAAGAGCTACAGAGTGCAAGGCCCAACTTGAGGCCGCACTTGCTGCCCTTGAGGAGGAGACGAGACCCCTCCTGGTAACACATTATTTCAAAAGATAAGCGGTGTCGGCGTGCGTGTAAGTCGACAATGATATTGCGGATGTTGCGGGATGGATCCGGACAAGCAACACCTCTGCGCCCGGTGAAGGCGGCGAGAGTGCTTATGAAGGTGCAGCGAGGAGAGAACAAACTCGGGATGCCCACACCCAGCTTGGGAAGAGCTGAAAGGTGTTGGGCGGCTATGCAGCTCCGTGAAGGAGAATCGGCTGCCGTCGGGCATCTATAGTAAGTGCTTGGCGAATTCTTTTGAAAAGAAGAGTTGGCGAGAAGCCTATTGACAAAAATGTCTTGTAGAGTGCGCTCACGAATTAGCCTGCGGAGAAATGCCCGTTCGGCGGGTGACCAACTTCCAGAGCTGGTGCAACTGCTCGAGCATGTTCGGCGACGATGAGTGGCGTCGTCCGGGCCCTATGGCCATCCGTCTCCCCTAGGGGCCTTGGAGAGCTTGCGGAGAAGCTTGAGGAGCTGGCGGCCAGCTTCCGTTTATGGAAGATATCGGCCTGCCGTCAAGGTGCGAGGAGGCTGGGCCATGGTGAAGGCGGTACAAGAAGGCGGATCCAAACCACATGGCGAGGTCGGACTGTGGGGCCCGATGGGAAGGAGATCCTGTGAGCTTAGTGTGCGGCCAAGTAGAGTTGGCGCTAAAGTATTCCCAGCGGGATGTAAATTAGACAGCCTGTTAGGCGGGATTGAGGAGAATGCAGTCGGTCAATTTGTGATGTATTTAAAATGACATGTAAAATGCCTTCTAGCGGATTGTAGATCGTTTGTCTTTGCCGACCTTTTCGCCGACCTCGGGACCCTAGAGTCCGGTGTGTCGAATACCTTCTCGGTTATGAAAAAGCGGGGCATGCATGGAGACGGCGTAGGGGTCATTAGTGCTTTATCACACAAGTGCCCAACTAGTTATGTTATATTACATGGTTAGTAAGAAACATCTTCCAGGGAGAATAGTTCTGTTAAGGGTTCCTTTCCCTAGGAGGCATGCCCTAAAGTGCATGTACAGACTGCGAAAAAAGCGAGAAAACATCTGGGGGCAGATACATAAATGTGTAAAAAATCATCTTTCAAGTCACCGACCGAATATTCCCTTAAGAACGCTAGCTTTCGGCTTCACCCGTCTGAGGTACACATCCGGTGACCGTGATAACAATCGAGAGGTGCTCCTTTACCTCCTAGCCGAACAATCGGGAGCGTAGGGGTAAGCCAGGAGGGCGAGCAACCCACTTGGCCAAAACTTAAGTCATATCGATGCATATAATGGTGAATAAAAGGTACATGTGGAAGTTTGACACATGTCTTGGGCATAAAGCCCTTATAAGTAAGCTTACATTAGAAAGCCCCGGTATAATGAGTCTTGGTAGCACATCAAGTGTGTCACGAACAATGCATAAATAGGCCCTCAAGGGCTTTTATGAAAAAAGGTAGGAGAAGGAGAGAAACAAAAACAGCTGAAGTGTGAAAATGTGGAGGAAGGAGGCGAACTCTTAGTCGGCGCTAGGCGTAGAATCTTGAGGCGGGCTGCGTTCCATGGGTTCGGCTCGAGTCGGTTGTCCGATGCATTCATGAGACGGTATGCTCCGCGGTCGGGACTTGATCGATGATGAAGGACCTTCCCATTTGGGCTTGAGTTTGTCCTTTTTCTTGTCCGGCGGTATAGAACTAGTTCGCCAACATTGTAAGTTTTAGCCCGTACTTCTACCTTTGATATCTTGAGCTGCTGGCGATAGAATCTGGAGCAGAGCCTTTGCCACGTCGCGTTCCTCCTCCAATCGTCCAAGCTGTCCTGCCGATCAGCTCGGCTTCTCTTTCTTCGTACATGCGCTTTTCGAGGTGAGTCATGAATTATGTCGCGAGGCAAAACTGCCTCTGCGCCGTATACCATAAAAATGGTGTGAATCCGGTAGTGCGGTTTGGCGTGGTCCGCAGCCCCAGTCTGGTCGAGCTCCTCTACCGGTCGTGTTAGATTCCGTGAGGACCGCACTAATCTGGGTTTGATGCGCTCATTATTAGACCATTTGCTCGTTCCACTTGACCGTTGGTTTGAGGATGATAGGCGAAGCGTAATCGAGCTTAATGCCCATATTTTTGCACGAGTTTAACCTCGTCGGCCGTGAAGTTCGTGCCGTTATCGGTAATGATGCTTTGGGGGACACCATAACGGTGTACTACCGGATATGAAGTCTATCACTGGTCGGACTCTGCCGTTTTAAGCGGCTTGGCCTCTATCCATTTGGTGAATTTATCCACCATGACCAATAGGTACCTTTGCTTGTGGGTTCCCCCTTTAAGGGGTCCAACCATGTCAAGCCCCGGACCATGACGGCGGGTAATGGGTATAGTTTTGAGGCGGTGGGTGGCATATGGCTCTGATTAGCAAAGGCGACAACCAACGCATCTTTGGACTAAGTCTGAGCATCTGCCGGGCGTCGGCCAATAAAATCTGTCTGGAATGCCTTGCCTACAAGGGCCGGGCTGCGGCGTGGTGTCCGCCTAGTCCGGCATGAATTTCAGCGAAGGTTTCGCCCTTCCTCTTGAGATACACCTTTGAAGGACTCGGTTGTGCTTTTCTTATAAAGTTCTCCCTCATGGACCTTGTAGGCTTTAGATCGCGAACTATCAGCGGGCCTCATTTTGGTCTTGGGAAGTTCTGCCTAATTAAGTAGGCTAGGAATGGCTCTGTCCGCAGGCGATTACTGCCATTATTTAAGTGGGCTGAAGGTGTTATTTCATCGGCTGAGCCGCCGATTATGTCAGTTGTTACGTGTTGGGTGGTGCGGTTGCTTCGGGTTGTTATTTCGGACTCCTCTTCCCATAATGCGGATGGCTTAAAAACCGTTCGGGAAGATGTTTGGAGGGACAGCGTCGCGTTTTAGCGCGATCGTGCCAATCGTCGGCTGCTTGGTTATTATCCGGGCTACGTGGTGGAATTCAAGTCCTTGAACCGGTGACATTTTAGGACAGCGTTACGATAGGCTGCCATTTTGGATCCTTGGCGTCAAAGTCTCCATTTACTTGGGATATTGCAAGGTTTGAATCGCGCACCTCTAGGCGTTGAATGCCCATGGAATTGCCATCCGGAGGCCATGTAGGAGGGCCTCGTATTGGCTGCATTGTTGGAGTCCGTGTACATTATCTGAAATGCGTATTGGTGTGTCCCGGTTGGGGGCGTCAATCTGACCTTGACCCCAAGCCGGCCAACATTTTGGAGCCGTCGAAATGCATAATCAATTGGAGTATCGCCGTACTCTTTAGGGAGTTGACTTCGGTCCATTCAGCGACAAAGTCAGCCAAGACTTGCGACTTTATAGCTCGCCGAGGTTTATAAGTTATATCGAATGGTAAGAGCTCAATGGCCCATTTGCAATCCTGCCCGTCGCGTCGCGGTTGTTTATAATGTCGTTGAGGGCGCTTGGAGGCCTTGTTATCGAACACTCTTGAAAGTAGTGTCGAACTTCGGGATGCCATGAACACCGCGTCGCTATCTTTTGATAGTCGGGTAGGGGACTTGCGGGGAGTTAAGGCGGTGGATCGTAGTACTGGTTTTGAAGAGAATTTATGCCCTTACATTTCTCGTTCGACGGCGAGCACGCGCTTACAACTTGATGTGTTGCGCGATATATAACAACATTGGTTCGCCCGGGTTAGGCGCAGCCGGACGGATTGTTGCCAATATGGCTTTTATTTCTTGAGTCGGCGGTGGCGGCATCCGTCCACTCGAAGTGTTGATGCGCTGAGGAGGCGATAGAGGGCAATGCCTTTTCTCCCAAGCGGAGATGAAGCGGCTTAGAGCCGCCACGCATCGATCAATTTTGTATTTGTTTGAGGTCTTTTGGAATATCCAGTGTGTGAGCTCGGATCTTGGCTGGGTTTGCTTCAATTCCTCTACGGATACAATGAAGCCGAGGAGCTTTCGGCTGATGCGCCAAAAGCGCATTTTCGGATTCACTTGATGTCATATGCTCGGAGGTTGTCGAATGTGAGCCTCAAATCGTCTACTAGAGTTTGGCGTGTTTGGTTTTGGCGACTCGTCGTCTCGTATGCCTCTCTTGTTTTGCCGATCTGGGTAGCGGACATATACGAATCATCTTGCGATATATTGCGGCGGCGTTTTTGAGTCGAAGGGCATCGTGTTGAAGCGAGAATGGTCCATATGGAGTAATGAATGCCGTTGCGGCTTGGTCGCCTCCGCCATCTTGATTTGATGGTAGCGGAGTATCGTCAAGGAAGCACAATGAATCGTGCCTGCGGTAGCATCGATTATTTGATCGATCTTGGGGAAGGAAAGGATCCTTTAGGCGAGCCTTGTTGAGGTCTTTAAAATCGACACATAGGCGCCGGATTTGTCCTTCTTTGGTACCATTACCAGGTTTGCTAGCCAGGTCCGGATGTTTGATGTCTCGATGAATCCGGCTTCCATGGTTTGGCTAGCTCTTCTCCCATTGCACTGTCTTTTGGGTTGGAAAAATCGCGAAGAGCTGTTTGGTGGCTTGAATCCTTTAGGATGTTTAGGCTGTGTTACGCCAATCTGCGTGGGATTCTGGCATATCTGAAGGGTGCGAGCAAAGATGTCCCAATTTTCGAAGGAATTCTCGTAGTCTTGGCGTCTACATCGAGGGTTCAAGCTGTGCCCGATGGAGCCGTCTTTGTTGGGTCCGTTGGATGGACACGGAATTTGACTATTTAATCCGCTGGTTTAAAGGAGGTGGACTTGGATCTCTTATCGAGTATCACATCATCCTATTCACCGTGGGCGCTTGCGTGATGAGTTCCTCTGCGCTAGGGCTTGGATAGTGCCTCCGGGCTAATCTGGCTGTCTTGTTTTTGTAGCAGTGCTATGTCGGATCACTAACGAGTGATTATTCCGCGGGCCGGGCATCTTAAGCTTCATGTACCCGTAATGGGGTATGGCTTGAAAAATTGTGAATGCCTCTCGTCCTAATATAGCGTGATATCCGCTGCTGAGCAGGGCCACTTGGAGCGTGACCTCTTGGGACTGTAATTGTCCGTGAGCGAACACCACATCAAGTGTGATTTTTCTGTGCAGCGTGCTTCCGGCTAAGGATTATTCCTCTAAAGGTTGTGCTGCTTCGCTCAATGCGGCTCGATCTATTTCCATTTTTGAAGAGTTTCCTCGTAGATGAGGTTTAATCCGCTGCCGCCATCCATGAGTACCTTGGTAAGGCGAAAGCCGTCCACTATTGGACTGAGGACCAATCTGGTGGTGCTCGGGCTGTTGAATTTAGGTTAAATCGTTGGCGTTGAAGGTGATGGCCGTGTCGCTCCATGGATTTGTTGTTGCTACTTGGTAGACTTGGCGAGGCTGCGGATTGTTCGTTTCGCATATTATTTGATCACGAAAGTCTCGAAGACTATTGACACCGTCTTGGTACTGTTGGAGTGGTTCTCGGGGCTAGAAGCTCTTCGCCACTTTTGGCCACTGCGCGATATCCAACATGCTCGAAGGCTATGTGTTGGAGTGGCGCCTACATCTTGTGAATTTCTGAGGTCCGTTGAGCCATCCCTCGATCTGGTTCCGTGCCCTTTATGGGGTTTTGCTTTTTGGTTTTTGTACACGGTGCACGAGTGTGATGCACCCTTTTGTTTGGGACTAGGGTTGTATTGGGGCGGATTGTCCCAAAACTTAGTTTGGTTTTCGGAAACTCTCCATCGCCTGATACTTTCGTACTATGGGCCTTGGTCGTGAAGCGTGTAATTTCCGCGACGACGGCGTTCAAGATTCCCTCGTCCGTGCAATTATTGCGAAAAATTGAAATGCGTTTTCCTCTCGGCGATCCTTTATCCTGTCCATAACCGGGAGAATCGGCCCGATAATGATGTCTTGTTTCAGCGGGCTCTTGCGGATTTGAGATAGATCGCATATATGCGGGTGGGTGGGTGGAATTGAGTCGGAACCCTACCCATCTCGAGGCTCAAGGGCGAAAAGTTTCGAATTTGGAAGCTTGGATTGCTGGGCGTTGTCCAGCGAGTCGGTCCGATGCGACTTTAGGTTCGATGCTTGATCGAAGTCCGTCCCTCATGGGGAATCCGGCATGGAGGTTGAGTCGGACATGACTAGTTTTCAATATAGAAGAAGAAGTCGCGCGTTGTTCCTCTACCACCGCAACGTGGTGGGTAACACAGGGAGAGTTAATCTCTCTCAGATCGGTTTTAAGCCCAATCTGATTGTAGTGTGTAGCGACTCGAGGCGGCGATCACGATCCAAGAGCTCGTTCTGGACGAGAGCTCTATTGGATCCAGCTGCTCGGCGAATTCGAGTTGGCGTGAAGATTGCTTTTGATGACGGGCGGCCAAGGCTCCTTTGGCGAAGATACCGTCTTTGAAGGCGGGGAAGAGGCATCCTTCCTATCGGTGGCAGCGCGGAAGGAACTCTCAATGAAAGCACCAATGTCGATGTCAAAACCGGCGGATCTCGGGTAGGGGTCCCGAGCTGTGCGTCTAAGCGGATGGTAACGAGAGACAAGGGACACGATGTTTTACCGGGTTGGGCCCTCTCGATGGAGGTAAAACCTACTCTGCTTGATTGATATTGATGATATGGATAGTACAAAGTGGATCTACCACGAGATCAAGGAGGCTAAACCTAGAAGCTAGCCTATGGTATGATTGTTGTAATGGTTGTGTGTCCTATGGACTAAAACCCTCAGGTTTATATAGACACGGAGAGGGCTAGTGTCGAGGCTCTCTCTGTGGCCTCGAGCACCTATGGGACCCATGAGGGGCCCCTGCACGGTTCGACAAGGGAGGCGGGGTGGTCTTGAGAATCGAGATCAAGGTCGGCCAGGGAGGCGGGCAATTTTACCCAGCTTTGGGGCTCTCGGGAAGATAAAACCCCTACTACTGCTTTGGTGGTTGTATTTGATCTCGCTCGAGCCCATAAGCGTATGGTAGTGTTATGGGTGTCGAATGGCGAACCCCTTCTACATGCTTGGGCCTCCTTTTATAGTCTGAAGGGCACCCACGGTGGCGGCGTGGGAAGAGGGGAGTAGAAGTATGCGCATGAGTTTGGTTACAACTTGATTACTGGCGATGCCCTACCTAACTCGGCGACGGGGGACAAGGGCATTAAATGCCCGTCACGAGTCGCCCAGCTTGATTGTAAAGCGACCGTTAGGTGAGCCACCGGTTGCCTCGATGGCGCCTCATCGGCTCCGTTTGCCACCTCGCTCACGCTGGCTGCGTCAGTGCCTCGCCCACGTGCCCTTGGGATGGCCTTGTGATGACACGTCATTTGGGTCTTGTTGGGTTGGGTGGCATCCTTGCGCGGCAAGTGCCTTGCAGCGACCCTTCTCTTGTTGTGTCGGCAAGCTTGCCGTCGAACCTGTCGTGGCGTGGTAGCCAGCGGCTCAAGTCTTGAATAATGGCGCCACTGGCTGGCCTTCGGCAAGCTCCTCTTGCGGGAGCCTTACACCTTCTTAGTTAGTACTTTGTTCTTGAATGGCGGTAATAAGGAATGAGTGGAGGATCTTGGCGGGCGCCGGCAAGCCTTGCAGCGAGGTCTTTGCTGTGCCCGTACAAGTTCGGGTACTAAATACCCCTACTTTAGTACATGACAAGGAGCCCCGAACTGGGCCGCCTGCCGGTGCGGCGTTGTTGGGGCAGGCCCAAAAGCGGTGCAGCGAACACGCGTGGCTGGAGTCCGCTAAAAATTGAGCTCCGTGCCCACCGCGCAACAGCGGACGCGGCGTCGATTGCGGCATCGTGGGAGGCGTGGGTGGCGGTCGCGATCTTCAAGCGCCCACCCCGCGATCAGGCGAGGCGGTAATCACTCATCCGTCGCCAAGTCTCGGCTTACCGCCCGCAGCTCCCCATGCGCATAGAGTGCGTGGGCGGCGAAAGAGTGAGGGCCGGGCCGTCCGCAGGCGGAGATGGTGGGTCGGTCCGCTTATCTGCCCCTGCGTGCCCTAATTGGTGGCGAGGCGGCGAGCCCCCTTGCTCCTTTAAAAAGGGCGGGGAGGGAGGCGCAAGAATCCGCCTCCATCCCTTCCTCTTCCTTCATCTTCGTTACTCTTCCTCCCATCGCCATGGAGGAGGAATCCTGATTCTTCTTCGTGTGGCGAGTCGCCACAAGCAGCAACGCCTCTCCCTATCCTATACTGCTGGCGGAGAAAGCACTGCCGGGAGGCCCGCGAGCAGGCGTCGTGGGCGTGGTGAGGCGCTCGGCGGAGGCGGCAAGGCGATGTGCCACCCCGTCTCGCGCCGGCAGCTCCTCTCCTCGGCGGTTCATCTTGGGGGGCGACCCACTGGGGATTCTTCATCAAGCTGCGCCCGGCGCCTCGTCGCCGCCTCTCGGCTGCCGGCCCGTTCATGGCCTTGATGGAACCGGATCCGCCCGAGATGTTGGGCTGCCCGCATGAGGGCTGCGAGGATCGGCGGCACTTTCAGAGGCGTCGTATCGGCCCGGCGTGATGTACTTCAGCGAGGTGGAAGGCGTTCGCCCGCATCCGCAACAGCAATGAGTTTACCCTCCATTTAAAGTTAATGGAGGCGACCTCCTCGCCCGTCAAAGGTCTTGAGACTCCGGCACCGGGCGAGATCTTTGTGTGTGGACAGCTCCTCCGATGGCGAAGGCCCTCCTCGGCGAGAGTAGCGAGGAGGGAGGCGGCAGCGACAGCGAGGATGGCCGGTCGACTAGGCGTCGATCGGCCTCATGGCGCCACCATCGACCCCATCATCCGGTCGCCTGACTTACCTGAACTCCAGGGCCGTCTCCTTG
Organism: Aegilops speltoides; assembly: GCA_021437245.1. Lineage (NCBI taxonomy): Eukaryota > Viridiplantae > Streptophyta > Magnoliopsida > Poales > Poaceae > Aegilops > Aegilops speltoides. The sequence goes on from CM038146.1 coordinate 442,156,591, forward strand.
GGCGTTTGGCGTGAGAGAGCTGCGGAAGAGGAGGAGGGTGGCGGCAAGGCCGTCAGAGTCGAATCTGAGGCGAGAGCCCTCGGCAGTGCTTGGCGATCCTGCCACCCGTCTTCAAGCTCTGCCTCAAGCGCCTCCGTCTCCGCCAAGCTCTGGCGGCCCAGGAAGTTCTCTTGGTGTCTTCTGGCGCCGTAGCTCTCCTAAGCGCCTTTTTGCCCTCCCAGGCAAGCTTCTCTTGCAGGGCCTCCATGACCTACCTCACGAGCGGAAAGCAGGGAGAAGGATTACTGGGCATCTTATCTTTCAATTTGTAAGCCTTGGGCCTTAGCTATATTTAAAATCTGTAATCCTCTCTATCATGTTTTTCATCCTCTATGGACTTATACTAAACTGTGATGTTTTAATGATGAAGAGAGGCAGCTTGCGGACCAAGTCCTTTACTTGATTTATGCCTTATGCGTTCCCACCCCTCGCTTCTAGGGGACTTCTTAGGAGCAACACACTTGCTAAGTCAGGGACGCCAGCTGACTTGCTTGGCGGTGTTGCTTCAAGCAAGCAACCTTCAGCCGACGATTGCAGGTACTTGCATTGTTAGGCGGACTCGGAAACAAACCAAAGAAGCAACTTGGCCATGACTTCGGCTCCTCATATGCAGGTTTTACAAGACCACGCTTCGTTCAGGGCCAGCGGCCCGCCTTCCCAGTCCACAGAGGATGCATGACGAGGGATGAAAAACTTATCGACTCCGCCACCTCCGGCAACCTTAGCTTGTCGGGAGGAACCTTGGCCTTCGCAGTCCCGGTTAACTCTGGCTCCGCCAAAAACCGAGGGCAGTGTGCCTTCTTTGCCCTTATGCATGACCTTGCGGGACTCACGGGGCCACAGCCCGTCGGGAGGGAACTGGCACTTACGGCCCCAATGAAGGCTAACTCCGGGCAGCCAGCGGCGGTGAACCCTCTCGCTTCTCTTTGTCAGCTGTGATTATAGCCACGAAAATAAACGAGGCAGTGCGTAATAAGTTTATTCTATTTTATCTTATTTTTTAGTGCGACTCGCAGCAGCGATGCCATGCTTTGCCCTTCGTATGTTTACCTTTTGGGGAAAAAGGGGTTTTTCCCCTTTCCCCTTTTTGGTTTAATTTCCCCCCTTTTTTCCCTTTTTTTTCCCTTTTTTTTTTTCCCCTTTTTTTGGGGTTTTTGGGAAATTTTTTTTTGGGGGTTTTTTAATCTTTTTTTTTTTTTTGAAAATTTTTTTTTTTAAACCTTTATTTTTTTTTTCCCCTTTTTTTTTTTTTGGGGGATTTTTTTTTTTTTGGGGGTTTTTTAAGGGGGGAAAAAAGGGGCCCCCCAAAAAAAAGGGAAAAAATTTGGGTTTTTTTGGAAAAAAAAATTTTTTTCCCCCTTTTTTTTTTTTTAAAAAAAAATTTTTTTGGGGTTTTTTTTTTAAAATTTAAAAAAAAGGGGGGGGAAAAAAAAAAGGGGGCTCCCAAAAACCCCCAAAAATTTGGCCCCCAAAAAAAGGGGAACCCCCTTTAAAACCCCCGGGGGGAAATTTTTAAACCCAAAAAAAGGGGGAAAAAAGGGGGGGGGGGGCCCCCGGGCCCCCAAAAAATTTTGGGGGGGGGGGGCCCCCCCCCCCCAAAAAGGGGGCCCGGGGGGGGCCCCCCCAGGGGGGGCCCCCCCCGGGAAAAAAAGGGGAAAAAAAAAGGGGGGGGGGGGGGTTCCCCCCCGGGGGGGGTTTAAAAACCGGGGGCCCCCGGGAAGGAGGGGTTTGGGGGGGAAAAAGGGGTTTTCCCCCCCCCCCAAAAAAAAAAAACCGGGCCCCCCCTTGGGGGTCCCCCGGGGCCCCCCAACCAACATTTTTTTCCCCCCCCCAAAAAGGGGGTTCCCCCCAAAAAAAAAAAAAGGGGGGGGGAAAACCCCCCCCCTTCCCCTTTTTTCCAAAAATTTTTTGGAAAACCCCCTTTTCCCCGGGCCCCCCCTTGGGTTTCCAATTTTTAAATTTTTTTCCCGGGAAATTCCTTTTTGGGGGGCCCCCTTGGGGCCTTGGAACCTTCCTTAACCCAAAAACCCCTTCCCTTTTGGGAAATTTTTTGGGGGGTTTTTGCCCCCGGGGCCGGGCCCCGGTTCCCCGGGGGGGGAAAAAAAAAAAAAAAGGGAAAAAAAATTAATTTTGGCCCCAAAAAATTTTTCCCTTTTTCCCCTTTTTTTTTTAAAAAAAATTTTTTTTTTGGGGTTTTTTTTGACAATTAAAATTTATTTTTCCAAAAGTTCCCCAAAAAACTTAAAACCCCAAAAAATTTTGGGGGTTTGGAATTTACCCTTTTCCCAAATTTGAAAAAAAAAAATTTTTTAAAAAAAAACCCAAAAAAATTTTTTTCCAAACCCGGGTTTTTTTTTTGGGAAAAAAAAGGAAATTCCCCGGGGAAATTTTTTTTAAAAAAATTTAAAAATTAAAATTGGGAAATTTTAAAAAGGGGGAAAAAAAAAAATTTTTTGGGGGGGGGGGTTTTTTCCTAAAAATTTTTTTTTTTTTTTGGTGATCAGTCTCATCTTCCTCATCTTCATCATCCTCATCTTCATCTTCGTCCTTGTCACGGCGGCGGGAGGCTGTCTCCTTGTCGCGTCTTGGTCTTGCCGTGGTGTCCTCCCGGGCGGGGCGCTTCTTGCGGATCCTCCACCACCTCCGTGGGCTCTCTCCTTGTCTGGCGCTCATACTCAGCTTTCGTAGCTCCGCCATCTGCTCTACTTTTTGCAGGTTTGGAGGTCATGGCCCTTGTGCGGTGGATCTTGCAATAGCGCTTGCGGAGCCATCCTGCTTGTCGGGCTACTACTGACCTCGCCGGAGTCGTCGGTCTTAGCCTGTCGGAGCCGCCTCCGTTGCGGAATGCTCAACAGCTAGTACATCCTTAGCCTTTCTCTTCCTATTGTTCCGCCTCCGGTTCTTCTTTGCAGGCGGCATCCTCCTTGTCGAGATCATACGCTCGGCAACTTCTCCGAGGATTTTCCTCCCCTCCTCGGCCCGTGCACACTTGCCGGCGAGGCGTGGAAACTCGTCGACACCTCGATCTTGACATCGCCATCTCCTCCCTCATCCTGCGATTCGCTGCGTTCGATGAAAGCCGATAACTTGGCGGGGTGGGCGTCAGGATGTTCTGTGCACTGGCTGAATCTTTGTATGTACTTGCGAGGGCTCCCCTCTTTACGGATGAGCAAGTGGAGGTCACTCTCCTGGCCATGAGGCTTGTGGCCACCCGTCAAAGCGCCGACAAACTGGTGACCAGGTCCGCCCATGAAGAGATGGAGCCGTCCGGCAAGTGCATGAGCGAGGATCGGCGTTGGGCTTGAGTACGGGGGAAGTAGTTGGCGAGATCTTCTCGTCGCGCCCTCGGACGCCTGCACGCGATGGTGTAGATCTTTGAGGAACTCCGCGGGTGTATCCTGCCATCATACTTCTCGAGACGCGTCGGCAAAGTTCTTGGTTTTGGAGCCCTTTGGACTTGCGCGCTTCTGGTGAGCAGCGAGGCGAACCTGCAGCGTCTGACAAGTCGCTGGTTCCCGAGTGCGTCTTGCGTCGGCAATGAGCCCGTCGCTGGTCAGATTAGCGTCGTGCTTCTCTCCGGCGCTCGTCTGAGTCTGGCGTCTTCGTGTTGCCGTTCTTGGAGGGCGTGGCGTTGATCTGGCGAGTTCGCGGGTCGAACAGCGGTGGATCGCCGTCGGGGTTGGTCGTGACTGGCGATCTTAGCCTTGAGGCTGGGAGTGCAGGTGGCACCCCAGCGGTCTTATCGGCGTCGGCTTGCGCTGGGCGCCTGCGGAACCTCGTCGCTTCGATCGCGGGGTTTATCGCCGTTAAGCGAAGCCGATGAGCTGTATATGGTCATCCTCGTCGTCGATCTTGTGCGGTGGAGGGTAGTCTAAAGCAGGTGAGGCTCGGGCGGCCTTCTCTTATCTTAGGTGGCGGTGGTGATGAGCAGTAGCGAGGCGGGATGTGCTCGGACTCCCAAGCTGGATTGGGAGGTGCAACACCCGTCCGAGGCGACCGTACCTTCGCGCCCGGCATCTGGCGTGCATCTTGACCTCAAGCGTCCGCGACCCACCAACAGCCTTGTTCCAGCGAGCACGGTGCTAGGAGCACGGCGTTATTGACCTGCACCTCAGGAGGGTGTGGTGTCCGCTTCGATGCGCCCGGCGCTTGCGTGGCCTTGTTTTTGGATCTGGTGCGACCACGAGACCCACGGGCGCCGCTCCTCGTGGCGTCCACTCCACCGCCCGTTTGCTCAGCGGTGGTGGCGGAATCGATGTGAGCGGGCGGCCACCTCGAAGCTTCTTCTTGGTAACCGTTGATGAAGCGTTGGCCAGCGCGAGACGGATCGGATGCTCACGACCTCGGGCCCCTACAGCGCGCCAAAGATGTCGGCGGCTCTCTGTGGCCTCGAGCACCTATGGGGCACTAAGGACCCCTCGGTTGACAAGGGAGGCGGGGTGTCGTCGCGAAGCGGATCGAGTCGGCCGTGGGGAAGCGGGCAATTTTACCCGCGGGGCTCTCGGAAGATAAAACCCCTCTTTGCTCCTTTGGTGGTTGTATTTGATCTCG